>JAFBJS010003892.1:196525-210439 GCA_016785265.1 Paraplagusia blochii
TCTACCAATGTCTCCACTGTCCCTCCTCTGAACATGTCCAAACCATCTCAATCTGTCTTCTTGAACTTTTTCTCCAAACCTTCCTGTCTGTGTTGTCCCTCTAATCACCTCATTCCTGATCCTTGTCTCTCCTAAAGAGAACCTCATCTTCCATATTCCTTCATTCTGTCCTTTTGAAGACTACGTTTGATTTTCTCTCTGTCTGTAACTTTTGTCTCCAACTGTAATTTGTTCCTCTTTTAAAATAATGAATGTGGTTTCCGTGAGGCTTAGGTTAAAGACTCAAACCAAATTGGTGCACGGATTTGAATCTCCAAAAAATAATGGAACTGACTGTTGCCTTTCTCTGCGTTATTACCCCTCACTTCTTTACTGAATCAAATGTACTTATTCATGGCCATTTCTTGAACTTTTGAAGATGAAATCACCAACGCCCTTTATATATTTTTCCATACACGGGAAGAAAATAAATTAGAAGTGAGAACTCCCTCTGCGAACGTGTGTTATTTGTTCTCCTCGCTTAAAGCCCGACGGTCCAAGTCGTAGGGGGCTTTCACTTCCACTGACAACTTCATTCCTTCATGTGAGCAGCCATCATTAATTAAAATAAAGGTTCCCGTATGCAAACGACTTTTACCACTGCTGCTTTCTTTGCAATTTAGCAGAAAAGAGCTCAATACACTTGTAAATGCACCAGCCGTTCCCCTCTGTGCGTCCGGGGACCTTCTTTTCATTCCTACCCTGTGATCTTTATTCATGCACCGCTGATAAAAATGTCCAAAGTCTGAGTGGAATGCAATTATTTTTGAACAAAGACTCATGAAATTTGATGACAAGCCCATATTGGGATGATTTTTCCTGTGATCATTTATAGAATAACCCCTTGAGTTTGACTGAATCAGTGTTTTTAATATGTTTTTAATGTAGTGGCACGTTGGCCTGGACACAAGGACTGCATGAAATGACCACAACCTGATTAATATTTCACCCACGGCAACAAAGTGCCTTAATGATGCCACTGGTTCATCATCAGCACAGGTCCTTTGGTGAACTGTTGGTATTTTCATCTGTCAGTATTTATGACAAAACGCTTTTCTCTCCTTTTCGTTTAAAAACAAAAAAAAAAACTGCCTTGTCACTTTCAACGAACGATGGCAAACATCAAGTCCATTTCAGTGATAGAGTTTTGCAAAAACATTGACAAAAACGCAGCCCTCACTGGTCCAGTATCTTTGACATTAAAATCCAGTTTGATTTTAAAAACTCCAGCTCTAGTGACAAGAGTAAAACCGTAGCTCCACTAAAAAGAGATTACTTATTAAAGGAGTCAAAGAAACTCAGCGGAGAGTTTTAGACTTTTATTCTTGATCGTGTAACAAGCCCCGCTGTCTGATCTCGTCTGAATCCCTTAAAGATGTAAGAGCCCTCTTTTATCTCACTTGTGTCTTTTAATCTTCCCATTCAGTGTCATCACCAACACAGAGGAATGGAGTTACTTCAAAGTTCTAACAAAATCTCCGACTGCTATTGCGGGGAACGTGTTCCACGGGGATGAGGACGCATCGGGTCCGAGGATTTACCTCCGACCCAAAGAGAGCGTCCATATTCCCCTCAAGTACCAGAGCTTCCGCTGTGACCACACGACGGCCCTGCAGGTACGATGACCACGCGTGGAAGGTTGTGAAGATATGGTTTAAATATCATGCATAGAAAATGTCAAGATGCTTCAAGTGTTTAACACGGTTGATCTACTCCAGAAGTTGGTTGTTGTTGACTGGGGTTTGACCAAAGATCTGGTGCCAGTGGGAGATTTATCTAAATGTCATCTTCTCAGGCTATATTCTTATCTTCTTGTTCCATAAAGACGCCGGGTCTTTATTAACTCTGCTCTTTTATCAAACCCTCGCAGGGACAAAGCTTCATCCCAACAAGCAGCAGTTCTCAGATGGCCAAGAGGAATCTTTCCAATATCATTGCTGCCAAATCTATCAAGGTACAGAGTGTTCCACTTATGCCTGGTGTGATATCTACTGTCTATATGACCATCTTTATCTCCATCTCCAGTCTCCTGCCTTCTCATACCCTATTTGATTGTCCTCAGGCTGCAATTATAGCAACGCTGCTACCTGGAGCGGTGTATAAGCTGGATGTGCATTAGCGTGTTTTTCCTGCGATTATTGTTGCTTTCTGACAACAACAGATACTTAAAAACAGGGAAAGAATGAAAAAAAAATCGATTCAGGTTTTCGCTCAGGGTTAAAACCTCGACTCCAAAAGGCTCAGAGCGTCTTTGGTTGCGGGCACCACCACCGCCTCCTCCTTCTGCTCCTCACCCACACAGTCACCATCCAGACAAGAGGAACACTTTGAAGTGTCAACTGTATAAAAAGTAACACCAGCCTGATGAGATTGTCAAGGAAAATGACTCGCTGCGTTCACTTTTATCTTAGTGAACATTGTTTATCTTCTTTGATGAGCAAATGTCAGGACCGAGGGTTGGAGCAGGTCCAATTAGTGGACAGCTTGACATGTGTGATAATTGACTTTAAATGGACTACCGGTTATGCAGTGAGGCTCGCGACTTATTCCCCCAGTCTCTCTGCACCAAGTTAACCATTAATAATGTGTTGGGAATGAGAAGAATGGAGAAGCAGTGTTATTTTTCTGCAGATAAAACATTGGGCACAATGATCTATATTTGATGGAATGTGCTCTGCTGCCCCTAGATGTTACAGCTGTCTCTGGAATTAACTTCTGTTCCCCAGCAATTTATTGAACGTGATCCAGCTCTCTGTACAAACACGGAGTGGAATACAACTCTGAATAAAATGTAAACAGGGAATTTACTCAACAGCATCAGCAGAATATTCTGATTCAGGGTTACAGAATGTCAAATGTGTCCCAGCTCACTAAACACTCACGGCCTGTGTGTCACTGCCAACCGTGTGAGGGCCGCTCCGGACTAAAATCCCGTCAAAAGTCGAAGAGGTCGGGCCTGGATCAAATATGTATTCTGTTAAAACTGTCCTGCTCCGACGGCAGAGCTGTCATGACGGACGCTCTGGTTCTATTGTCACTCGGTGGACATCAGTGCAGACCCTACTCTGCTGCGGGTCAGCGTTGGCCATCGATTCTGACACTTCAATGACGTGGACAGCTGCTGGTCGGCACCGTTCACCTCTGTGTTTTTGAAAATCTCTGACGATGATCAGTGAGGTCCATGCGGGACATAAAGCGTACTGTATAGAAATGGTCCGTCTCAGGGTAGTACCACAGTAAAGAACTGTATAGAACAGATCTCTTATTGCCGGGAAGAGTTTACAAGACAGTGGTGAGACCAGCCATGATGTATGGATAAGAGACAATAGCAATAGGTAGAAGACAGGAGGCAGAGCTGGAGGTGGAGGAGTTAAAGATGCTGGGATTCTCTTTGGGAGAGACAAGGATGGACAGGATAAGGAATGAGGTGATTAGGTTGTTTGGAAGAAAAGCTGGAGAAGCCAGATTGAGATGGTTTGGACATGTCCAGAGGAGGGACAGTGGATACATTGGTAGAAGAATGATCCTAGAGATGGAGCTACCAGGTAGGAGACAAAGGAGATTGATGGATGCAGTGAGGGAGGACATGGAGGTAGAGTAGAAGATACAGAGGACGGGGGGAGATGGAAATTGTTGTCGCTGTGACAGCTGAAAAAAAGTCACTGAAAGGAGATGAATAATAGTTGTCAGAATATGAAATACCTGAATGTCTTTTCTACTGACACTTTTTTTGCATGCGAATATTGGAAAAAAATGTTTTTTGTTGAACAACTTGCAAAAATCATAAGCAAGAATTTATGGCATTGCTTTAGACCAGAGCCATTACTCTGCGTCTTGATGGTGGAACCTGCAGTTTCTTATGCTTAAGTTCTTTAGTGGCATCATGTGTGCATTTAGTCATTTGTGTCTATGATCTATTATTCTGAATCTGTGGCTCTGCACAACTGTTACTTCATAAATATGTGGCCCTGTCCTGTAATGACACATCACGACACCGAAGAATAAACTACACAACATTGAGCCTGAAAACTTTGGCAGATAAATGAAACTCAGACGTCATTAATTACATTATTTACTCCTGAGCCTCAGTGCTGTGATTTGTCAATGTATCAACAGTCAAAGCTATCGCTCATTGTGACTCATTCTCTCAGGAAAGCAGCAGGAATCCGTAGACGAGGAGACAACAATGGCAGGTGTCCTTGTACAGTATAATTAATAGTTTCTGGAAAAAGTTTTTGTTGTGGACCCACACTGCTGCTGTGAACCGTCAGCTTTGGATGAAGAGCTGTGTGAAAATGAGTCGGGTCTCAGAAGACCAAGGGCTGAGTGGAAGTTGTGAACTTCACAACTTGGTTGGTAAAATTTCACAAGTCTGACGCCTTTACACTTTCACCAGTAGCTGTCTCCTCTGCTGAGGAGTAAGGAAATGCAGGATTTCAGGTCAGGTTTGTAGGTCAGGTTCACTGGCCAGAGCATGAGTACTGTACTGTAATACTTCAAAAATGAGTTATTATATACATCAGCCTTTCATACAGCTCTAGCATTCAGTTGCATGTCTGTTTGTTTATCTCTGCATAGCTATAGAGGGTATATGTTTAACAAGCAAAGAGGAAAATGAAAAAAACTTTGTATTCAGCACCGTGTTGACGTTTCCGTCCTCACTATTGGAACTGTTTTTATTGTCATATCCTGTGAAATCCTCATATGTGGGAAACACTCGTACTTTAAGACTAGGACTATCACAGTAACACGTTGATTATTATGGTTTATGGAATAAATCCAATGACTGGTGCAATGATCAGATACATTACAAAGAACCAGAGACAGATAAAAAATGTCCGTCCATCCATACATCCATACAGTACATCCACACTCTATTACAATAACAAAACAAACACACACAGATGTCTGCGATTGATAGTTAGGTAGACGGATGGATGGACAGACAGACAGCCAGGCAGGTTAACCAATGGATAGATGGATGGTTCTTCCATCTATCCATCCATCCAATAGGGAACGTGAGCGGGGTTTAGATCGCTGTGAGACAAGTTAGTTTTATCCTACCTTACTTCTGCTATGCATTTACCTACCTTGCCTGCCTACATGTCTGTCTCTCTGTCCGTCCATGCATTCATCCATCCATCCATCTGTCCTCCCATCCCTAGATCCATCCGCCTGTCCGTCCATCAATTCATCTGCCTTTCTTTCTATCCGTCTATCTATCCATCTGTCCGTCCATCCTCCCCTCTGTCCATCCATTCATGCATCCATCCATCTGTCCCACCATCAAGAGTCATAAGAAAAATGATTAGAACATCCCTGTTTTGTTTTCCTGTTAATTTTTATGCCTTTTTAAACATAAGCCAATTGAGAAGACTGTCTTTGGCAGCAAGATGCCGTAGCTATGGATGAAAGAACTTTTTTTTTTTTAATTCATTTATCAAAAGATAAAAAAACAGAACACAGATTGATATCAGCTCTTGAATTATATTTATCTTACGAACTATCTTGTTGTTACAACCATATTTACCTTTATTGGTACCAGACATTAAAATGAACCAGATAGGGAAGAAAACGGTAATATGGTCAAATCTCTTATAAAGTCATGTCATCCCTGTTCTAATCTGACCCCATATAATCCCATCTGAATTGTTTACTGTAGTGTGAATGGAGTAGTGTGGTCCACCCTCCTACACGTGTGTCTACACTGGTTATATTATAACCTGTAAATCACCACCAACACATTGCTCTGAACGCCGTAGTAAAGACTGTGATGCTATGTGAGATCTTTAGCAGGTCGAGTGTGTTTGCATAAGCTGACATACACACATTAATATAAATATTTATATATGTACGTGTGTGTGTGTTTTTACCAGTGCTCATATGTAATTAGGACATGTGTAAAAATGAGGTTTAATATAGATTTGTGCAGCTCCTCAGGGCGGGTACGGTCAGCCCCCCAGGGTGGACGGTGATGATCACTCAGAGTAACACTCTCACTGATGATATCTTTTTGAAGAAAGTGTTCAGAAGAGTTAAACCAATAATTTACAGCTGAAACAGAGCTGACCTACATTAAATTCACAAGGGCTGCGGCTGTTTGCTCGGTTGTTCTCTAAATTATTAACTATTAAGTTAAAGCTTAAGTAAATTTTAGGATAGATAACTAAGTAACACGCTTAGAAATGAAGATTTTAGACTGGTTGACTGAAAGGCTCGATAACTGCAGATTTTCTGTATTCTTCCTTCTGTTACTGTAGTGCACGTGTCCCAAACTTGAGGTCCGCGGCCCAAATGTGGACCACCAAGTCTATTTGTGTGGCTTGCAGGAACTTAGAAATCATTTGCGTAATAATAAAGTCCTGAAATACTGAATTTTTAACTTGATAATATTTTTTATGAAACCATTTTTATTGAATGTTTAAACTGAACATGCAAATTGTAAAAATGCAACATCATAATAAGGAATTTAATCCATATAGAGTTTGGAAATAGAGTGAATTGGCACCAAAACAAATAACTATGTTACTAAACAAACAAATCAAACAAAAAACTAAATCACTTTACAACCTTAACATTTGTAATTTCTTTGCTGCAGTTTGAAAATCTAAAATCATTTCAGAAAACCAGACTGTAGAGAAACCTCAGCTAATGGTGTAGCAACACTCATATTGACAAAGCCGTTGGAACCTGCTTCCCCCTCGGGGTTACTTATGATTTTCCCTCAAAACCCAGTGGTTTGATCAATGCTTTCCAGCCTCTGGATCAAGATGATTGCGTATGAAATGACTTATAAAAACCCTGATCTGAATGTTCACTGCAGTTTCATCATCGTTCATAAATATTGTTACATTTTATGGATAATTTCTCCCCCTTTTTCCCAGCAGTGAGTGTTTCAATTCACTCTTCATCAACCATCCAGCAGGGGGCCTACACACCACCGACTCTGTTGACTCTCTCCACAGGTCACTTTCACAACAGAGGACGGCAAACCCATGGCCATCTGCCAGGTCAACGTGGAGCCCACTCCTCACGTAGTGGACCAGACCTTTCGACTTTACCATCCTGAACACTCTTTCCTGAAGAAGGCCATACGTCTGCCACCCTGGCATTACCCTACAGGTGGGCCAGGGTACTTCAGTATTTTTTTCTTACTTATTTCCTGGCTACTTTATGTATGTGTTGCCAATATTTCTATTTTAAAGACAAAACAGATTTTGTTTTTGGATATATAGGGTTGTCTGACAGAGTTTATCACCTAGATTAGATCTGGAGTCACATGTGAAAGGCTTGGGTCCTTTTCATTCATTCATACATAAAGTGTATCCTTCTCTATATGTTTGCATCTATCTATCTATCTATCTATCTCATCATTTATTCATCTTCATTCTCATGTACTGAGTCACAGGGGCAGTAGTCTTCACAACTGGCGCCCAAATCACACCCCACATTAGTACAGCTTTCCTTTCTCTCAATGGCAACCGGACAGCTGCTGGATTTGGACCTTAAGCTTTGCCGACCCAAGTCCACTCACTTTACCATTTCCACTACATTACCTTTAGTAATGGAAATATGTAAAAAGATGGTGCAGTAAAATTGTCAAATCTATTTATGACTAATAATATAATAATCTTATCACAGTATATTTAATCTACCTATCTATCTATCCATCCACCCATCTACTGTATCTATCTAAAGAACTGGTCAAATTTCCTGGAAAAGTAAAGTCAAAAGTCTCTGCTCTCTGTTTGATTCCTGCCTCCTTCAGATATCGTCGTCTTCTTTTCTATCCACTAAACATGTCGCCACTCCTTACTTTCTCAATAAATTCATGAAAGGTGACAACCTCCTGTGGGCTGCGCACCCACAGGAAGGCTGACAGTATGGAGCAGTGGGGTTTGGGTGGAGCCGCTGCCACATGAAGATGAATGAACATCTAACAGAGACGTATAATCTTATAAAACTTATGCTCTATATGTTTTGTTGGCTGCAGTTTTCTTACATCATCATAACTTCCTGTTTCACGTCTTTGTTTCTTTTGGATGAAATCGGACAAATGCCCATCTTTAACCATTGTTGGCCAAAAATCTTTGCTAAAAAATTCAATGCGTCTGTAATTGATATTAATCTTAATATTAAATAAATATATTGAATAGTTGTGATTTTTTCTTTCCGTACATGACTGACACCAGGTGAGGATCCAGGTCCACAACCACACATCTCTGTTCGCTGCAGTGACCCAAACATCATCTGTCAGTCAAGGATGCTGGTGAGTGTATATTCATGTTCTAAAAAGCTTCCAACATTTTTTTTTGTTTAATTTACATCTTTTTCTGTAAAGGACAAAAAAAAAAGACATTTCCGACAGTCAAAATTCAAAAAACTTCATTCTGTGTGGCCTGCTTTGATTCACAAATGGCTTCCTGTTACATCATGCCAACGTTCTTTTAATGTTCTAATCTTTGGTGCCTTCCATATCGGCCTCTTTCTTCTCCATTTAAATATCTGTGATGTCTTGTTCCCTCTGTGTCTGTGTAGGTGCCAGGGGAGCCTCAGGATGTGTACTTGAAAGTACCAGGCAGTCCCAGCCCACATGTCAAAATGTTCTTCGTCATGGTTTTCACGTATGTATAATCTTTAAAACGGGACGAAACTGAGATGTTTTACCATCAATTTCATGGGCAAAGATGAGAGAGGCAGCAATTTAGGAAAAGAATATACCACCTCAACGATGAGAGAGATTTCTGAAGACATTAGGACAACTGTAGTGACACTTCCGTCTCTACACTGCCCTCTCTGGAATCCGGTAACCGGACCAACTGAGAAGATCCATATCAAAAATGCCAACTGTAAAGATGTTAACTCAGATTTCCCTTGGTATTTTAGCATGAGCAGCATTAGTTTGTCGTGATGCATTCAAACATCTGTTGAAGCACAGTTTCCGGTCCATTTGATCCACTGAAGAAGATTTTTAGGAGGCAGCCATGTTGCCGGATTGTTGTCATCAACCAGCTATTCCATTGGTCAAGCAGGGTCACGTGTTGAACTGTGGCACTGCTCGCCAAAATCTTTTTACACTTTTATGCCAAAATCTTAGACTCTGGAGAGTCTAGTGCTGCATAAGGACAGTTGGTGGCCTAGTGGTCAAGAAATCCGACATGTGGCCACCGGTTCAAATCCCCCCTACCACCAAGTTACCGCTGAGGAACCCCGAGCTTGGTACCGTTCCCACACACTGCTCCCTGGGCGCTTGCTCAGCTAGCCGCCCGCTGCGGTGATTGGTAAAATTTCCCCAAAAAACTTGGGATAAGCAACAACATCCTTTATTCTTTACAAACTGCATTGTCATAAAAAAGGGACAGCCATAATCTTTTTGCTGTAAGCTTAACGTTACTTGTTCTTTTTAAAGAAATGTATGACTTGAGCGAGATTAAACAATAATAGCGTTCACCTGGGCGGAGCTTGGGCGGAGCACTTGTGATTTACATACTGTACACAATCGACTGAACCCTGATTATTTTTTCCACGTTATTGAAAACACACTTTTATTTTTGCCAGCTTTTATGATATACTTTTACAGAAACAAAAGACAAAAGAGTTTTTTTACCTGCAGGAGAGAACACAGCCCTCAGGGCAGATGTTAAAACAAAACCTTATATCTTGAATTCAAATATTATTTTTGGGAATATTGTTTTAACCAACAACTTATAGAAAGTCTGTTAAGAATCTAATTGCTTTCTGTTCACTCTCTCCAAATCACTTCCTTCTCTCAGTGTCACGTAGGGATGTGGTCTCTAAAATCCCTGAATACCAGCAGCAAGAAGTTGATGATGATGGTGTTTCCTACTTATTAATAGTCAAGAGCAGATCACTCACTCCCTCTCAGACCTCCTGCAGATCCTGCTGCGTCTCCAGGGGGCTTTAGCTTAACTACTGCTGATCCTGTTCTTTCTTTGTAGTGATAAGTGGATGGCCGTGCCCTCGCAGATCTGGCAGATGTACGTGCACTTCCTGGAGAGGGTGGATCTCAGCTGCGTGACGGGCCAGCGGACCTGTCAGTCACTTGTGCTGAGGGGAAACCAGAGCAATCGCAGGATCCGGTGTTTCTCGTCACACCCACAGGAGATCCAGGTGTCGTATATCTGGTATCAGGTCTTCAACGTGATGTAGATTAAAGAATGTAACTACAGAAAATTGTAAATATAAAAAGTTGGAATGAAAAAAATCATAAATTAATGGGACAAGCTGAAAAAAAGAGGGAAATCAACAATATTGAAACCAACAAAGGCCTAATATTTATTCATCTGTGCAGACCACTGCATGTGTGTTGACGCTAATATTGCTAATACAACACCCGAATTATATAAATTAAAAACATGAGCTGCAATGCTGCCATCTAGTGACTTATACCTTATTTTAGCGGTTTTTCCTCAAAATTAATTTGTAGGACACACTTCATTTGTGTGATCCCAGGCATTGTGTTAGGGAAGGAAAGGCCAATAAAGAATCTTATACATATTTTTATAACATGCTAATATCAGGCTGAAAATATCTGCCATCACTATTTTTTCCTTTAACTTTGACCATTTTCAACGGCTAAACTGCTACAGGTGATCAGGCAGCAACGACCTCTGAGCTGTCGTCCTAACACCTTAGTCACCACAGAGACAGTTCCACTGTGGACTGACACCCTAACGTCTCACATGTTTTTGTTTTATTATGTCTCCCTTGTCCATCCAGCAGTTATCAGACCATGTTGGGTCTTTCTCCTTGACAAAGATTGCTCCGTCCGGATGCTCCCTGATCATAGAGAATATATGTTCTCAGACGGTCGGATGGTTCTGTATTTTTAATAGATCATTCCTTATTCATGACTACATCGAGGATGAAGGCAGTTGGACAGTGTTTCCCACTCAGAGAAGCAATAAAAAGGCTTTTTACTGCTCGTATAAATTCTTGATTGACTGTGGCTCTGCACCATACAATATGACCCTAGCATGCTTTCTTGAAGAAGTTAAACAATGGCTGCGAGGGGGAAACATGTTTGAATTTAATAGCTATGCATAGAAAACAGATAACCAAGTTAAGGCCCGGGGCCCTTTTTGTGTACACATTAACTCAATTTGTAA
This sequence comes from Paraplagusia blochii, assembly GCA_016785265.1. NCBI lineage: Eukaryota > Metazoa > Chordata > Actinopteri > Pleuronectiformes > Cynoglossidae > Paraplagusia > Paraplagusia blochii. Next base: position 207,694 of record JAFBJS010003892.1, read on the forward strand.
TGTCTACATTTAATTAATGTGGATTTCTCCTTTTTGTGAACGTCTCCCTCCTCTCCTGTAGATGGACCCAGAGGGAGTTTTTCTGTTGCCACCGTTGTCGGTGCAGGAGCTGCAGCTTAAGGTGCAGCCGTGGCGTCTGGGCAGTCGTTTTATGTTTGCGAACGCAGTGGACACAGAGAGTCAGAAGCTGGTCAGTGCGTGGCTGATCTGTCTCAGTGTCCATCAACCTCTGCTGTCCAAGGTAAGTACTTTTAGGTACTATTATGTTTTTTTCTTGCCGAGTAAAGGTAATTCGACAATGAATCCAAATTCCCAGTTCTACCCTTAAGCTCCGTCTTTGAATAAAGTCATGTGGTTGACAGTGAAACTCCCCATGTGTGCATTCCCAGGCATTTGAAGTGTGTGTCCCAGTCGACAGTGGACGTGGCAGCTCGAAAAAGATCAACTTCACCAATCCATACACCAGTCGACGCACGTTCGTGCTGCGGTCCGACCGTCCTGACCTGCTCCAGTTTAAGGAGGATACATTCCAGGTGGGAGAGCAAAGACAAACAGGTCCCTCGGCCTCATTAGGAATAAAATCAATACTTTGATCCACGTTGAATCGAAAAGACAAACTGTCCTGCAGGATCTAAGCCTCCGTAAAGGAGATAATGTCATGACATTATGATAGTTAAGAATTAATAGAAGAATCGCCTGAATTCATCCTGTGAGAGGACAGGAGGACGTGTCTTTATCCTTTCTCCTGCCACTGAGTACGCCATCATTTGACTATACTTGTGTGTAAAGTGTTGGGGACACTTCTGCACTTCTTCTGTCTCCTGCTTGGAAATCATTGTGTTCGACTCCTCCGCAGGCTTGTTTAGACAGAGCTCCAAGACCTGGACAACAGTCAAATGTCTCCTCCTGTCTGTTTTATCCAGTATAAGACACTACACCGACACTGACACCTGAGCTCAATTGAGGGCAGTACATGTCACAATAGCAACTAAACTGCAACATTTGCTGTGCGGTAAATACAACTATTTGACTGTTACCGGGCAGACAGTCAAAAAGACTGTTGCGTTCAGTGTTCATGATGTAGAGATGAGGAGTGGAGAAGACCTACAGATGTCTTTCAGAAAGCATTACATGAAACCTTCTCTCCTAAATTGATGTTTTCTCAGCTCCCACATTACACAGGTCCTGGTGATGTTCCAACAAGGGCTTCAGGTTTGACATATATACATATATTTAACAAATATTTGGATGTTTAGTAAATGTCTAGGACACAGGATGCCAGAGGAAACAGATCAATATAAGAACCTATTTGTTTCAGATACTATTTTGTCTAATACATAAAAAAAACAATGTCCAATACAGACAGATTTAGGAAAAGTCAGGAGGGGACAGGGTTGTAGGTTTTAATGACAGAGATTGATTGTGTAATTTTCAATTTCCCTCCCAAAAAAAAATTCCCACACAATTATATCAAGCATTAAAGAAGCAAAATGACTTCAACCAAGTCAATGCAGCTGCTGCTGAGTCGCTCTGTCGTCGTCGTCCTTCCCGTCCACACTAACTGATGTGCTGGTTAGACAGGGGGCGCCGTCTTCATTGACATTCATGTGTCAAGGAGTGATAAAATGGCAGGACAGTTGGTGGGAGTCAGCGTTTTAAATGAACAAACAAATGAATGGTGATGCAGCGGGGACAGACTATTAAAAAGTCTTAGTGCTGCCCTCCACACCTCACTGCATCACTTAGAGGAGGAGGAGGAAGGAGAGGGAGAAAAAAAAAAAAAAAAAAAAAAACGCCTCTTTTTCTCCCCTCCCACCGGGGAGGGAAAAAAAAAAAAAAAAAAAAAACGCCTCTTTGTCTCTCCTCCCATCTTGTCAGCCATACTGCAGGTGTCTTATAAAGAATTTATCGCACCTCAAGCATTAAGCAAATGTGGAGACACTTCTCTCCGGGACACAACCGCCCCGGACATGATAAAGGCAGCCGTCAGGAGGGGGAAGCAAAGCAAGGATCAATGTGGCTGTGCTTTTGGGGAAGATTACAACATAAATCCCTAAAATTGACCCATACGTCCATTCTTGGTTATTACCTGAAAATACAAGCAGACAGCGCGCTAACTGATTAAGGGGACGGGGAGGGGGAAGACCGAGGGATGGTATATCACACACTGTAGCCTCCTGGGAAGAAATAGAGCAGCGTCAAAACTTCTCAGAACAGAGCTGCAGTGGGATTATTCACTGCTCATTATACTGGACCAGTATTTATTACCATCAAACACCAGTGGTTGCCAACAGGTCATTGGGGAAAATTGCACATTATGTGTCAGTACAGAGATATGTTGAGATCCAAGTAACCTGACGTAAGAGGATTCCAAGATACAAGGCAGATACAGCAAACTGTGGTAGTGAGATACATGTAAATATTTTGACATACAAGTATGTATGCATTAGTGACATATAAAGAGACACTAGGTATAGGTAGAAGACAGGAAGCAGAGCTGGAGTTAAAGATGCTGAGATTCTCTTTAGGAGAGACAAGGATGGACAGGATCCGGAATGAGGTGATTAGAGGGACAACACAGACAGGAAAGGTTTGGAGATAAAGCTAGAGAAGACAGATTGAGATGGTTGGACATGTTCAGAGGAGGAACAGTGGATACATTTGTAGAAGAATGATCCTAGAGATGGAGCTACCAGGTAGGAGACAAGGAGGAGATTGATGGATGCAGTGAGGGAGGACATGGAGG
>JAFBJS010003900.1:9314-70167 GCA_016785265.1 Paraplagusia blochii
TAAAAGTCTGCTTCCCCGTAATCTACATTAATCTGGACAAATATAAGAACAACAAAAAGGCTCATAATTACGTTTAATTTCAGAGCTGATTTCTGGCCATTTTGCATGGTTTTTATTGACAGTGACAAAAATAATTTCCATTCCTATACATCACTAGCAATAACATTGTACTGACAAATACAGTGCTTTTAGTCATTGCATGGTTTTGGTTTCATTGTTTCCCCCAGGTGATAAACCTTTAGTGGAACAAGGCATGAAGATGAACAAAGAATTGAAGAAAACTTTTTTTTCCATGACTGTATATTTATCCAAAAAAAATGTCACTAGATGTCAACTAGTCATTCAATGTCCAGGAATGACCGTCAAGGTTATTATGCGAAATAATTGCCAGGATCTTACCAATTATGCATATATTGTCTCAACACACTCTCTGTAACACAATGAATACCAAATAAGTGGTCACGACCCTCAGGTGGATCCCAAAGGATTTTCTTTTGTCCGTCTTGCATCACTTCCCTTAGAGGTTTTGTTTTTGTTGTTTAAAACTTGAGTCATACTAATATTGTTCAGAATATCCATTAGCTAAGAATGAAATATCCCTCTCAATGTTCATTAATCATCAGTCACTTATAGGAATTTTGTCTACTGACTTTACAAAATTGACAAAATATAGGTCCCCATAATAAAAGTTTGGGAAACACTGTGTTAACACATGCAGTGCTGTATCTATGTTTATATACCTCTCTCTCTCACCCTTTGCTTTCCTTTTCTTTCCTTTCCTTTCGTGGTCATTGTGGTGTGTTCATGGTCATTCTCTCTCTTTATTACTCATTATGTCTGTTATGTTGTTTACATCTTGCCTCCTTGTGAATTTAAGTTGGTTGGAACCCCTTACATCCATTATAGTGATATTTAATTTTCCTTAATTTATGAATTCTTTAACAACCAAGATTGTTATATGTGTTACTTATTTATAGTCATCCCTTTATCCATTATCATGTCTCAGGCGCAGCAGTCTCTATGACTGTCACGCAAATCACACAGCACCATACTGTGAGCTGTGGGTGCTGAGCGAGTGTGCAGGCAGAACTGTATAAGTGTAAAACATAATTGAAAAAAAATTGTGACTAATACATACAAAAGTTAATGTGATATATTTTAGTTTGAAGTTGTCAATTGAAAATTTCCCCATGTGTTTTCCATCATTGCATTATGACCCCCCCCCCCCCTTTAAAGAACAACCTATCAAAGCTGTAGGATCATAAATAATTTTAATCCCTAAAATGACCCGTGCAGGGCCTGGTCCAGTTTAGGTCTAATTTTAATGGCACCCATTCAGTAGGTCAGGGGAAAAGTCACTGACCAGCTCATGTTCTAAAAACAGACACACCTTGATTAAGTGTTAAATTCTGACCTGAAAACTGAGTCTAGGGTTGGCCCAAATACTTCAGGAAACCAAGAGTGATTTACTGACAGTGTGTCATAGATTCTTAGGAGTTATTGGATACTCCTGTTCACACATCCTCTCCCTGACAGATGAGGTGAGAGAGGTGAATGTAGGAAGGAAAAGAAAGGAAAGAATCAAACACCATAGTGACATATACCACTTCACACAACAAAATGTGATCTTTGCATTTAACCCATCACCAAAGTGAACAATGGGATCAGTGTGTGGGGATGGTGCCATGTTCAGTGCACCTCACAGCTAACCGGGCAGCTGGTGGTCTCTCACCCTTTGGATCAAAATCTGCTTCCTTAACCGCTAAGCCACCGCTGCCACTGTAGTGACATATCACAGCTTGGAAACTACTGATATCCTGGTCACATAGTTTGGAGTAAAATAATTATGTCCCTTATTATAAAGACTCATTACATATAATGGGGAACTGACTTTTGTGGTTGATTACACTATCATTTATTAAATAACAAAGCAAAACTTGAATACTTTAATAAAGTGATCTAGATGTCATTAGATTTAAATGTCATCTAGATTCCGGTCTATTTTCCAATAAATGTACTTGACTGAAAGTAACACGGGGCCACGATAGTGTTGCGTCTTCTGCCATCTACTGCCTTTTGAGCGCACTACATCAACAGCATGTGCTCAGTGGTCTCCATAAGGCCTGGCTTATGGCCCGGCACAGAAAATAACTCTGACTGTACCGTCGCGTGAACTGACTTATAATAACACTTACATCCAGAAATAAGTGCAGTTATGTGTGTCTTAATGTAATAAACCAGTGAAGATTATTTTGATGTTTTTATTTTATTAGGAATTCATGTACTTTCAGAGTTTAGGACGAAGTGAACCAGTGTCCCTTCCAAAAACTAGGCCTATCAGTGTCGTCTGATTGGGGCTTTGCAGCAGAGCTAATTGTAGACGCGCAGATTGAATTTGTTCAATATTATCGAACATATATGACACAGTCCTGGGTCGTATGAAGAAAACCTGTTGCAGATATGTGATCGTCTGCCCTCTTTCACTGCAGGGATCACATGTATCCGTCTCAAACTCGGTGTTGCAGCGATGCGCAGCCGTGCCGCATGACTCACAGCAGTAAAAATGGCTGGGATGTAAACAGGGGGCGGAATCGGATTGGACTAACCTGTGCCAGACCGGCCAATGGGATTCCAAATATCGCTGCCTCCGCTCCAATCTGTAGAATCCCATTGGTCGCACATCGTGTCAATATGGTAAGGAACCAAAGCGCAAGCCTCGCAATTACAAGGAAAAAGATAGAGAGAAGGGGGGGTTGAAATTATTAATCTGTCAAAGGCTTGTGAATCTCGGGTCCAGATGACAACGTTCTGATTTCCTACCGCCGAGAACGAACACAGGATACGGGGAATTTAACATCGTGCCAATGCACCGCCGGCGGATGTAGTGCTTGTGTGATAATCGGCCAGGCTCGTGTTTGCCTTTTCTGCTCTGCTGCCCGATTTGCGTGTGGTTTCAGCACTGGACAGCGACAGCTAGGAAATACTGAGACCAGCGAGTGAATCCCGAGGCAGGGGTAAAGAATCCGACTGGGATAATTCATGTTAGGCATGTCCAGAGCTTTGCATGCTGTTGTTGTATGTGTGCAGCCGTGTTTAAAGTGTTAAGCCCTGCTGCTCAAAATGGTGTTTGGTGGATGTGACAATCCGGAGCCTCTGGGAGCTGCATATGTCCTTGAAAGTACAGATCACCTTCGTGCTGCTCTATGCGCGTGAATGTGGACGTGTATGTGTGTGATGGAGAAAGAGATGTGACAAAGGTTATAGTGGTGGGAAGCAAAGCAACTGCGCAATTGTCTGTCCCTTCCTGTTATCATATCACTGTATTCTCTCTCTCTCCCCCTGCCCCCCCACACCCCTCACCTCTTGTCCCCACCCCCTCTCCTACCTCCACAGTCGTGTTAGACCCTCTCCTGGCTCTGGGGCAATGCGCTTCTAGATAACTCCATCAAGAAAGAACCGTATCCTGAAATAAGCAACAACCCACGCTCCCTCCTCTCCTCTTCTCCTTCTCCTTTCCTGTTCTCCTCCACTTTTCTCCCCTCACTGCCACCATGGGTAACCGTGGCATGGAGGACCTGATCCCACTGGTCAACAAGCTGCAGGATGCCTTCAGCTCCATCGGTCAGGCCTGCAACCTGGACTTGCCGCAAATTGCAGTTGTCGGTGGCCAGAGCGCAGGAAAGAGCTCGGTGCTGGAGAACTTTGTAGGCAGGTAAAAAAAAGAGACCTCTACAAATAGGATAATCCCTTCACTCTTTAACCTTGAGCATGACATAAGAGGCCTAGAGTATGAGGCCTATCTGTGTATGTGCAAAGTTCAAACCATTTTTGTCACTAATTTAAGTCACTGCTGCTGCTGCTGCTCTGCTTGCCCTGCAGAAAACAATAGTTATGTTTTGTGTATTTTCTGTGCTTCACAGTACAGCGTTGTCTTATTATTGACGTGGTATTTAGGCCACAGCAGCACCTGGAGATTTACAGCTTCTCCACAGCCCTGTGCAAACATCACATCTTTTTTAAAGCATAATTTTAACGTAAAACGAAAAACATAATATCCCGTTTAAACATTTTGTACAGAATAGCTGTTGAAGTAAAAACAAAAAAAAAACACCTGTCAGAATCATGGGAGAATTTTTTGGTTATCTAGCCAGAATAATATATAGTCTTATATCAGGCATATCTAACCCCTGATCCGGGGACCTTTACTGGTCCAGATAATTTGGTGCAGGTCTGTGGTGGGACACATTTCACTCACTGTTTGGTATCATAATCCTTCCTTGATTGTCAAAGTTCAAAGACAATTCAACAATCAGCAAATTGCTACTGACCCATGGTTAAAATCGTTACCAGTCGACCAGTTCTTAACATATCCATACGCAGTTATTAACATTGTTTCAGTACAATTGCGCCATATCACAGTAAGTCAAAAAAGCATGTTAAAAAAGCAAGTTAAAATTTTAAAGATTTAAGGGAGAGAATAAATATAAAATAGTACATGCAAAAAAAGAGAAAAGAAATAAATGGCACTAAAATAATTTAACAACCTGAGAAAGTCAAGTCAAATTTATCTGTATAGCTGAAATTCTAAAAACAAATTGTCTTAATGGGCCTTACAGTTGTACATGTTGACAACAATTCGATCCTGAAAGCAACTATAGAACATCTCCAACAAAATCATGTTAATTAATCTGTTAAATATTGTTGTTAAATGACAAAATGAAGAAATAACATTGTGTTTTAAGCTGTTCGTTTTTATGCTGTTGTTCGGTCTCTGGGCTTTACAGATGACCTTTCCGATGAGTGATTGAAATAATGTCCTTCATTTATTTTAACTGGGTGATGAAAGCTAATCACTCGTGCCTGGCAGACCCAAAACAAGGGCACGGCTGATGACATCATCTTGTTCTCTGTCTTTCTTTAATAATTGGGATTGATTTGGCTGCGGGAGATCCAAGAGTTGAAGCTGTTATAAACAGTAGTATTCCTTTTTTTATTCTTCGTACCTTAACTTGCAATCACTCACAAAGAGTGATTGTGAGGCGTTTGACAGCTTTTGGCCAAGGTATGCAAATTGCATCAGCTGTCCATATTGTGGCACAGCTTGGTTTTCCTTCTGGCCTCCTCCGTGTCAGGCGTGTTCGCGCAGGGAGTATTATGTTCCTTTGTGCCTTTGCAAAACCCTATACCGTACTGTACTCTGACCAAGAACAAAGACTATTATGATCAGAGAGTCCAGTTTTTGGGAGGCAGTGGTGGTTAAGAAAGTGGATGTGAGTCGGCAAGGCTTTAGGTTCTAATCCACCAGCAACCAGGTTGCCACTGAGGAACTCTGATCATAGCTCCGTCCAGACCCACATAACTTCCATCACCTGCAAAAAGGATGACAGTATAGTGCAGTATGATTTGGGTGGCAGTGGCGGAGACGACTGCCCCTGAAACCAGGTAGTGGATAAGAAGATTAAAATGAAGATGAAGGTGGCAGTTTTGATGAAATCACAGCAGCTCAACCTAACTCTGACTGAATTGACCTGGCCAGTTTAACTATACTAAAATGACACTAAATTTTATTGATTTTAAAATTTTCTGTTCATCTCTAGGCTAAATAAACATAGTTAAATTACATGGAAGGTACCAAATGTATACTTTACTTTTAAATCCTTTGCTTAAAGTCAAACTGTTGTGTAATGGTCCATTAATTGGGCAATGACTCAGTTGCATACAGATAATTGGTTTGTCTTCTCTTAACAATATGTAAAAAAAAAAAAGTAAAGTATGTCTCCATTAACTTTCTGTAAGAGTGATGGATGTCAGGGATGTAGAATCTATTGCAAAACGGGCATAGTTTTTTTAGAAATTTTATTTTAAAGTGGTTCTTGTCTGGTATGCTATAAATAACTACACACTGCTATGTTTTGGCACAAGTTATTTGAGCACTTGGGCTCCACAGCAGCCGTAGCAACAGTAACAGCAGCAGTGGCAGCCAGAGCCTTTTCCTGTTGTTCCTGAACACAAAAAGCCTGCACAGGCCTTGAATAAAGTTATATAATTTTATTCAAATATCTGTGCTAATATGAATATGGTTAAGGAAGTAGCCCCCGGTTTGAATCCCCGTACCGCCAAGTTACCACTGAGGTGCCCTGAGCATAGCCCCCCACACTGCTCCTCGGGCACAGGCTCAGCCAGCAGCCCCCTGCTCACTACGGAGATGGGTTAAATGCAGAGGCATAATTTCCCAAAGGATAGTACCTAGGGATTAATATATTTCTTTTTTATCTATTTATTTATTTTTTTTAAATGGTACATCAATGCTTATTTTGAAAAATGTCAGCAGGGAAGGAGAATATTGATGAAACATATGTTAATTTCAGACTATAGAGTAATAATTGTTACCACCAGAGAGTGGTGGCATATGCCTTACACGGTGGGTTTGAGCCTCAGATAAACCACATACTTGGTTTGTACTATATTGGTAAAGAGTATTAAAACCAAATCCACCGAAAGTACTTAACCACAGAATTTTACTTTCAGCATAGTGCTTCTAAAGGCATACCATCTATGTTTAATGCATATTGTTGCACATATTCATGCTAAATAAGTTTTAAAGGTGATTTTTGAGACAGGATTCAGGTCAACATTTTTTTCTGGACATCTTGTCACCCTAGAAGGCTGTCATATTTAAAGATCAAACCTACCTAACATGTATACTTTACAAGGAAGTTAGAATTTGAGATAAATCATCCTTAATTTTATTGTCTGTTACGCTCTTTCCCCTTAGGGACTTTTTACCTCGTGGGTCTGGCATTGTCACCCGTAGGCCTCTGGTTCTGCAGCTTATCAGTTCAACTGCAGGTGGGTACAGCCTCCCACAGGTTGCCTGCAGGTTTGATTCATACACGGCAGCATCAACACGTCACATACTCTACTGTATTTGTGATGTTTTCTTCTCCCAGAATGGGCCGAGTTTCTACATTGCAAAGGAAAGAAGTTCACAGACTTTGATGAGGTTCGTCAGGAGATCGAGGGAGAGACTGATCGGGTCACTGGTGCCAATAAGGGCATATCACCCATTCCCATAAACCTGCGGGTGTATTCTCCACACGGTGTGTAAACAATTCTTCTCCATAGCTTCAAACAGATTGTTTTTGTTGCAGAAAAATGATTGATTCAGAAAAATTCTTGATTCATGCATTCATGCAGAAATATTCTTGATTCATGAGATTAATCAATATAGATGGATAGCATAAACAAACATATGAGACAGTAAACATTATTAAGTATGAGAGATATTTTCAAATGATTTCCTTTTTTACAATAGGCAAAAAATAGGAAATGTTATATCCTAGGATTTATCGAAATCCTTCACCTTAGCCAAAAGCTCTGTTGAGGTTACTAGGCCCATGGCTAATAATGGCAACAAAGCAGAAAGTCCACGAGCAAAGTCTAAGGATCGTCAAACTACTTGCAAAATTACCTAAGACCTGAATTGATAGATATTGCCAAACAATATAAAATAAAAAACCCTAATTGTAACTCTTTAAAATAAAGATTATGTTATATTAAAATTCTACCTAACAATTCTTACTACAATAAATAAAAGAAATCACCTAAAATGTAAGTAAAAATTTTGTTGAAGCTTTAAAATCTAAATTAAACAATTTATGTGAAAATCGTGATTCTTATTATTCTGGCGTCTGAATCTATGAATGGACTTAGATGGAAAATAGATTATGTCACATTACCTCGCAGATTTCTGTAACGCCAACTGTGACGAGTCGTCTACTTCCACAATTGTATGAATCTTAAATCAAAATCAGTCAAAAGGTCAAAGTCAAAGTCAAAAACACTAATAAAAAATTTGGGAATTTGGAATTTGGTCTTTGGTGAGGATGAAGTAAAACTAATGTAATGTGGTATCTCTATGGTAGAAGATTTGTGATCTAACCTAAAAACAGTTAGTATCCGAATTAAGAAAAAAATGAGTGTAGACAAAATTGGTACATTTGTTAAAGAAAAAACAACAAAATCTCTAGCTAAAAGGATGCAAAAGGGAAACACATTGTCGCAATGATAAAAACACAAAATAGGAAATATTTTGCAAGAAACTCCAATCCTAATTATAGAAAAATGTATTAAAAAAGTTAATCCAGGACCAAATGAGTCTGATCTTGTATTTTTCTGATCCTGCAGTACTGAACCTGACACTCATTGATTTACCGGGAATCACCAAGGTGCCCGTGGGTGACCAGCCTGCAGACATCGAGCAGCAGATCAGGGACATGATCATGCAGTTCATCACCCGAGAGAGCTGTCTGATTCTGGCCGTCACCCCTGCCAACACTGACCTGGCCAACTCTGACGCTCTGAAACTGGCTAAAGATGTTGATCCCCAGGGTGAGGAACGTCAAGAAACATGACCTAGTGGGTTTTTGGAAAGTGTATTAGTTTGAGGTAAAAAAGGAATGGTACTCTAGGATGATGGAAATAAACACAAGAAACAATTCAGGGACAAAGAGATTCTTGAAATGGAAAGATGGAGGGGAAGAAAGGAATCCACTTAACTTAATGGCCAAATGTATGATTGTGAAACTGGAGGGAACAACAAGGGCAGAAGGAGATGGAAAGTCATGTGGTTGAAGACAATGTAGAAGATTGATCCAGAGTAAACAACAATAAAGAATAGAGAGTAAATAAATCATAAGTCCGATATCTTAGGATGGGCGTTCTCTCTATGTGACCTTTTATACCTTCTAAAATACGGAAGCGTATTGCTGCCACACTTAGGGAAAAATATTTAACTTTTATGTTATTTTGTGATCTTTATCATATTTATTAGAAACAATGATACATATCACGAGATACATATTATTATTACACATAACAACACATTCGGTACAACCCCAACTACCCTATCTCACTATGCCTCAAGTTAAGCACCAAAATACAATTTAACTGACTACAGGTGGACTTAAGTTAAACATTTAATCCATCATGTAAAGGTAAGAAATCACATACTTATGTAGAAATTTATCACTAAACAATGTGATACTGGGCCCATTTTTTTCTCCTAAGTGTGGCAGCAATACGCTTCCATGCTAAAATTACCATAGGTTTAAATATAAGTGTGAAGGGCTGTGTATTTCCAAATGCACATGTCTTTTAGCTTTAATTTTATAATTTGAGTACATTTGGAATTCCAAATGTTTGAAAAATACACATTTACTTTTCAGATTTTCTGCTACATATTCAACAAAAATAGGTATTAAACTTTAATGTCTGGATAAAATTTGTTCATTTAATATTCTCTCATCACATTAGCAGAAGAGTTGAAAATCTGTACTGCGTTAGCGAGACACATTCAATCCAGGCTTACTATCTTGTAATACTCTAAGTCAGTGCTTCCCAAACTTTTTCAGTTACGCCCCCCCCAGCAAGAAGAAAACAATTCACACCCCACCACCCACTCTCTGCCGCAACTATAAATAACAGCATTTGTCTATAAAATAGTTCTAGGTACACCTCTGCATAACATCGTATCATTAACATAAAGAAACAATAAAAAGAGATACAGTTCAACTTACAGAATGTGCAATTGCACTTTATTGTAGTACGGCGGGAAAAAAAAGCATGTTCCCCAGGGTCACACGCGCCCCTCTCAGCATTGCATGACGCCCCCCCAGGGGGGCCCGCCCCATACTTTGAAAACCCCTGCTCTAAGTAATAGAGGAGATCTTTGCTCTACCCATTATTTTGGAAAATTGTTAATGTCAAGTATAACATATGATACACTGCATATTGTGTGATTTAATGCTTTCTTCCTCTTCTACCATGCTAATAAGTCCAGGGTAATAGGGGTAATGTGAATGTTGTGGGACACATATACCATGGACAATAATAATCATTTGGTGGCCTTGCGGTTGAGGAAGCAGACTTGGGTCCTCAAGGCTTCAGGTTCTAATCCACCAGCTGTCAGGTTGCCACTGAAGTGCTGATCATAGCACCGTCTCAATCCGCATCAGAAGGCAGACAATATAGTGCAGTGCGATTTGGGTGGCACTGAGGAGACAATAAAGCAAATAATACCAAAAAAAAAAAGAATTTTATATACACTTTTATTAGAGATTCAATTTGGTCTTTAGGGGGTAGGACAAGAGGAAAACATAATTTTTAGTCCACACTTATTGGTATTTTTAAAACTATTTTCAAGCATTCTTTTCTCTTATTATATTACTATTATTTACTTTATTATTATTTACTTTATTATTTATTATTATATTTACTATTATTATACTATATAATATTTTACTATTATTTTTTATAATTTATGTCGTATTTACTAGTATCTTGTATATGGACTATTTCAAACGTGACATCTTAATATGTATTTTTATTGTGGATTTTTATAACACTCCACAGGACTTAGGACTATTGGTGTGATCACCAAACTGGATTTGATGGATGAAGGTACAGATGCTCGAGATGTGCTGGAGAACAAACTGCTGCCACTGAGAAGAGGTAAAAAAAAAAAAAAAAAAAAAGTGTACTCAGATCATGTCCCTGTGCTGTTCCAGCGCCAAACTCCAGTTTATTCTTTATTTCATTCCTTCCAGGTTATATTGGAGTTGTGAATCGCAGTCAGAAGGACATCGACGGGAAGAAAGACATCAAGGCTGCTTTGGACGCTGAGAGAAAGTTCTTTTTGTCCCACCCATCTTACAGGCACATGGCAGACAAAATGGGCACCCCACGACTGCAGAAATGTCTGAACCAGGTGACCACAGATATGTATTCGTCACTGGTACACAGTGCACTTTACATAATTAATAAGGGTACGACCTAGTTCTCTTCCCTGGTTCATGTCATTGTACATCAGTGTGGGCATAAAACCACTGTCATGGGCTGCATAATGCACCGTCTCACTCAACCCACATCTGCCGTGCAACGTTATGAGCTGAGTGTTATGAGCTCATATATTCGTGACTAGGAAGACGTAAACAGAAACGGAGCCGTAAAACAACATTTGTACATTTTGTTTAGTTTCAGTGTATTTCTTGTCTGAACTCACAGCCCTTGTGTCTTCATAGGAACTGACCAATCACATTCGGGACACCCTGCCAGCTTTCCGCAGCAAACTGCAGTCCCAGCTGTTGGCTTTGGATAAGGAAGCTGAGGAATACCGTGGATACCGACCTGATGACCCGTCTCGCAAAACCAAGCAGCTGTTGCAGTCAGTACTAGGTTTTTTCATAACAAAATAGTTGACATTAGATGTGGTTGTCTTTCCCATCCTTGGCAAATTTATGCTTTGGATTCTTCCACCCAGTTCATGTGAACAACAGAGGGCATGGGTGGGAAAATATATGTGGACATAGCGTCCATAATCCTCTATCAAACAAAGTCTACACAGCAGGATGCTGATTAGTTAGTTTATTTAATTTAATTTTATGATTTATGCTTGTTTTTGTTTTGTTCCAGGATGGTACAACAGTTCTCTGTGGATTTCGAGAAGAGAATTGAGGGTTCAGGAGACCAGGTGGACACAGTGGAGTTGTCTGGTGGAGCCAAAATAAACCGTATCTTCCATGAACGTTTTCCATTTGAACTGGTCAAGGTGATTATAGAATCAAGCAGAGGTGGAAATACTGTAAAGTACTTATAATTGTAATTAGGTAGAAGTATCTGAAATCTTCCTGCGCTTTACTAAAAGTAACCAAGTAAAGCTATTATACAATTGAGGAAAAGTAAAAAAAAAATCCAAATTTTTTTGTGTAGATGTTTTTTGAATTTGGATTTTTGAATTTTTTTAAGGTTTAATTGAAAAAAAAAGTCTGACCTATGTCAGGGAGCCGTAATGAAGGGAAAATGGTCCAATCAAATGTATGGTGTCTAATTACTGTAAACTAACCAATATAGGTGAACATCACCAGATTTGTACAAAACAATACTTCTTGTGATCTTAAGTGTTTATTTCACAAATAACTGCATTAATAACAATCACATCAAAAAGATCAATGTGGAATCACAAAAAATGTTGGAAAAATCATTTTGAACCCCAGCACATGCCAGTATAATACATACAATACAAACCATTTTATTTGCTTTTGTTGCTCTTCACTGACTTATATAATAAAATATTTCATCATCTATTTTCACTCCTCATAAGTGATAATATGTTAGGTATGTAAGTTCTCTCCATCCATTACAGGGGTCTCAAACTTGCGAACCGTGGACCATTTGGTGCCAGTGCGTTGAAGTTTTGTGGCCTCCACTTTAATATGAACGTTTAATGTTTGCATGGCCCACAAGATTTATAGGAGGGTTTCATTATAAGATAACAATAGCTGAAATGTTCATTTTGGATGCATTCAGTGGTAAAGTGGAAGCTTTTTTTCTTTTATTGCACTATTAATTTTCATCCAATGCAGTTCTCTCATAAATGGAGACCAGTGTTGATCGACTGCACAGGTTGATAACGCACTGATGACGCATGTTCATCAGAAAATAAATTCAACGTAAAGAATTGAACTTCAAACCATCACAGTAACTGTATTTTTGCAGACTTATATGCTGTACTGTACTACATTTATATATTGTGTGTATTGCTGTGTGCAGTGTTGTGACTCACAATGTCACAATTACGAGGAGTATGCTTTCCTATCCTTTTCCTTCCTTTCCATATGATGCTCGATCTATACACTCATGATCCTTGACTTCCAGAAGCTGCTAACCCATTGGGTTTAATAATTCAGCTTTGTCTCTTTGTTCTACTCAGATGGAGTGTGATGAGAAGGAGATGCGTCGTGAGATCAGTTATGCCATCAAGAACATTCATGGTATCAGGTAGGGATTTATGAAACATTGCTTTTTTTCTGCTTCTTGATGCTACAAAACATCATCTGACTCTATATCTTTACTACAATATTTTTATATTTGTATATTTTTACATTTCTACTTTTTCTTTTTTTGTGTGTATTTTGTGTATGTATTTTCTGGACTATAAGTCGCACTTTTTCGCACTTTTTCAACCATTTTCTGAGTTTGTCACTTATATTAAGGTGTGAGTTATATTTTAAAATATATTTCATGTTATTTTTACACAGGCAGCCACTAGACAGCACCCTAGGCTTGTGTTACAGTATCTGCTACTTATGTACTGCTGAAAATTTACATCTCTATTATTTTAACCCTGACAACTACTAGACAGCAGCGACTCATAACCTAAAAAATATGATACCCTATTTTCTCTAAAAGTTAAAATTGACCAAATTACGCTTGATATTGTTCTTGCTAAGTGAAAACTTACTTTTAGGAGCAGAACTCACAGATGCACTTCATCAGTAAAGCCAACTTGGTTATTTAAAAAGCTAAAAACGTGAATTGCATTTGGATAAATGTCTACGAAACATCGAGGAACTGGCTAGCTCTCTATATTCACTGTGAAACCAAGCCTCTTTTGTGTGCTGTAAATGTGGATTGATCAGTGACCAGTGCAGTATTACTAAAAACATATAAAACAGTCTATCAGTAATAGATCATTTACTTTTCTCTGTGGTCTTCAGGACTGGACTTTTTACCCCAGACATGGCCTTTGAGGCCATTGTGAAAAAACAGGTCATAAAGCTGAAGGAACCCTGTGTCAAGTGTGTGGACATGGTCATCCAAGAGCTGATAAACACCGTGCGCCAGTGCGCCACCAAGGTATGAGACCAAGGTCAATGTGTTCTAAATGCAGAAAATGGGTTGTTTTCATAGGTTTGAATATGATGTTTGAAGGTTTTTGAAGGTTCTTTTCAAAGTAGCTTCCATAACCATATCTTGTTGATAGGAAGAGTGATAACGCAGTAATGATACCTGGTATGATCACTGGTTTAGCGGCAACGGCTCTGTCTAACAGACAGAGGCTGAGTTGGAGGATTTGTTTTTTGAACAAAGGATGTTGACAGAAAAGATTGGAAAAAGACGACCTGATGTAAGATTTGTAGTCTTTACCTTACTTAGAGATTATACACATTTGTGTAAATCTTTAATCTTACATTTTACATGATCTGCATAACATGTAAGTATGTGTTACAAACTACACAGGTGCATAAAAGCCAGATATAATCTACTGTATTAGCCCTTAAGAATTGATGTTTCCTTTGTTGCACCTGCTAAAAAGACAGGATCACATTTCTATCTTAATCCGGCTTTAAAGTGGAATAATATGAGAGCTCCTTGTTGTGTCACCAGCTGGACTGCTTTCCAATGCTACGAGAGGAAACTGAACGCATTGTCACATCTCATATCAGAGACAGAGAAAGTCGAGCCAAGGACCAGGTAGTTTCCAAAATGTCCTGTCTGTCTGTCTGTCTGCCCGTCCATCTATGTATCTACACTATATTACCAAAAGTATTCGCTCACCTGCCTTGACTCATACTATGAACTAAAGTGCCATCCCATTCCTAACCTGTAGAGTTCAATATAATGTCACTCCACCTTTTGCAGCTATTGCAGCTCTAACTCTTCTGGGAAGGCTGTCCACAAGGTCGAGAAGTGTGTTTGTAGGAAATTGTGATCATTTTTTCCAAAAGTGCATTGGCGAGGTCCCACACTGATGTTGGTTGAGAAAACCTGGCTCTCAGTCTCCGTTCTAATTCATCCCAAAGGTGTTCTATCGGGTTCAGGGGAAGTTCATCCACATCAGACTCTGTCATCCATGTCTTTATGGACCTTGCGTATTAACTGGTGCACAGTTGTGTTGGAAGAGGAAGCTGCCTATAGCTCCAAACTGTTCCCACAGGTTTGGGAGCATGTAAATGTCCAAAATGTTTTGGTATCCTTCATGGAACTGAAGGGCTAACTCTTGAAAATAACCCCACACCATAATTCCTCCTCTACCAAATTTCACATTCGGCACAGTGCAGTCTGAAATGGACTGTTCCCCTGGCAACCTCCAAACCCAGACTCGTCCTTCAGATTGCCAGATGGAAAGGCATGATTAATCACTCCAGAGAACATGTCTCCACTGCTCAAGAGGCCAGCGGCAGGGTGCTTAACACCACTGCATCAAACACTTTGCATTGCACTTGGTGATGTGTGGCTTGGATGCAGCTGCTCGGCCATAGAAACCCATTACATGAATCTCTATGCACACTGTACTTGGGCTAATCCGAGGGTAACATGAAGTGGGTGACCTCTTTGCGCCATGCACTGACCCCTCTTTGTCAGTTGACGTGGCCTACCACTTTATGAGATGCTGTTGCTCCCAAACTCTTCCTTTTTGTTATGACAGAGCTGACAGTTGACTGTGGAAAACGTAGGATTGAGGAAATTTCAGAACTGGATTTGTCGCACAGGTGGCATCCTATGACAGTTCCATGCTCGAATTCACTGACCTTTTAAGAGTGGGCTTTTCTTTCACAAATGTAATGTAACAACACAGTCTGTATGCCTGAGGGATATGGATTTTGGACTTTATACATCCGTGGCCAGGCATGATTAGGACACCAGATTCTGATCATTTGAATGGGTGGATGTATACTTTTGGTAATAAAGTGCATCTATCCATCTATCTATCTATCTATCTATCTATCTGTCTGTCTGTCTGTCTGTCTGTCTGTCTGTCTGTCTGTCTGTCTGTCTATCTATCTATCTATCCATCCATCCATCCATCCATCCATCCATCCATCCATCCATCCATCCATCCATCCATCCATCATCCATCCATCCATCCATCCATCCATCCATCCATCCATCCATCCATCCATCCATCCATCCATCCATCCATCCATCCATCCATCCATCCATCCATCCATCCATCCATCCATCCATCCATCCATCCATCCATCCATCCATCCATCCATCCATCCATCCATCCATCCATCCATCCATCCATCCATCCATCCATCCATCCATCCATCCATCCATCCATCCATCCATCCATCCATCCATCCATCCATCCATCCATCCATCCATCCATCCATCCATCCATCCACTATCTATCTATCTATCTGTTTGTCTGTCTGTCTGTCTGACAGTTGACACACTGTTCTAACCTAGTTAACTTCATTGAAGCCTGGTAAATATCTGCTGCTTTGAGAGTGCACTATCAAAACCTTTATGTTATTTACCTGCTTTTTGATGTGGGAAAAGTTTTGTTTTACAAATAGAACATTGATTGCCTCTGTTGATGTGGCCTATTTGAGACTATCAATATATTTGTATACCACTGTATTAGAGAGGATTTGAGATGTAAGATTTCCAGGTCACTGCCAGTAGAAAAGAACACAGTTGAATTTGTTTTAATAATGAAATACCTTTTTTAACAGCACTGACTTCCCTAGAAGTGTGTGTTCAAATAATTTCCACTGTTAACCTGAACACCTACAGTATATGGTGAATGTGATTCAGTTCAATATAGTCCTTTTTTACTGAACTTGTGAAGTTGCAGCTTTGGAAATGCATCTTCTCTGAATCCAGAGAGGAAAAATAATCCACATTATGAAACTGGATGTAGTTTTATATAAATCTGTGGTATTGATTGCATATAGAAAGGCCTGAGTAGGTAAAATTAAGTCCACACCTTACGTCAGTCAATAAAAAAATACATAGAAAATACATTATAACGAGTCACATTCTGTTGAATATTTCCAGAGAAAGTTATTGTAAATGTAAAATGACAATTGTGTGTTATACACACACATGATCGCTATTGATGCTGTTTGTCTGAGTGTCCTGAATAAGCATATACCAATGCTGCAGTTGGCAATAGGGTCACTAATGTGTGATGCTAATACCAAAAAATGATGATCCAGGATTTGTGTGTTGTTCCAGGTTCTTCTGTTAATTGACATCCAGCTTTCTTACATCAACACTAACCACGAGGACTTCATCGGCTTCGCTAAGTAAATACTCTCATCTGTTAGCATTATTCATAATGATTAATGGCCTCACATCCTTTATTAACGTTTCCCCATTATTCTGCATCTTTGCCTCTCATCTCTGCCTGTTGTCCTGTCTCTGCAGTGCTCAGCAAAGGACCAGCCAGTCTAATAAGAGCCAGAGTTCAGCAGGAAATCAGGTGATTATATGTCTAACACGTCATCGGAGTGGCTCTTGCGTAGGTCTCCAGATCGGGTTCAAACTAGGGTCGGCTCGATCTGACACCCAGGATCAGTATCTGTCCGATTATTAAATGTTGCCCGTCTGATCCTATACCTAAACTGAATTGCTCAACTGGTGGTTTGTGTGAAAACTGTGTGAAACAGCAAGAAAAAAAAATCAGAAAATTCTATAGAGCAATTCCTAGTTGTTAACTCCTGAAAATGTGCATTCAGAAAGCAGAGACTAAGGCTGATTCATTTTGAACTAATGAGGAACAACTGAGATTGTAAAGTTTACAGTAGATTTTTTTTTCTTTCTAATATATTTGTAGTTAGTATTTAAACAAAGGAAACAGCTTTCTTGTTATCTATAGTTAAATAGTTTACTGGTCCACACCACTTAGCACCTAAGTAAGTGTTATGTGGCACATGAACAAATATTTTTGACACCCTTGGTACAGAGAGACAGAAAGTGGAGAAAACTTAGGTGAGATGACAAATTTGACATTTTGAGGGATGCGCTGAACCAAAACAATCAATAGAAAATAACTGCAGTTTTCAAGCAGGAGCAGAATTAGAGAGCAGATGAGTCAAACATAAGGCCCGGGGGTCGAATGCTGCCTGTTAAGCTTTTTTAGCTTGCTGCTGGAGCATAAAAATACCTAATGCCTTATAATAACATTTATGCTGCTGAGTTTCTGAACCTGATATATATGTTTTTCATTTGTGATTCGATTCAACAATTGCAACTATAAAGTCTTACAGTGATAGCTGGTGTTTTAGCTGCTGGTTTGCATGGTCTTTTACCATGTATTTCATTTTTCATTTAATACAAACCTTTGTTTCTTTACTTCAACTTATGTTTTGATCTTCAACTTAAAAACACAACATACAGTATTATTATAGCTTTCCAAGGGGATGGAAACACTGAGGCCATACCTCATCTATAATGTAGCACACATAGTTTTATTGTTAAGATGTTTCTCTTTAAAAATTGCATCCAACTTTTTCATTGTGAATCTCAGCACCCACTCTTAGCAACGACTGCGGGTGAGTATCTCTAATTGTACCTTCAATGACATCTGTGTGGTGCTCCACAGCACCACCTGTAAAAGATGTGTCATTTCCTTACCTTTCCACTGGTTCTGGTCAGAGATGACAAATGGGGTGCGTATTTCCGAGTTGTTTGAGTTTGTGTTTTCTCAACCCCTCCTACGTTACTCCCTGTTGCAGGCCTCCTCTCCTCCTGCAAAAGGCTTGATTGTGAGAATTTACTCTCTTTAACTGTTTAACACTCTAACACCCACTCCTGTGTACGAGGCCATGGCAACAGGAATGCTGAGAATTCAACTTTCTTCAGTCTGTTTTAACGTAGAAGACACACAAACACATACATCCAAAAATAGTTACTTTGAGGTTTCTTGAAGACACTTCACCTCTCATTCAAGTACTGAAAAAGTCCCCTTGACCTCGAAGTAACTATTTTCGGATTAAATTACTTGGATGACTGGGAATCTACACAGACAACCATATACATCCACACACCTTCTTGGTGTGATTGACACATTCCACACAGCAATCACTCAGTGAGGTAACTCTGGACTCTGCATGTATCCTATTGGACACGGGTGTTGTCTGCACTGACCCACGGTTGTATGCTTGGCTGTGAATAACACAGTGACACGCCTAACCTTCTGATTTATAGAACAATCTATTCACATTACATTTTATAAACTTGACTGTTCCTGCTGCTTTTCCTGGGTGAGACCTATGTTTTATGTCTTTATGGTTTTTGCACATTTGAAGTCAGTGTTTTCTAACTCTCCCCCTCCCTCCCTGCCCGCAGGTTATCCGTAAAGGCTGGCTGACCATCAACAACATTAGCATCATGAAGGGCGGGGCCAAGGAGTACTGGTTTGTGCTGACTGCTGAGAGCCTATCCTGGTTTAAGGATGATGAGGTGAGTCTGAAGAAATGCAATTTAAGCAGATTTGGGTCTGGAGGGTTTCCGTTTCAAATCCATCAGCTGCCAGCTTACCACTGGGGTGCACTGAGCACGGCACCTTCCTCACACTTTGCTCCCCAGGTGCTCCAAGCCAGTGGTCCCCAACCTTTTCTGTACCACGGACCGGTTTAGTGTCTGACAATATTTTCACGGCCGGTGTAGCAGATAAATAAATAAATAAAATGATAACATCGGCATTAAAAACTGTTGTAACACATGTGCAACTTTATTAGCAACAATCTGTGACGTGATGTCGCACCAACAGCAGAACATGGCATAAACATCCTTTCTGCCCCAACACAAAGCAACACGCTTTGGTCGCTATGGTAACGTTTAAACATACCTTAAAAATAAGACACAACACAAAAGATACGATGTCAGAAATGGCAACAGGGTTTTTCTGTGCTCTTGTGGCGATATCAGGGTACTCTGCCTTGACTTCAATCCAGAAAAACAGCAGAGTTGTTGTCTGGAATAGACGTCCCGTCATTTGCGATCTCCAGCAGTTCTTTAATTTAGCGGGATGTATCACGTGACTTACGGTATCAAAGACTTGACATGCATCAAGTGAGATGGATGTAATAGAGAGAATCCGGCCACTTTTCAAAATAAAACATCATTAAGACTTGGATAATAAATCAAACAAATTATGCATATTCTTTTTTCTTTCTGTGCGGCCCGGTACCAAATGACCCACGGCCTGGGGGTTGGGGATCACTGGTTTAAGCTACCCACTGTTCAATTTGGTGATGGGTTAAATGCAGAGGTTAAATTTTGCGTTATATGTCACAATGACTTGGAGCTTCCTTTCCTTTCATTGGTTGCCACAACCAATCAACATTTTCATTGTCATCCTGTGCTCCTTATCCAAACCAGTCCCCTACGTCTTTTTGTCTTTGATCAACACAAGTCAAAATTAGAAATACCCTTTCTGACACAACTCTTACCATTTATCGTTGCTTAAAACCAGCACTAATAAAACACTGGCTTGTGTTTCCTAGTGGCTGGTTTATATTAGTTTGATCCCAGAAGGACAACATATTTCTAATGTCTGCTTTGTGGGTCTTGTGGTAAACTATGATGGTTGCACAGGTTGCGCAGAATGACATTTTAATAATATCTATTGTGGAATGCATAATATTAGTTATTATTTAAAAAAAATATATTTAAATGTACTTATTTGACTGGTTTTATAGTGTACTACTCAGCAGGCCTACCCTGAAAGCAGAGAGCAGAGAAAGTTCTGGCTTTCATTCCTGCACTGTGATCCTTAGTCTCTTGTAGAGACTCATGCTGTAAATTTACTCAGTGTGGAATAAATAAAAGACTAATGTTAACTAATAGTTCTAATTATTATGCTTTTATCAGTATTTTTCTTTCTTTTTTATCACCTTTTCCTTTTGGCCTATCCTCTTTTTAGGAGTTGCTGCAGAGAATCCTTTTTTCCATCTCTGCCTCTGTTCTCTGCATCTTCTCTCTGTATCAATATTTTTATTATTATTATATATTTTTTTTTAATTTTTTTTTGGATTTAATGGTAAGCCTGCCAGCAGTCCAAGATAAAAAAAATAAAGACAAAGAAAAGAAAAAGAAGCTGGTAAAACAGAAAAGGAAATTAGTAATAGACTACAATATGTAAAAAAACAAAAAATAAATTAATTAATAAATAACAAAGTTGAATAACATGTGAACTATTGTTACGGCACAGTATATACAATATCCATGGGTTAGCCTTAGCAATCAAAGCAAAAATTACTCTATAGTGTATAAAAGTGACTGTATGTTGATGAAATAATAATAATAATAATAATAATAAAACAAGCCCATTCAGGGTCAGAGTTTTAATATTTAATTTTATTTGTCATTGAAAAACATATAATGTATATCAGAAGAACCAGAACCAAAGTCCACTTGTGGCTGCAGCAACATTCAGCCTCCTCCATCCTGCTGGTGTTTTTGCTGGGCTGTTGTCTATCTGCCTGTCTGTGCCTGCTGTACAGGTTGGAGGATATTCTGCACAGCAAGTGTAGATAGGCAGACGTACTGCAGCTCTGTCAGCTAATTGTTGCTGCTTCCTCTTTAAACAGGACCTGTTTGAATCACTTGAGTCACATTCTACTCGTAGTTGCCATTTTCTCTTTATTCCAATCGTCTCTTTTTCCCTATTGCATTTCCATGTCTACTTCCCATTTTCTCCTACTGCCAAGCATTTGCTTAATCCAAGTAAATTTGGCCCAGTCCTATCTTTAGTTGAACGCTCACTCACAGATAGCCCAAAATACAATATAATCAAATTTTGTCCTTGGACGGCAGCGCAGGCTGCATAGCACTGGTTTTCACGGCATGTCATTTCATTCGTTTGTGTGGTAATGGAGGAAATTATAGACTCCACTGGCTTTGCTTTGTATATCTGTCTTACACTCCGTGAACTTGAGTTTTCACGCGTGTGCATGAGGACGCACACATGCGTCTGCACGCCTACCTCCTCCGGCCTTCTCTCTTGCTCTCTTTTGCAGTCTTTGGTGTGTTTGGCAGTTTCTTTGGAAAGCCTTGCGTTCTTGGCAGTCGAGAATTGCAATAATTCAATCTAAACACCGGTCTCTGTAATGTTATAATGTAGTGAAATCCCTTTATTTGCCAGAGTGCTCTCCAAAAACTCTTGTCCCAGAAGCTCACTTTTCAGCCTCAAACCTCATCACCAGATAACCCCTGGTGACAATAAATCCAACCCAGCACTCACTGAAGTCACTGGTCCAACATAAAGCATTGTACTGCTCTGCGTTTGGTGCCAATGTATTTCTTCTCTGTCTTGCGCCATCTGTGAAACACGTTTCTTCTCTGTCTTCATAAAGTTATTTGACACCACAGCAGTCTTCCACACACGTTATTGTCCTCTGCCTTAACTGAGTCCAAGTCTTTTTTGGCCACCCACTGCAATAACTTCACTGGAGGTGTCTGACTGGATTTTCAAACTCTGTTTGATTGATTGGCCCCTCGATCTTTTGGCCGGTGTTTGATGCTCTGCAGCCACATTTGCTCCACCCGCCCCCCCGCCCCCCATTCCTGTAGACCACATCTTCATCAGAGCAGCAGGCTAGCAGCCCTGCACACTCTCTCAGTCATGCTGCATATTATCTCAGTTTACTACCAACTTTTGTTTTAAGTACAGGTATTACGCCTCATCTCCAACCATCTATTTTATGCTTGCTGCTGTTCACAGTACAGTGCTGTCAAATTGGCTGTTAGTGTTGCGAAGATTATTTATATTTATTACAAAATTAGTTTAAGGAGAAGAACCAAGCGTTAGAATGCACTTCAGACAATTGTACACATATACAAAGATCAAATACAGAATGTGGACTGATTGCCAGAGGACAGGGTGAGGAGAAAGGAACTAATGCAGTTAAAAAATCACACATTTTGGAGGCATGTAATTCCAACAGAGACAGAGACAGACTGACAGAAGAGGCAACCATGCCCAGTCTAACCAATGTGCAGACTACTGTACACCAGTATGACAATGAACAGGTAGTCTGAACACTGGGTGGACGGAGACGGAGTTTATAGTCAGGCCTTGTGCGGCGCGTTCTGCCGTTTCCAGATGCTGGCGGTCTCTGTCGGCTGTGCCCTCCCTTGGCCCGTTTCCATTTTGACAGGAACGTTCCTGCCTACCGAAAAAAAAAAAAAAAAAAAAAAAATTTTTGGAAAAAAAAAAAAAAAACTTTTTGAAATTTGCCCATCGTCTCATCCGTGTCTCTGTTACTTTCCCGCAGTCTTAAAAAGGTGCGAGTATCCCGGCTGTTTATTTTGTTGTGATGGATGTCTGAGGTCTGGGTCCTTTCGTGGTCCATTTTGGTCACGCCAGTCATGAAGAGTATCCAGCCTTGACGTGGCACATTCGCTCAGACGACCGGGACAGACTGGCCTCACGTTCAGGGAGGGGATATTACAAAAAAGAGGGAAAGAGAGAGAGATGGAGGGGGACTGAGTGAGGAAAGGGAGAGGAAGAGAGAGGAAGAGGGAGGGGACTAGCGTGACCATATAAGGGCCGCAGTGACCTCTTGGGGAATACAACTCTGAAGGGTGCGAAGCAGCTTTCCTGACTTATCTCCTTTAGCTCTTTCTATTTTACCTGATGGACCATTGTGCGAGGAAAGACTTTTTAACAGGCATACTTTTGCAAACTTTTTCTTTCCTCCATTATTCGTTCTCTCCTCCTTGCCTTTCCCTCCTCCTCCTCCTCCTCCTTCAGCCAACGTCTCCCTTCCCTCCTTTTCTGCTTCTCTGTGTGCTGCTAAGCACTACCAGATGTTGAGTTTTAACGCCAGGCTGTCATTTAATCTCCTTCTCTCTCTCCCTCTCTCATCCCTCCCTCCCCCCATCTTCAAAAAAAAAAAATCAGGCAGGAAGTGGGCCCCTCTGGAATGGAAAGAAAAAATATTGAAAAAATATTGAGGGGGAGGGATAAAAGAAAGAAGGAATGAAAGGAAGGAAAGAACCAGTAGAAAGTGTTAAAGAGAGTTTCTTTAACCGAAACTCTGTTGTCCTCCAGGAGCGTGTCCATAAGCTGAGATGATAAACTTTGTATATGATCAGTGGGGGGAGTCGATCCTGCTGCTTTATTTAATTTGCACTTCCCTGTTTTGACAACAGCCGGAGAATTTCCTAAGATTTAAACTTCCAGGTCTACCCAGCAAAGCACACCATGACCAACGACTACATCTTGACCGACGCTCTAATGAGTTCCACATGTTCTCCTCTCTCCCCTTTGTCCCCACCTCCTCCCACCATCGTTTCTCCCCCAATTCCTACTGCCTCCAGTCATACCCCTACACTGTGTACCCCACCATATCCCTTTTCATCCAAACCTGATTTCACCTTCTCTATTTGCAGACGCTGCGAACGAAAGCAGTAAAAATCTTTGAGGTAAATAAGGTCAACCCAAAATATCTTCTTTAATTCTACAGGAGAAAGAGAAGAAGTATATGCTTCCCCTGGACAACCTCAAGGTCCGAGATGTGGAGAAGAGCTTCATGTCCAGCAAACATATATTCTGCATATTCAACACGGAGTCGAGGTCAGCCGTAAGGCCGTGAAGCCCGTGAATATTCTTTGTTTGCTGTGAGACACAAGTAGCTACTAACAGCAAAAAATACAGTATATGCATTGGTAAAAATAAAAGACAGAATTCTTAGTCTATCAGCATTAGTTGAGCGATTGGCTGTTATGGTATGCACAGACTGAATTGGACATAAGAAACGGACAAAGCTGTTCTGCTGCAAAATGAACACCGTGTATAAGTTGTGCCCCATAACTAATTAAGAGCTTCACTAACAGCTGTACCAATTTATTAGATCAATACAATCTAATAACCATTCCAGAATGTGGACTCTACAAACTCAAGGACCCTGCGTTCTTGAGTTCATGTTCTTTTTCTTCCGAAGGCTGTTCACTCCCATGTGTCCTCTTGTGTCACCGTATATAGGAACGTGTACAAGGACAATCGTACCCTGGAGTTGGCCTGTGATTCTCAGGATGATGTAGACAGCTGGAAGTCTTCACTGCTCCGAGCTGGTGTTTATCCTGAGAAGACTATCACAGTGAGTACACTTTACTATGCTATTTTTTTTTCTTTCTAATTTTCCGCACTATAAGTAACCCTTTTTTATTTTAAAAAAATATATAATTACACACAGTTGTTGTTACACTGACTGCCGCTAGAGGGCACTCTAAGCTTGTTTCCCAGTGCTCCAAAGTGTTTCACTATATGTCGCGGGATTTAACAGATTTATTTTTTACTTTCAATATTTTCAATTTGTCTAACAATATTCTGTCCCAGTTTTGGGAGATCTGATAGTGTAAAGGATTTAAACGCATCAGTGCTTATGCTCTTCTGTTCCTTTCTATGGTTCGCTCATACATCGCTGCCTCACTCAGCTTCTTCTTGTGGCTGTTTGTTGTAGGATTACTTTCTCCAGAGTGACTTATAGTCCAGAAAATATCATAGTCTTTCAACGATTATGCAGTACACCAAGTAAAATACAAAACATATTTTTGACTTAAGTTCCGACTTTTGGTGTTATTTCCTCTCATTCTCTTCTACAGGTTGAGAGTGAGACCACCTCCTCGTCGGATAACTTCTCCATGGATCCCCAGCTTGAACGGAAAGTGGAAACCATTCGTAACCTGGTGGACTCCTACATGGCCATCGTCAACAAGTGCATCCGTGACCTGATGCCCAAGACCATCATGCATCTCATGATAAACAATGTAAGAAAATATTTTAGCTTGCTAAGAAACCTGCAGCTATGGTGCCTGCTTAAGCGATCACCATAAATTCCCCACTTCCTGCCAACAGGTGAAGGACTTCATCAATGCGGAGCTTTTGGCACAGCTGTACTCTGCAGGTGATCAAAACACCCTGATGGACGAGTCGCAGGAGCAAGCCCAGAGGCGGGATGAAGTCCTGAGAACGCACCAGGCCCTCAAGGAGGCTCTGGCCATCATTGGCGATATCTCCACCTCAACCTTCACTGTTCCCGTGCCTCCTCCTGTGGACACATCCTGGGTGGGAGGAGCTGGGGGGCGCAGGTAAAATTAAATTCTACGCACCCTTATTTACATTAATTATTTTTATTTAGCAGACTCTTAATTCAGATAAAAGAGTGGCATTGGTAGGCAGCAGCCATGGCCTTGCAAAATGCATAGCACTGTCTTAACCCACATCACTTCCAGTGGGCTCACCCCCCACAGGAACCCTAACAATATGGAGCCGTGTGATTTGGGTGGTGTCATGAAACCTGGCAGTGGATCGGCATATGAAGTTGAATGAATGAAGGGCTTCTCTGGGAACCTGGGTTTGATAAATCTCGTAATTGAACCAACAACCCTTCTCTCTTATTCTGAGGCATTTTGTTGTACAAGTTTAGAATTTGGTTTATGTAGGCATTTCATTTTAAATTCAGATTAATATTTGCGGTGGCAGTGGTGGCCTAGTGGTTAAGAAAGCGGACTTAGGTCCGCAAAGTCCCCGGTTCAAATCCACCAGCTGCCAGGTTGCCACTGAGGTGCTCTGAGCATAGCAGAGCGCCACCCCTATGACCCGGCAGCGGACAAGCAGAAGAAGATGAATGAATGATGAATTAATATTTGCAGTTGTTGTCCAATCATTGGTATGCAATTTCTTCTCTCTAGATCTCCTCCACCCAGTCCCACTGCCCCAAGGAGGATGTCTTCAGGCCAACGCCCAGCTCCGCGTGGGGCCCCACCACCACCAAATCGGCCAGGACCCCTGGGGCCCTTTAATAACACAGCTGAAAGCCCTCAGGCTCCAAGTCGTCCTAACAGAGCTCCACCTAGCATCCCCAGGTAAATGCATGCGAAGACACACTTTGACATTGATTTTTATTTCATTTCAAAGTACAGTGGACCCTAGAGATACAAGCACCTTGACATAGATGCAGGAATATTGCTAGGTAGCCGAGCACTTGGAGCAACGCATGCTGCTTCACTTCATTTCACATTTCTCCTGCGAATCTTCTGTCTTGCATTTTTTGTATCATGCATGATCTTCACTCTTGTGTCTTGTCCATTATTCTTCATACAAGTGACGAAAGTGAGTCCATAGAAAGAAAGTAGTAAAGTAGTACATAGAAAATTAGAAAACTCTGGAATCATCAATCTGTTCAGTGATGATTCCAGAGTTTAAATCCACTTTGTAACTGGTAACATTTTTGAGTCGCTATATACGCACACCATATAATTACAATGAAGCCCAGTATGCATTACCCCGCTCTGTCCAAAACACAACCGATATCAACACATAAGGCACACTGATGATTTATGAAAAATTGTTTTCTGTGGATTTTATGGTCCGGACATTATGGTTCTATCATTTTTTTGTAACAATTATCAAAAATAAAAGCTTTTTCCATTGTTATCAGCAGTATTAGAGTTGTTTCAGAAGGCTAGAATAAAACTTTTTTTTCTCTTAATATTAGAAAACATGATTTGAGATGGAATGGATTATGCTTGTATCTTGAAGTTCCACTGTATGTTTTATAAATTGAAAGACTTATGATAAAGTAATTCTTTTTTTTTTTCCACACAGCCGACGGCCTCCTCCGTCTCCTACACGACAAGCTCCACCCTAATGATGAGAGGAGAATGCCTCACTTCCCCTCTCTCCTTAAATTCCTTCATCCATTTCCTCTTCTCTCCACCCATGGCACTGCTGACCTGCTGTCACTTTTCATCCAGGTCATGATATCCATATATATACTGTCTGTACAGTATTGTACTTGTCTTGTGGTATATATGTATATGTACGCTTGTTGCTTGCCTATGGTCCAGGTTTGCTTCCCAGATCAAATACCCATTAGTTGCAGGGACCACTTCACCTCCCTCGTCCCCTCTGGCCCCAACACACAAATTCTCATCATTTGCTGCTTCTACATGAAAATATTCCAAGCAGTCGTGCTGCCTGTCTCATTCCAAACTGCAGCATGGCACATGAGCTGCATTAATTGCATGGGTATGTGAGTGGATATAGTATGTGTGTCTGTATGTATGGGTATGTGTGTCTATGGGAAAAGATTTTCCTGTATGTAGGCTCAGTGTGGAATTAATTTATTGTATAATATCTCACCCCAACAGTGTTAAATATCAGTGTTCTCAGAGGAACAGAAATTGTAACTTATTTTTGTCCGTTTGTATGAAAGTAATTTTGTGTACATGTGTCAGGGTGTGTGGGTACATGTGCTGTCTGTCTGCATGTTTGTTTTTTTTTTTTTAGTTGTATACCTTTCCATGATCAGAGCTGTATATGATGAAATATATGAAAAACCTAAGGGTTCAGTAATGTTTGGGTTTCTGTAAGTTGTTCCTGTGTTGTAGCAGCCATCAGCACTGGTGAGGCAGAGGAGCATCTTCATCACTGATTCAATCTCACCATAGACACCCATCTCTGCTGTCTGTGTGTCAGTGGTCCAATATTTCTGACTGTATCAACTGACCTGGAAATGGGTTGTGTTTCCATTTAGCTTTTTGTCTCAGGTCTTAAACATAATCACATTCAATCACCATGTTTTCCATTTATTCCTCAACTAAAAAAAAAAATAAAAATAAAAATCAGACAGTCAGCCAGCATGTGCATCTGAGTGTAGGGTGTTGTTAGTGTTCAAGTACTTCTCTGTCAGATTGTTATTGTGTATGTGGACTCAAACTGTGTTTTATGTATATACTGTAGGTAATTGTAGGGAAATACTGTACCTGTGGATAACTAAAACATCACTGAAGACCTAGCGCTTTGGTCATCCCGAGGCTGTATTCATGACATGCATTCTCTCCCTTCTGTAGACTGCCTTACTGGCAGCAATAACAAATCTATATTGCCAAAGCTAAGTGTTACAAATGAGAATTGAGAAGATATTAACAAGGCCGTTTGCGAATAGTATTGTTTCACAGAGTTCATATTGTTACAATGGGAGAAAGGCATCAGTTGTTATTTTCTGTGTCACTGTATCGTTCCTGAATAAACTTCTTCCTCATCATGAGACTGAACTGCATTGATAATTTAACACGTGTATAAATCTGTCACACAAATTAGTATACACATACACATACAACATTTAATACCTACTGAACAGTATTTTGGTAGGTGACATTGATGTGACACCCATTGTAGGTCAAAAAGGGTTAGATAGGAAATGGTTGAATTGATTGATGGTCATCCTGTACTACTCGATACCAACTTCACTGATAATGATTAAGTTACGTGTAAGGCCATACAGTACATGTCTAGGTAAGTCAAAAAGAAACGGGACTACTGAAGCACTTTAAATGCACTTTCGAGTAGATTTGACGTCTGTAGCAGGAATTAAAAAACGGTAAATGGCGTACTCTAGTGGTGAAAACACAACTGCGCATTTTAAGCTCTATGGTTAAAATGGTACAAACAAATGGTAAGTGAAGAAGGCTCCCTGTGATGCATAACAGGATGAAGATGAATGAATCAATAAGTTAATACACAGGGCCTATTGCAAGGGATGTCCGATATTAGCTTTTGCTCATATTGTCCAAACACTAAATTCTCAGATACTGATATTGACACCCAGGGGCTGTGGCAGGGTTCTTGGGGCCCTCTGATGACCTGGGCAACTTCCTGTCTTGCCTGTCCTCAAGGGACACCCCTGCCAATACAGATATAGGCCACCAAAACTGAAGTGGATATTCCAGCACCCCACGTTTGATTCCAGTAAATTTAGAAAAAACAAGGCAATATGCAATTGGATTTTCATTAAAAGAGTACAAACTATATTGCTCTTACTAAATTTACAAAGTTATGCTAATATTTGGCAATAGTATCAGCTAACCAATATTATCGCACATCCCTACTCATTGCCCTTTTGTTGCAAGTTTACAAATGCGTTACCATGCTCAGTGCACCTCAGTGGTAACCTGACAGGGTTCCTGGTTAAGCTCCATAACCACTAAGCCCCCACTACCCCTTGTAGTAGAATACATCTACAACACCTTAGTCAAGGACCAGCGTCCCAGAGGAATTAATGAAAGATTCAAGTAAAATGGCTCATAGAGGTAAACCAAAATGTAATGTACTTCATTATTATTATTTACAGCAGTGATTTTCAACCAGTGTGCACACTAGTGTTTATTAACCATTGTTGGGTGTCTGCGCTGTTAGTGTGGTAGTAATGCAATACTTTTCTTTTCCAGCAGGTGGGTAGTACACGCTATGAATGCCTGTGAAAATAACAGCGTTATTGCTAGACGCGACAGTGCTAGACGCGACAGTGACCGTAACAGCTAGGAAGGAGACGTTCTTGAGAAGGGAAAATTCAAATGCCGAACAGGGCCCTGGACAAAATCATGACCCAGATGAATGTGTGGTCGACAAAAGAAAAACTTACTCCAAAAACTTCTTGTTTGTAAACTGTGAGCTGTTGTATTGTAATTTTGGGATTACTGTTAGCCAAATTACACCATTGATTTACTTAATATAGCTCCTGTGTTCTCCTGAGAATGTCTGCTGCAGTAAGTAATCAAGCTTCAAAGACATAAGAAAAATTGACAAATTTTAGGAAAGCAATCTATGTGTATGGAGGTGGTACTATATTTACAATTTTTCAAAAAGTGATGGTAATAGTTTACAAGCTGGAGCTGAGCTTCTCAAGCTTGACTAAAAACAAACTAAAAACAAAGAGAGCTGTTGTTGAGGAAGAGCTTTGTGTGTGTCTTTCTACCATTCCTGCCAGGATATACAATTTGTGTTCATTGAAACATGCCCAGGTTTCAAACTGAGTATAAATACATTTTGAAACTATTATTAACTAAATGTATTTGTGTCGCGGCTCAAAAAAGGTTGAAAATCACTGATTTACAGTGCATTTCTTCAAAGATTTATTAAACAGGATGGCCTTTGATATCAAGAGATTAAAGGCTTTTAAAGGTAGGCTTTTGGAAACGGTTGTTAACGTGCTTTAGGGAAAAGTATGTTAGTCCAATGATTCACAAGAAGTAGGAAATGAATAATGAAATATTATATTAAAAATAACAAGTAAATAAAATGGCAGCGGAAATATTTATACTTACTACCGTCAACCCACATTTATAAGCTCTAACTTATCTGAATGCGTTTTATATAAATTGTATAAGTTTAAGAAATCACCAGTATGACGCTCCAAAACTCTGTAATCTTTAGTGGCCGTAGCGGAAACACCAAGCACTTCCTCTACAGGTTTTGTTGATTTAAAATACGTAATATCCGCTTTAAATAATGATTGGTCTCTAAAATACGTCACCAATGCTGGTCTTTTTAATTGGTCAATGGGACCCCGAAGCTAAATGACATTTGCGGTAACAGGACAGCTGTTAGCATCACAACACCGAACAGCTATTAGCTATAGGCAGTCAAACGGGAAACGTCAAGTTGTCGTGTGCCTTCACAGTGATATCTGAGGAAACCGCTACTCGAAAAAGGTTACGACAGATTAAAGTACGACAAGGATGTCTGTTCCGACAGGACAGGGATGAAGATGACACCGCAGTTATGGCGAATTGTAACAGTGTGGATCTGTTTATCTGCAGTCAACTGGTAAGTTGGGTTTATATCAGTGTCGTCCGGGTATTTTGTGGAATCCTCTTTACTTTTGGAACATTTATCGCTTTGTAAATGACGGCGTGAAAAGTTAACATTGTCTAACGCAATGGCCACTTGACGTCCCAGCAGCTGTGATGTGGCACCTGGCTGACACATGACTTATCAGTATTAAGATTAGATCTGCCAAAGCTGGTGAGATCATGTTCACCTCTTTTGCCCTTTAATAAAAAACATTGCAGCAGTATTTGCTCTTTGTTTTTACCAAAACCTATAATGATGTAAGTGGTGTAAACATGTCAAATAGTGCCGCTTGGCATCAAATGACAAAAAAAAGATATGTTTTTGATAGATGGCAGAATCTTTTAGGTAACCACTGTTCTCATTCACTGCCACACACTCTCATGACCTATTTACAGGAGGAGAGAGCTAATGTTAGCAGACGATGTGACAGGATTAAAGGACCTTTAACGTTAACTCTCTCAAGGACTGCTGGATGGTGT
The DNA here is from genome assembly GCA_016785265.1 of Paraplagusia blochii. NCBI lineage: Eukaryota > Metazoa > Chordata > Actinopteri > Pleuronectiformes > Cynoglossidae > Paraplagusia > Paraplagusia blochii. Next base: position 41,016 of record JAFBJS010003900.1, read on the forward strand.
TAGTGTTTGACTCAACTGACCAGAGGAAGCAGAGGGAGATTATGCAGCTTCATTTTAGGTCAAAGCCATATTGTTACAGTATAGGTTACCATTACTACTTTAGATGGAGATAAAGATAAATGTGTTATACAGGATTATACATTATAATTATGTAGTGCACCATTTGTGGGTGGAAAAGGGACAATAAAAGTCATAAACAAATATAACTGGCAATAATTTATCATCTGCAAATGTTGACATAATAAAAAACACAGCATTTCAATAGATTTCCTTGAGTAGTAGTTTTTTCTTTCTAATTACTGAACATTGAACAAATAGTGAAAATAAACACCCAAAAACTCCAAAAAGTCAAATTTTACATGTAAAACAAGGATTGCATTTCATTCAGAATCTTTCACTTAATTTTCTGCACCTCATGGTTTGGGTGTTTATTTCTCCAACTCTACTTTGATATAATTTTTTGGAAAGGCACTTACAGGGTTGATAACAGTGTAGGGAGGGTTTGTAAAGGGGTAATAAATACATAAATAATATGACAACTATTTTGCCTCTATTTTGCACATTGCCCATTTCGTGGTCGGTCTTGGAACCACAAGACGAAGGACTTTTTCTAAAAAGACCACTGTCTAGCGGGAGTCACAAAAAATCATCACAACATTTCTAATAAGTCAGCCTCTTAAATGGTCAATGAAGTGATTTAAAGCCTACCTTTTGCGGTTAACATACCATCTAAGGAGTCATAACTATAATAATGTATTCTTGTTTTATGTTTGCAAGTTAAACAATAATACCACTGTGGATCAAATATAATTTACCCATAATATTATAACAAGCGTTCCTGACCTAATGTCATCCCCAGGAGTGGTGCCAGTAGTCTTGGCCCTGTCCTCACTAGCCCTGCAGTAAACAGTGCTGTGTGAATGTTATAGAGCCGTGTACTTGCAATAAATCTGGCTGGTTTAGCCATGATTATGCTACAATAAAATCTCTTCAAAAAAAAGTTAAATTCCCTTTTTGTTGGAAAAGTTTGAAAAATCCTGGAAATTTTCAACCCCATAATCTATACGACAGACGTCCAAAAGACTTGAGTCCACTCTCAATTGAAGTGAACAACATAAAAATTTTTGTTGCTGTAAAGAACATTGACACTTTTGGAGCTCTCTTCACTTAGTGTGTTTTTCTGTTAAAGGGTAGACGTATGTGCATGTTTCCAGGGCAGAAAAACAAGATCCTTGTTTGTTTACTTTGTAACTTGTTAGAATCCCTGCTTTGAGAAAGGTGTTGTGCAGTATTACAACTTTTCTCCTACCATACTACTACTATAATGCCAGTCTCACAGTTTCAGATATGTAAAATTCCCTTTTATCATTAAAGCACTGTTGTCTCTCACCATGGCCCAGGTCTTTAATACAGTTGAACAAACTGTTTTTATTTTGCAGAATGAACATTGTAACTGGACTGAAAATGGCACATAATGTACTTATTTTGTCATTGGATACATTTACATTTTTGTATGTTCTTAATTAACATTAGAATCGTATCTTTTCTAATTAATACATATGCAATTTTCTTCTGCTTTAATGTAAACTGTGTCAACTTCTTCACTAATCAACAGTATTGTCTTATGGGATTTTTTGGTAACCAATATGATTATTGGTATTAGTATTTTTTCACTAATACAGTTTAATAATATATCTTCTTGAGTTTTTTTTTTCCAATACCAATACTTACATATTGGTGCATCCTTATCAACTAATTATTTCTGCTCCATTGGCAGTACTGTAGCTGTTGGCTTTCAATCAGAAAATGTTGTACAAAATAACAGGCCAACAATACATTTGAGTCACATACTAGCTGAATGATATAGAACATGACTGGGAATTCTAAGTTTGATTTCTTTAAAAAGTACCGTACAGGGACAGACATTAGCAAAATGGTGTTCCTAAAGAGAAATGTAAATTGGTTGCTTATTTTAAATTGTCAAGTAGTAAATTTGTTATCTGCTTTGTCATTCTTCTCTTTGTGCTGGTACTGCTTTTGACAGCAGAAGGTTATTTAAATAACATTTAAATATGCTTCTATAGAGGCACATTTTCTCAATTTTTTTCATAGTATGTTTTCAATAAATTGAAGTGGACATTCAATAAAGTGTGTCCATCCATATATTTCAGATCAGAAAGGAATGATGAAGCTTCTCCATTATGATTGAGAAATGTTATGTGTTAGGTGTGTATTTGTGGATGATAAGATTAGCTTTGCTTATCTGTGTTATGTGCAACCAGTGAGTAAAAGATGCTGTAACTGCACATGGATGAATTAATGAATTAATTTATCTCTTATGTTCAAACATAATGGGTAAACATTTTAAAAAGGAATTTTATTTTCACTTGATATAATAATTATTTTCTGACAAAGGAGAGAAAGGGGATATGGATAAAATATATTAGCAAACAATCCTGTTTTTTTTGTAGTTTGCAAATACTACACTGAATATAATATATATTTTTTGTCAAATCTGTTCTTTTCTTGTACCAAATGTGCACTATTAGAGAAGATGAGTGTACTGTGAAAGATATCACTTAATTATCGTGAAATTTAATGTTTACCTCAAGTAATTTATTTAAATTAAACATTTTTCTTTGTTTTTCTTCAATTCCTGTGAGAAACAGGTACCTGGTTGCATTGAGGACATATTGAGTAAATTATCACTGCGTTAATTACTTCTTATTCCTCTATGAATGTACGTGCAACATTAAAGTATAATGTCTTTTTTTTTTCAATCTTTTGATACATTAGTTGTTATGCTGCTGATAATGGTTTGCACGAAGAGGCCCAGAAGTATGTCTCCTCGAAGGACTTCAATTTGGAGGAGGTGCCAGTGGAGGACACAACACATCACAAGGTATGATCAGCTCATCATTGCATTTCAACCCTCCTAGTAGAATAAATATTTAACAAGTTGCTCTTAGGTTTTAATATCTGATTCATAATCATGCAATGTAGTGCAGAATTAGTATACAGTATACTGTACACTTTATTATTAACCTCATTTTCTTGCCTTATTCTTTCTCTCACTGTAGAAACCAACTTATTAGTATATGTTTGTACAAGCCTAATGTAGAGTATATCTTCTACCTTCAATGAAACTTTTAAATAATGGCAGCTAATGCAAAAAAGTAAACTGTTGTTCAAATTTAATTTTTTTTTTTAACATTTTCTCATTATGTAGGTTGACGATGGCCAGGTTTTATTAACCAATCCTTTATCTGGTCAAGAGCTGCCCATAGAGGATAATAAGCTAAAAGATGAAAAGAAAGCACCAGATGAAGCTGATCCATATTCAGAGGTATAACTATAAAGTTTTTTTTCATGCACATTGATGGGGGAATCTACCTGTAGACGACAAAGGGCATGCTGAGCCATACCAAAAAAATGTGCATATAAATATATTTCTATATTGTGTTGTGTTCTGTAAAATTTAAATCATATTATGCATGACACACTTTTTTTTTTTACCATTAGGACAACTATAAAGCAATGGCTCCCAATGTTGATGTGGCAGAAAACAAGATTCCATTAACTGTCCCTGATACTGAGCCAGGTTTGATAAATGCAGAGCTTGAATCTGTAGTTCATCAGGAGCTGGACTCCACTCAACTCCTGCCTCCATCATCTGAGCCGTTCACTGCTTCTCCTGTTGAGTTGAGTGACAATCATCCAACAGATTCTCCAAATAGGTAAGTTCCTATTGACCAACGGAAAAATTGAAAATGAAAATAAATACCAATGGCCAAATGTTAAAATTATCTTTGTTAATGGTTTGGTTGATCTTTTTATGCGTTTTTTTTTTATTTTTCCAGTGTTGCAAAGGATGTAACTTATGGAGCTGTTCCTGAGGACCTTGAATCTAACATGCCTCCTCCAGAGTGTGGAGAAGGACAAGAGGAAGAGGAAGTAAACAACCCATTTGACAGTGAGAGGTGAGTTGACGTGATGCTAATTTTGCTTTTTGTTTTTTTCTGTTTTATTTTATGACTACACAGAAACTTGTGTTTTTCCAGCCCTCCTCCGACGGTCCTGGAGAACACTTCAAATGCTCACACTGGTGGTACCATTACTCTTACCGACCCTTCTCTCACTCCTCCTGCTGTCACTGCCAACACGCAACATATAGAGGCTCAACCATCACACATGGGGAACCAGGAAGTAAGGAAAAACTAAACATAACATTCATTCCTTTTTCACAAAAGAACACTAAATCATTTTTCCACATCTGTTTCCATCAACAGGAGCCGAGCTCCTCAGTCATCACAGACACAGATTCCACTATGAACTGCAAGGACCCAGAGGACATCCCCACCTTTGATGAGTGGAAGAGAAAGATGATGGAGGTGGAGAAGGAGAAAAGTAAGATTGGTCTATATTAGAATCACAAACATACACATCTTTAAGCACAGTCTGGATTTAAATCATTTGGTTCTTTGCAGCTGTGTCTCCTCTTACTCCCTCCAACGGTGGCTCTCATGTTCTAAAGAAGGCTCAGAAAAACTTAAATAACTATGCATCGGTAGAGTGTGGAGCCAAAATTCTTGGTGCCAACCCAGAGGCAAAGGTACTAAATGATTGAATGAAACATTTTGGGGTAAACTGGGAAAATAGTTAGGAGTTGTTTGGGTTAGGTCAAGAGCTGACATTACAATTATAAAATGAATGTGTTAAAATCAAAGTGTGATTACACTAAGCGAACCATTCTTAGAATCTTAAAAAGAATATTAGAAAATTGTGTTCTAAATTAAGCACTATTTGGAATCCATCTGGTCCATTTGGTTGGGGAAATTCCTCTGTATTTTTTTTTGCAATGTTAGCGAATCTATTGAGGCAGCCATGTTGGCAGACTATCGGCATCAGTTTTGATCTATCTTGATCATATATCGAACTGGCAACAAACTTTTTGCCATAACTCTGCTTAATGTGACTCATTCTATTCTTTTTAGCTTAACATTGCAAGGACATCATAAAGCGATGTCTCAAACAATAATAATCATCACTATATGGCATCTTTAATTGAACCTAACTATAACTCTTTTGTTATTTATTTTTAATTGAAAAAAAGTTACTACACTGTTTTTATTTTTGGCCTTATCTATTTTTGTAAGAAAAAAAAATATTATTTATTATTTAAAGGTGTTTCACTTTGACTTTCCATGGCCTAATCACCTTGGTAACTATTTTATTTCATTGTTTCATTTAGAGCACTTCAGCTGTACTGAAGGAAAACATGGATTTGTACATGTTAAACCCTTGCAGCCATAAGATCTGGTGTGTAGTATGTTTGGTCTCATTTATTTATCTACAAATGTTAATTTATGAAAGTCTACCTGAATTCATGAATGTTTTTTTTCCCCTTCTGTCTCATCCAGGTTCATTGTTGAGCTCTGTGAGCCCATACAGCTCAAACAGCTGGACATTGCCAACTTTGAACTATTTTCCTCAACTCCCAAGGATTTTTTAGTATCCATTAGTGACAGGTATGTATTTAAACCTCTGAATATGAGTCCGAATGGAAATTGTTCTGTGGAAGTTCAATTAGGAGGGTTCCCTTCCCCCCTGCTGCTCTAGCACCTTGAGTTTTGGTTAGCTCTAGATTACTCACATCTAAGTAAAGACACATCTAAATATGTACAATTACTGTAAGGTGATCCCAACCTTTACAATTTCTCAACTTGCATCCCCAGATACCCAACAAATAAGTGGTTAAAGCTGGGAACCTTTCATGCAAGGGATGAACGCACAGTCCAGAGCTTCCCATTGGATGAACATCTTTATGCCAAATATGTGAAGGTTGTGATCATTTAAGATTTTTTTTTAGATTACTTTGCCTTTAAACCTATTTTAAAACCTGAAATAAGAATAAGAATAAGTACCATATTCCTATTCTGGATGCATGTATAAATATTCTTTAATTCTTCTCTCCTTTCTCTATGTTTCATGCTTCAGATGTTCACCAAGTACATAAAGGTTAGCCTTCATTTCTCGTAGAGGTTTGTTCTTGTGTGAGCTGAATAGCAAACAGGAAATTGTCAGTGGTGTGTCTGTCTGTGCGTGTGTGTGGCTATGTTTAAACAAATAAATTGGTCACGACTGCATGACTAATTTATTTGAATATATCTTCAGATTTGATGTATTTTCCTTTGAGTGATATGCTATAAATAACCAATATGTTTATTACATTCTAATGGCATAAGAGGTTGGTGTAGAGTTTACAAATGGACTAACCTCTTTTCGGTCTGTTTTTTCCTATTAACAAATTATCTTCAAAACCCACATGAGCTTTTACTGTGTGTCCAGTGGTGTTATTGTGTTTTTTTGTAGGCATCGATCCCTATATAGTGTATCACATGTTATCTTATTTCCTTTTTGCTTGTTTTAGGTGGAGCTGCTGTCGCACTTTGGCTCTGAACATTTCTGTCCCCTCAGTCTAATCAGGTACTGACAGAAAACTGCCTCCTTCTCACAGGCTTTAATTAAGATGTTCGTTAAAAATCTTTGCAAAAGTGTTGGGCTTAATACGTTTTGTGTGTTTTCAAGTGTTTTCAGTTAAGTTGTTTTTCAGTACAGCTGCCAACTGATTGCAGATCCAAATCAGATTAGTCACATGCTGTGGCTTGACATAATTCAGATTTGTGATAGTTTAGCATGATAAATTATGAATTCAGTTATTATTTTCATGATTTCACCCTCTAACGTATAATTGCTGTATTAGTCATACCTACAAACTAGTCACCTGATCCTGATGATCCTGAAACAGGTCATTTGTGTTAATTGTGCAGATCTGAAGATAATTGTTTTTATTTGTTTTTTTTTTTGAGGGTGGCAAATAATTGTTTTTTTTTTTTTTTTTTTGAGGGTGGCAATTTGGATCAGGGTTAAGCAATATTATTTGGGGCACAATGCATTTGGTTTGGAGAGATTGCTATAAGGCTGTATGAATAAAATAGCACGAATAGGGATGTCTGGTATAACATTTAACCGTTATTTATTATTTTGTAACATCAACATTTTATTCAATAGCAGTAATTGGAGAACCAGCTCTGACTGGTATTTCAAAATTTCTAGTTCCTGTTAGATTCCTAACTAAAGAAAATTGCATACCTAGATAAAGTTCACAGGTTTTCTACATTGCGCTGCATCCAGTGCTGCTACAGACTGAATTAATTCAGCTCTGTCACTGTCCCCCAATTGCAACATTCTCTCTTTGTTATTTTTTAGCTAAATAGGTAGAAATGATAATATCTTCTTTGTGTTTTGCCTCATACATGTTTCATTCTCAAAGCCTTTTGTGTGGCCTGTGGGATCTTAAAATGTGTTTGCCACATTGGGACCTTTTTGGGACTTTTTATCATCTGAAGAAAATGATATCACATGATATGCTTAGAAACCTAAGCATCGATGAACAGATTTTTAAAAGATTGTCATTGCACTTTTAATGTCAGGGTCTTTGGTACAAGTATGGTCGAAGAATATGAAGAGATAACTGATCCTTCAGAGAGGCCAGATGATCAGGATGATGAACTGGGTGAGAAAGTAGAAATCTTTGTTGTATAGTATTTCAATGTCAGACAAATTTAAAATCATTTAATTTATTTGTTTTATTGAAAAACCTCTGACAGACTATCCCGGTTGTGCACCTGGTGAAGTGAAATTATCCAAAAATCTGATTGGATCAGCAAAAGGTAAAGAGTTACTGGTCCTAACTTCTGTGAGACAGTCGGGACACAGTTCACTTTTATTAATTAATCATTGTGATGATCCCTTTGTTTCTCTAGATGTCATTTTGAACATGGTCAATAATATTGCTGCCAATGTTCTTGGTGGAAGTCCTGACATGCAGGGTATGAGCCTGTCGTTAACCACGTGACATAAATTGTGACAAGCAAATAAGTAGTTGTGTCATTTTCTTTTCTGATTTTTATTTTAGCCAATACTTCATCTCATGGAGAAAACTTGTCTGAGCCATCAATTACACTTGAAGCAACGACCCAAGCAGTCACAGCAGATATTACTGTAGTGTAAGTCTCCTCTCCATTAAAAAAAAAAAAAAACTCCAGGTGATGTTGTGTTTTAAGTCATTCATGTTTTTATTTTGTTATTTCTTTTAAGCCCTGAATCTGAAGCGATAGAACCTCTGCCTGACCCTGCTATCTCTGAAACGGCAGCTCCTTCTTCAGAGGCCTCTGCATTAGAAACATCTGATACAGATCCAAATAAACAGCCTCTCCCTCCAATGGAGGATCCAAAGGTCAGCTCTTCAGAAAAGGATAAGGAAAACCCTATCAGCTCCACAATCATCCTTCTGGATAAGGAGGAAGATGAGGCAGAGGAATCAGATCTAAGAGAAGAGCAGCTGGACCAAAAGAAGCATCAAGAACGTTTTCAGAATCCCTGCTCTCCTCCTTCCTCACTGTGTTCCTTTGCAACCTCTGTAGAGGAATATCTCACTCGACAGTGTTCGGCCAAGAAGAGGATATACCAAACAGCCGGCAAAAAGGAAATGCTTCCCACTGTTAAACCAGGTTGGCATGAGGATGAAAAACAACAGCTGGATGGAAAAGAGAGTCCTGCTGAGCAGTGGCAGCAGCAGCCAATAAATGGAGCTAGTACCTCAGCAGCAACACCACTTCTGAGCAACATTGTAGAATCTCAACCAATGTCTGATGCACCCATTGTGCTGGAGCCCAGTCAAACTCTAAGCCTCTTGCACAGCAGCACCACCGATTCTTCTACCACCAACCCTACATCTGTAGAGACACCGGCGCTGACTTCGGGGGAGATAACAAATGAGCAGAAGCCGGAACCGAGTCTGAATGTTGTCACAACCGATCAACACTCGACAGATTCAGTGACTTCCAGCAGTTTTGTACCATCACCAGTAGAGGGAGTAGTAACTGATGCATCAGAGTTAGTTGTAGCTGCTTCAGTCCAAACCTCTGAATCCCTCAAAACTGATCCGACTCAGACACTCCTTCCAACCTCCGTGCTTCCTTCAGAACATCCACATGATCCACCTTCTGTACCCACAACAAACACAGCTCCCATTGAGGATTCCCAACCTGCCCTAGACAACCTAGTAGAACTAGAGACCTCTAGTGGCCACATAAGCATCACTGAGACTAAGGCTGAAGATCTTGTGGAGGACATGTCCACACTGTCAGGTGTTGCCCCCAGTCAGGCGCTCCATCCTACTTCTGCCCTCCCTGCTCCACCCTCCCTGTCGGACATTTATGCAGAGACAGTCAATGTCACGGAGCAGAATGGCAACATGGTGTATGGCTCCAGTCAGAAGGAGTCTGTGTTCATGAGACTCAATAACCGCATTAAAGCCCTTGAAATAAACATGTCACTGAGTGGGCGTTACCTGGAGCAGCTCAGTCAGAGGTGAGAACATTAAATACAAAACGGTCTCAGTCGTATATGAATTCCATAAAGGATGTAACCTGATATTTCATGTTGTTTTGCAGGTACCGGAAGCAGATGGAGGAGATGCAAAAGGCTTTCAATAAAACCATCATCAAACTTCAGAACACCTCTAGAATAGCAGAGGAACAGGTGAGCAGTAGACCAGACAATATCCTTTTTTTTTGACTAAAAGTCTCACTTTTTTCATTCTTGGGCTAAGTTTGCACCTTGTGCTTAGTTGTGACTTATTGACTGAAATGTATTTATTTTTTTCACAATGACAGCCACTAGAGGGCACCGCTGTGGCTTATATTCCATCGTAAATGTTTACGATATATTTTTGTGAATTAATCTTTTTATGGATGTTCACTAAAGATGGCTTTATACTCATTTTGATGCCCGATGCTGATACTGCAACCAGTCGCTTAGTGTCTAGGTTAGTGCTATGCTGAAGCAACAATATCCCTACAGCACATTGTGTAATCTTAAGTTCAGCTTTTGTCTTTGGGTACCAGATAAAGTGACTATAGATGTTCTTTCAATATTGAATCCTAATTTATTTTTTTTTTCAATCAATTTTGGTCCAATTATAAGCAATCTCTATTTTTTTTACCAGACTTCTGTGTTCTTGAATTGATTTACTAGGATTTATTTAATGATTGCAAAATGTTGAATACACATAAGTGACCTTTAAGTATGGAGAAATAGGGACAAGCTGAAAGAAGAAGACCTTTAAGTATGTTGTGGCAGAGCACCTAAACATGAGAAAATATGTTTATAACAAAGATGTTTTTGTATTATTGTTCCTTAATAATATATAATTTTCTATGCTATATAAATAGCATATTAGGATTTATGTATATATGCATTGAAAAACATTAAAAATCTCAGTGTAGGTGTCTTTGGGTGTGACTTTGGTCCTTAATCTAGGAGATATTAATGTTAAAAAGTAAAGAGGCATCAAAAATCTATATTTGTCACATGAACATTGTAGGCAGTGATAGTGAAATGAAGGCGCTGTAGCTCTCAATTGTGCAAGGAGTACATACAAGAACAATAAATGGAGTAGAGAATATAAATAAGTAAAATATAAACTATGTAGCGAGTAAATAAATATTTTAGATCTACATACATATTTATAGAATGTTTATAGTTAGTGGCCAAAACAAAAACAAAAAGCAAACCTAATCAAACAAAATATGTTGACCTTTGTTTGGGCCTGGGACCTTATCTTTCAACCTTCATCATCACTTTATCATTGACTAATTAAGAACGATAGTACTAAAGTCAAGTAAGGGTGCGACCATGTGACTCAAGCAACAACCCCCCACACCCTACCACTCCTTTTCATCTTGACTGTGGTCATCGCAACTTCTCAGCCCTCTGGTCAGGGTGAGGCTGCCTTTCTTTGTTTTGTTAGAACAATTCAGTTTTCTGTCACTGAAAGATAAAAAAGAAATTCCATCAAACATTTACAACTGAATTGAACAACAGGTAAAACAAAAGTCCATTAATCATCTGAGTAAGTTCTTTAAAGCAAGTTGTACATTTGTTTTTTTTTTTTTTTTTAAAGAATCTCTGTCTTTTTCCCACAGGATTTGCGCCAGACGGAGCATATACAGCTGCTGCAGGGCCAGCTGCACAATGTGACTCAGCTGGTCCTCAACCTGTCTGTCAGAGTGAGCCAGCTGCAGAGCGAGGTAAATAAACCACTGTGGGCTAAAGAAAACTTCATTTGTAATCAGGCAGGGAATTCTTTTTATGTCGCAGAATTCATCTGCAGCGCACATGACATGGTATTTAAATTGTCTTAATTTAGTCAGGCCGTTGCAGGAAAATTTTGCCTTTAATCAGAGCTGCTGAACACTACTCCAGTCCCTGCAGTACATATACCAGACGTGTACGTTTTTAACAGAAGTAGCCTGGTATCCCGCTTTTTATTTTGGTTACGTTAGGGGCAGCAGACACTGGGGTAAAAGGTTACCGAGAAGCAAGGCTGACTGTTGAAAAATAGCAAATAGACGGGGCTAACTGCTTTGGCTCACTCTGCTTTGTTTACTCAAAGAAGCAGAGGTGGAGTTGCACAACTAGATTAATGTTTTGAGAAAATGTGCTTTTAGGCAAGAAAGTGCAGGACGAGAATAGTTTAATGTGCAGTAAGAGTTGAAGACTGGTTCATGTCAGCACTGGGGTAGCATCATGGATCGGCTACGAGCCCCCTTTGTTTACCCTGCCGATGGACATGTTGACAGATGAGGTTGGACAGGAGGCTCTCTAGACCATGAGGTTTGCAGATGATACTAATCTGTGGTGAGAGCAGGAGGCAGGTGGAAGAAATCCTTAACGGGTGGAGGTTTGGTGGAAGACAAAAAGTCAGCAGAAGAAAGAATTTATGTGTGTAGGTAAGAGTGATGCAAGTGGTTATGTCACCTATAGAAATACAGGAACATACACAAAGATGGGGATGGTGCTCGAGATGTGTGTCTTATCTGCCTTGGGGTGTCTTGTGAGAGAAGAAGCATATAGCCTAAAACCTGAGTTGGATCCTATTAAGGGCCTATTGGCTTCCAGTGGGCTCACCACCTACAGGAAGGTACGGTGCGGTGCAATGTGATTCTAGTCACACTTATGGAGATTGCTGTCCCTGAAACCTGGTAATGGATAAGAGGATAAAGATGGACATATGGATGGGCTGAGTTGGAGGTGTTAGAGATGAAGATACCGAGCCACTAGGTGGGACCAGGATGGACCAGGATTAGAAATGACCAGATTAGAGGGACAGATTAGTTGGAGATGTGTTTGGACGTACGCTGGGAAATGAGAGTAAATAATGGGTGAAAGATTGTGAAGGTAGAGTTGCCAGTACAAGAGCTAGCAGGGTCCAAACAAAACAGCAGATGGTTGCTTTAGATATTTATTATACCAAACTAGGGTGTTTTAGATTAAACAGTATCCAAAAACTATAGTATTGTTTTGTTATTATGCCAGTTTTGTGTGTATTTGCACCAAATATTGTCAGTACAATGTGTTATACATTGCGTATGTCTTTCAGGTGTCCGGAAGTCAGAGCTACCTGCTGCTGACTCTGTTGCTGTGTCTGGGTCTGGGTTTGTTGCTATGTACCAGTCACTGCCACATCTCAACAGTTCCTACAGACACCGAAGTGGAGTTGACAACATGCAAGAACTACACCTACTCTGGATCTGAGAGGTTGGATGTTGCTTTTACTACTTCTACTAGGAGGAGCATTGGTCTAGTAAAATGTTATCTAAAATAGAGGTGTCAAACTTATTTTCACACATCAGCAATACAGTTCCCCTTGGATGGCCAATTGTAACCTGAAGATACTTATGGGCAAACTAAGGTTGTTGTTTGGCATTTTTATATGTCCCGCCGAACTTGTCCAAATTATGAAAATAATTTCTATTGTTATACTTCTGCCTTTTTTATTGCAATGTCCATAGTTTCCCAACAAATGGCCTTTATGGGTTATTTAGTTTGCCCTCATTTACTGCAGATGTATAAATATAACTCCCCCATGTCATAGTAATGACAATGTCATAGCATGTGTCTGGAATTGATTATTGTCTATTTCATTACAAATATGGGTCTTTGCTTTGTAATAAAAATAAATATATTAATGCAAAGCTTCTTTGGGCCACAAAAAATGAATTTGTGGATATCTGGTTTGACACACATGGTATTATAGAATCTCAGATTGTTTGAAAATGAGTTAAAATAAATTGCTATTGTGTCCTTTCATCACAGCCGTTCCCCTTCCTGTAAAGATACTGGATTAAAGAAGAGCGCCTCCTACCCGCTGATAAATTCTGATTCGCTACAATTAGTTACCCCTCAAGGTAAAATTATGTAATTTATTTTCACATGATAATTGTTTTAATTTATCTATAATTATTATATTATTAAAGAACCTACATTCTATTTTGCTACCAGGTACAGAAATGCTGCACACACAGAGCATTTGTCCAGCCAACAGGAAGGTATGTCCAGAGATTTTAGTGCAGAGACATGAAAGTTCAGATCAGAACTACTGGAAATATTTACACCTGTTTGTTTTTTGTGTACCTCTTCGTAGAGGAGACGTCGTAAGTTAAAGCCTGTGGACCAAGTGGAGACCCTGAAACCGTCTCTTCTGTCTGCTTCTGAACTCAATACCGGAGGCCTGGTGTGTAACGGTGTCCCCGTCACCACCAACCCACCTCCCTTCATAAAAACTATACTTCAGCCAGTCTTCAGGGACTCTTTGTCAGAAGCAGGTTCAGAGGGATCCTCCCATTCTGATGACCCCTCCTTCTGCGGCATCACCACTGCCTGCCCTCAGATATGTGACAACCTTCCTCTGCCCAAGACCCGCTCAGAGAAAAGGGCTCTGAGGCGCAGGCGTCCTAAGCCCAGCTGCGCTGTCGTGGACTTGCTTCAAGCCCCGAGGAGGGACCGAGGGGAGCCCATCCCCACTATAGAGGAAACACAAAGGAAAAAAACTGAGAAATACCCCGGGACTTTTGGGGTGAATGTCCTTTTGTCAGGTCCTGTCTGACTGATGGGGAAAATAGAGACAGGGTTCAACTTTAATGACTTTGCTTTTCCTTGTCTGCCCCTACTTTAAAAGTAAAAAAAAATGCAACTAGAAGCTAAAGCTTCAAAATCAAAATGAGAACAAACCCAATGTTCACTTTTTTTTTTTTTTGTTTGTCTTGTCTTCTTATGCCATTGTCAAGGTACTTTTGGATTTGCTAAATGTGGAAAAGATATAAAAAATGTTTCCATCTTTGTCTAAATGTTCTTTTTTTTGTAAAATTACTCATGAGCATGGATATTGAGTTTGTCACACAGGGCAGTAAAAATAAGTAGTTTGTTTCCGGTAACACAAGACATTAATTTGAACTCAGAGTTGTAAAATTTAGTAGTATAATATTATAATTACCTTTCGAGCTGACATTTCTGAACGAAATTATACTTTTAGTTCATAAAAAGGATGAGTTTAGTTAAGCTTAGCAGATAATGCTGTCAATTGATTATGGCGAGGCATTTTATGTAGATCACGCTTCTTCAGGGTGTAATAAGAATTTGGTTCACAAGTGGCGGCACAATTTGACACATAATTGTAGTAAACCATGATGACAACCGTCCATCAACATGGCTGCACAATTGTTGGTCAGCGGGGTTACCGGAAATGGACTATTTTTTTTTTTTTTTTTTTTTTTTTTTTTATTGGTCTTAAGTGCTTATTTATAAACAATCTCTCACACGTCATTTGCTTGTTAACACCTGTGGACAATTTAAAGCCAACTCCAAAGAGACTCACCATCCTTTCACCTGCTGTGTAAATGACCAAGTCAATGAAGAGAACAGTACACTTTTATATTACCATATTGGTAACAGCATTCTGAGAAGAGAGTACCTCGAAGGTGGCAGTTGTTGTTGCTGGTGTTTTGTCCTGTTGAACCTAGATTTTTTTTTTTTTTTTTTTTAATGTAGATTTCTCTGCATTTAGTAAGTTGCTGCTGATGCTGCAGTAAAAACACAGCATTAAAAAGACCTTGTTGTTTTATGTTAGGTGTGATAGTAGCATTTATTCATTCATTGAATCATTCCATCCCTTTTACTTCATACTGTGAGCATTCTTTCGGGTGGTGAACTGGTTTCGTGGGTCTATACCGGGGCGCTTACACTTTTTTTTGGTCTTGTGAACTACTTTTCAAATGACCAGGCTGAAGTGATCTACCTAGATTTAAAACTCTAAATATAATTTTTACTTTTATAAACTGGTTATCTCATTCTATACAATAACATTTGTTATACTTTCTTCCTCAATACCTTGCCTTTAGTTCAGTGATTAGCATCTTAAAATGAAATTATATCTCTAGTTTTAATCACTTTTGTCTTTTTTGTTGTTGCTCAGGATCTTCTTCTCTCCTTTACTTGGGAGATTCACTTGGACTTAGTGAAGCCTTAGACCTGTCTCTTATACACATCTAGATGTGTATAAGAGACAGGTGGACCGACACCGTACCCGAGTTAATCGGCCGAAACATCTCATTTCAGGAAGAGCCCGAGTCACGTTGACTGACTCTGGTTTATATGTGAGCAGCTGTAAACTTTGTTACGTGTAACAGAGAGCGCCATCACTCTGCACTTTGCGAGGACATATAAAATATCAGAGCAGCTTCTGAGAGCTGAGCTGTGGAGATGGAGTAAAGGAAGATGTCTGGAGAGAACTCTGGGAAGATATCGGAGGAAACAGGAAGTGGGTGTTACAGTTTAACTAGAAACTAGAAAGTTTTTCGTCATCGTGATTCTTCGTGTCCTTCATATGTGATGTGTGAATGTTGATCCCGTTGGTCTTGTGAACTACTTTTCAAATGACCAGGCTGAAGTGATCTACCTAGATTTAAAACTCTAAATATATTATTTACCTTTATAAACTGGATATCTCATTCTATACAATAACATTTGTTATACTTTCTTCCTCAATACCTTGCCTTTAGTTCAGTGATTAGCATCTTAAAATGAAATTATATCTCTAGTTTTAATCACTTTTGTCTTTTTTGTTGTTGCTCAGGATCTACCAGCAACCCTTGGAGATCTTCTGCTAGATCCCAATCTGCCTATTAAGCACCCCTGGTCTAGATGGTGCTATGATAAGAGCACCTCCTTTGCTCCTTGTTAGCTGGTAGAGTAGACCTGAACCTTGCTGACCCAAGTCGGCATTCTTAACCATCTTTAGTCATATATTCATCGCCTCATTTTTATCTCTAGGTCTTTTTGATTGACGCTAAAGTTTAGGAACCCGACTCAAACGTGCGTAATGTCAGCTGTTTTTACTTTCACCATCATCAAGACACTGAATGACAGGGCTGTGGAACTGTTACAAGAGGAGAGTTAGGAAAAGGAACAAAAATAGACCAGGGGAGTTCTAAAGATTTACGGCTGCACTGGCTCTGCTTTCCAAATGAGTATTTAAAGATTAGTGAACCCATTTATTTTAGGTCGAAACTGGACTGTCTTTTTGCATTTTAATGTGAATGAATACTAAAGAAAGTGGATCATCTAAAAGAAGTGTGAAAGCAGCTCTTTATGTCAACTTAGAGAAATGACTTGACATATTGTCTGTCCCTATTTACAACATACTGTGCAAGGTTGAGTCATTTTGGTTTAGGTAGTGAATTAGGTTTGCTTTAGTTATTCATCCTATTTTGACCAATATCAGACCCATACTGATTCTGAGTATTGATTCCAGCCATCTATACTTTGAGGTTAGTAAATTTCTGTCTTTGTCTCAAACAGCACAGGGTTAAACTATGTTTATGAACCAATGTATCATCACAATTCTCAGAAATAGTTAACCTGAAAAATTGCATCTACATATCCCCTCCCTCTGCCATAATAATTTTTCAGGATTTTTTGCTTTCTGGTGCGTTGGTTATATTGTACAGCAGGGGGCAGTGTAACCTTCGTGCACACAGGGATGTTTATTTTATTATTATTTTTTTTTCATTTTTGATCTATCTTCTCCATCATTTTCCATGTGGTGACTCATTACTCAGGATACAAGTGAATTATTCTCAGGGCTATTCTATTTTCCTCCCTGCCAGCTCCTTTATATTTTTATTTTGCAACTCTCCTTATTATCTTGCTTGTGTTCTGTGTTTAAATAATCCCCTAGATTGGAACAATCATGTTTTCTCTGCCAGGCCATTGCCTTAAAATTACCCTCAATTATAGGGTTGAAAAAGGTACTTGTTTTTATCTTGACTCAATACTTTCTCGAGGTTTGAGCCACGCACTTACTTTAGTATAAACAATCATTTCCTATCCAAATCTTTAATGTTTTGAATGTTAGAAGGAAAAACAAATAGGTTTCATACATTGATCAGATTATTTTTCAGCAGTGATGATCACGTAGATTATCTTATCTCTCAGAATTCTTAAATACTGTTCTATTTTTCTCAATCTCAACCTGTTGCCAACCAACAGTATAATTTAGACATGATTGATAAGCTGGATTAAGGAAAGGAAGGAAGGTAAACTTGTCTCCACTCACTGCTCCCCTAGTGGTCAAAGCTGCCCCCTTTTTGTGGTGTGGATCACAACGACGAGGAGTTTGTTCTTTTTCCTTTATAGTATAATATTTCTACCTAAAAACGAAGGAAAACATTGACATTTTTGACATTGTAATTCATAGTTTAACAGCTTCTGTTTCAGTCGACTTGACATCTAATGCCCATGTCTCTGAAAGTAGACATGGACATACAGCATGCAATTAAAGAAGACTAATCCTCTGAGTCCTTTTGCTTTCTTGGATTTTTTTTTTTTTAAAGAAGGGAGCAGGGAATTCTTTGATGTTCTGCGAATGCCATTTGAGGCTGGAGCATTAAATATGGATTTCTACATTTTTGTCACAGATCCCAACGCTCTCCCCCCACCTCCAGCCCGTGCGTCCCTTATATCCGTGAACTCATTCATAGCTATGATTGTAAGTTTACACCTTTTGTTGGCTAGAACAAAGGACTCAATAACCTTCGTCTGAAATGCTCTTTTCTGGTCACACCAAGGTGGCGCAAGAGGCCAAAAAGACAGCAACAGGCACCTGAAATCAATTGTGCCATGCCTCAGCTTCTGTTCCCATCCTCAGTGCCTCTGATTAACCCCAGTGTGTAGAGTAGGCTCTAAGAAGCTGAAGCAACCCTGCTGGGTTTGATAAGCTTTTTGGTTGGTTGGAAGTGTGTGTACGAGTGAATAACAGTCACCTCAGAGGAAAAGCTTCTGCTTCGTGAAGCATGGACTCATTTTCTCTGCACCTTTTCCCTGTCATTGAGATTTTCTGACGTGATGCACAAAAACATGGGCGAGGTGTTTTCTGCGACCTCTTCCAGCGCTCTTTACGGACCGGCATAACTGCACACTCACACACTTGCAAATCCTATAGGTAAGGTGCTGATGTGGATGTAGAATATCAATATCACCTGGGCGACACGCAGCGACGTGCTACGTGAATCGGGAACGGGATGTACACACACACACAAATTCAGCGGAGAGTGATGAATGATCCTGCATGACGTGCACTTTCGCAGCAGCCTGGGGCCTAACCTTTCCCTCACTCATGAATGAGTCACAACCTCACGTGTCAAAAGTGACTTCACACATTCGTTTCGTCTGCCGTGCTTTAGACTCCAAAATCCCTAACAGACTGAATTCTGTTGTCTGTTAGTCACTTTCGATCTCTCTTACATCTGTGATTTCCTCTTCTCTCTTAATGTGTTCACTTGAAATTAAAAATTTAGCAACGGTCGCTCACAGTAGAGTAGTCAGTCGTGATCTTGACACATCTTGACTATTTGCCACACTGCAGTGTGTGTCATATTGGCACAGTTTGGGACTTGACTCATCTGACCTGTTTAGGGTTAGCAGAGATGGTGAGGAGGAGGAGGAAGGTTCCAGATGCTATGATAGTAATGTGAGCCCCATCCTTGTTTGCTAAAGGTCAGGGCTAGTTACCTGGGTGTTCTTTTGAAGACTTCGTACTATACGTAGTCTAGCATGAACAGTTATCTTTTCATTAATGATTAACTGATACAGCAGGAAAATTACTGTTATCTGAACCATTTAACTTTTCCATTGATAATCAATCCACTGCACATAATATAAATAAACAATCAGCAGATCATCAATCATGGAATAAAATATAATGTTCTTTGAGTTGATTTAAAATCTGTATCCATTAAGTTGAACACAATGCTGCAATACTTGCAAGAAATTTAAAAAAAAAATAGTTTGGGGCCTTGCTTGTTTATTGTTGCTCTCAGCTAAATAAATGTCCATGGACTTTTCCTTTCAGCTTGTCCCTTCATCAAAGGTTTCCACAGCAAATCATTGTTTTCTTCATCACACTGTTCTCGTCATCCTTCTACTCTGACTGCAACTCGATATCTACTGTTAGGGTTTTTTTTTTATAAAAAAAAAGAAACACTGAAAAATCTCTATGAGAAGTCACAATTTCTGCTCACTATTTAGTTTTATCCCTATTATTTGTATCCTCTCAATTCCGGGTAGCATAACACAGCCTGTGTGATAAATACCATGCACAAGTTTCTGATGGAAAATATACTTTTACAAAGGGACTTCCTGCAGGCTCACCACCCACAGGAAGGCTCACAATATGGTGCAATGTGATTTGGGTGGCACTTTTTCTTTAATTTCACAGTGACTGTTGATTGGCACTTCTTCGTATTAAAGGCCCTGCCAGCGAATGAGAGGCAGAGTATTATCAGTGTATGGTAATGAGTGGTGAACAAACAATCCTCTTGAAATGCTTACCATATTGTTAATTGTTTGTGTTTGCATTTTGCTTCCAGGAGTTGGAGTTGAGGACACGTGCTTTGGAAAGAGGGAACCATTATTTGGAGTCATCCTGATTCACTGGAGCACCACCACACAGTTTGGGACCACACTGTGGACAAACTGATTTATTCTCCTTCTTTTGTTAAATAAACTGCACTGCACTGTGGACATTGTCCTGCATTTGGGTGCAATCTATCAAAGAGGAGAAAGCCGTAACAGAATGTCTAGAGGTTTGTCCAGGTTTGGAGTTTTAAAATTTGGGTTTTGAGTTTTGAGTTCGAATCTAACAGCCGCCACGATACCTCTGTGCACTGAGCATAGCACCGTTCCCACCCACGGCTCCCTGGGCGCTCAGAGCTGCCCATCATGCGCTTAGGTGGGCTAACTGCAGTGGTGGGCCATGCATTTCAACCGTAGACCATCAGTGATGTCATAGTTTTGTGACGTCAAATTAATATGCCTCATAATAACATCAGTATGACATCAGAAGTTGAGTTGAGAGTTGCAAATTCACACATATACATTATATCACCCTGAATCTTGTAACTAAGATTCAGGGTAATCATGTAACACTTAATTTTCAGAGCACTTAAAATCAATTAGTCTTAATGTTTTTGACATTTACTGTGCTGGTGGCCAAGTGGTTGATGATATGTTTTGTCCCACTAGGTCACAGGGTTCGATGTCCTGATGTAGCGACATATTTTGGAACGTCCATCCTGAAAATGGTGAGGCAAGTATATCTGCAACTAAACTCTTACCTTTCTTCAGCTATTGTTGGTAAAAAAAAAACAACAACACATGTCTGTTGCTAGCAAATCTCTTAGTTCAGATCAATATGTCACAATGTGAATTGTCAGACTCCCGGGAGAGCTTATCCAATCATGCCACATGTACATGTCTTCATGCCTTCTACGCAAGTCCAGCTAGAAGGCCCTGAAGTTGCAATCTCGCAAAATGATTGGTCTGAGCAGCGTAAACTGAATGAACTGTGTCCATTCACTAACAGTGGGCAGAGCCTTCGCTTTTGATTCTGAAGGCTCTGGAACCTTCATGGAACCTGACAACACGAGCTAGCTGAAGTGTGATTGGATAAAAAGTTTTTACCCAACTTTTTAAATGTAGAAGCTCCTTTTATATACATAAAAAATAAATAATAATCAATTTTATTTAAAAGTATTTATGAATAAATTTGTTTTTCTGAGTATGTTTAGGCCAGCAGTGAAGGCTTTGCTGGCTCTCATGGCACACCACTGGTTAAATGTAGGTAAATGTAAATGAAACAAGGCGTTTCTCTTCCTTTACTTGTTATATATTGTTAACTATGTTATGATTGTTCTGGTCCTGGCCCACTTGACTTCTACTTTTGGTCGTATCTGGCCCCTGTTGAGTTCTACTTGGCACGATTGTGTTAAACAATGAACTATAACCTACCAATCTCAAGCTGCCATAGTCCACCCTCTCCTATGTAGAGCAGTAAACTGTTTAGTAGTGTTAACGGCATCATCTGTTGATGTATTTGGTAACTGGTATGGTTCCAGAGTTCCACGGAAGACTAACTTTGATGTGGTCCAGCGCCGGCCTCTTCAGGTGTTTCATCACTGCTGGTGCTAGGGCAATCTGTGTGGTGGAGGCACAATTTCAGATGTTAAGAAGACAAGTGGGACTGAAGCACAAGGACAGTGCTGTACTAAATATGTCACCGTAGACGTAAGCTGGTTTATATGCACAGTCTACACCTGGGACACCATCTGGGCCTGCAGCTTTTATAGTGTAACCTGTCTAAATGGGCCTTTTAACAGCACAGTCTATAAAGGTGAGAGTGTATCTGGTGGTGTAGCTGTTGTTCAGGAAACTGATGTTTTGATGTGGATTGAGGTCCACAGCCAGAGCAGTAATGTTGATGGGTGGATTTAATTTTTTTTTTCCTTTTTGCAACATGTGGTATGCTTAGCCTAATTTGGGGAACATAGTAGTTGTTTTATATCAATTGTTCCTAAGCTTTTTTGTGCTACAGACCAGTTATTAAAATATCCTCAAATAAACAATTGCGTCATTCTTTTAACTCAACTCAATTTAACTCAACTCAACACAACTATATTTATTTAGAGTGCCGAATCATAGCAACAGCTAACTCAGGGCACTTTACATACAGAGTTAAAGACAAATAACAAAGAAACAATATGCAAAGTGGACAACAATGACCCCCTGACCTTATAGACCCTCACTGCGGCTGAGGAACAACTCCCCAAATAAAAACCCATGCAGGAAAAAAAGGAAGAAACCTCAGGGCGATTGACAGCGGTGGGGCGTCCTCACCCAGGACAGACAGCCGGGCGGGCAAAACAGTAGCAGTAACAGCAGCAGCTAATTATTATAAATGAAGAAGTCCAATTATTAATTAAGATATTATAAATTAAAAAGTCAGTTTGGAGTCCATCTGCTCCAGGTCTGTTCCAGAGAAGTCTTGACAGTAGGTTGGTGGTGAGGTGGTAGGTGATGTCCAGTTGCTGCCCATGGCAATCAGGTTCTGGGGAAAGAATAAAGACTCAAGGGACGTGAGGTCCCCGGCAAGGGGTGTTAATGGGGAGTAAATAAGGAAAAGGAGAGAGAGAGATAGAGGACAGTAATAGGGGACCCAGTATGCCACGGGACCCCCGGCATTCTTAACTTACAGCAGCATATCTAGAACCAAAGGCCTCACATGGGGACTACGGCTGGATCTGTAGGCCACTGTAGGCGCTGTCAAATAGAAAAGTCTTTAACCTACTCTTAAAAGTAGAAACTGTGTCTGCCTCCCGGACTGGAGCTGGCAGGTGGTTCCACAATAGAGGGGCCTGGTAGCAAAAAGCTTTGGCTCCAATTCTAGATTTATAGA
Organism: Paraplagusia blochii; assembly: GCA_016785265.1. NCBI lineage: Eukaryota > Metazoa > Chordata > Actinopteri > Pleuronectiformes > Cynoglossidae > Paraplagusia > Paraplagusia blochii. Next base: position 63,712 of record JAFBJS010003900.1, read on the forward strand.
TTCGTGGAACCACAAGAAGACCTGCTCCAAAAGAACGAAGGGTTCTAGTGGGTTTCAGTCCTGAACTCTTACTCTCCAAGTGGTGAAGTACTATCAAAGCCTTCTTTGCCTCACTAGAGCTGCTTTCAGCGTAGTACAGGCGTGGACGTTGATAAGATAGCAGATGTAGTCTTTGCAGGACAAGGATGTGACTGGTTGTAGTTTTTTTCTGACAATATATAGACCCGGGTGCAATTCATAAATCTGTTGTTTTCAGAAAATGCTCCGCCAATAACAGTGCAGAGGTGAAGCTGCAGCTGCAGCTGACTCTGAAACACAGACATACTCAAACAAGGGTAAAGTTAGGACCAAAAACAAAACTTTTCGACACCTGCTGAAAATGTCAGAAACCGCAGGTGCATATCAAAGCAAATAGTACTATAAATATAATGATATGATGAGAGTTTGGAATCTAATATCACAACGATCTTGAGACTGTGTTATTAGTTTTAGTATCATGTCTGTTCTTTTGTTTAGAGGGTAGTGGATGTAGGTAAGAAGTAACAAAGTTGACCAAATGCTCTCAAGAGAATCTGGTAATTTCTTAAAAAAATAAACCACCGTTAAGCATCAAATAATAAAGGAAATAATAATGGGATAATGGAAATAATGCAAATATTTATGGATCAGTGTTGTTCTGCGACCCGGTGCTTGATGTCCACTGCCATACATGATTTTAACAGGACCACGTGTTGATTGTTTTATTGTAAGTGAATTCTGTTATTGCCAGATTTCTGACCTTCTAGTGGCAGTGTATTCTATTCTATTGATATATTAATATTAGAGATGCATCTGATTTTCAGCCACTAAACACTTTCGGCTGAAACATGAAGTTATGTGAGTCAATGTGAGACTGGTTGAAAGAGCCAACGTTGATGTATGATCATACAGGCTGCAACGACAGTCAGAACCCAGTGCAGAGGGCAGCAGAAATGATTGGTCTCTCTGTGTTGGCTAACGTTCTCCTGAAAGGGATCACCTCAAATAGTAATAGGTGGGTTTTTGGGTTCTGACTTTCCCAGTTGTTTTCTCTCTGCTAGACATTTGACATTTAATTACATTTGCCAGTTAATAGTTTATTATTCATTTAACCAGCCAAACTATTTCTTCTGGTGTTTCAGTTTTTGGTCTTGGTTCTCTCAATTTCTATTTTATTTTCAAGACTTTTTTATTATGGGGCATCTGTAATTATTTTTTGTCCCAATTGGAATTTAAAATTCCAAAAGTTAACATTCCCCACTACCTGACTAACTACAAGATGGAAATCACCTAACCTTGACCCTGCATCCACCACTAGAATGACTGCTCTGACTCTGACCGTGGCTAAATGATGCTGTTATTGATTGTGTGTTCAAAGTGGCATCCTTTTTGCTGAAAGCTTCTGTTTTCCCATCAGACCACCATCAACCATCTTCCCACGCCCTCAGTCACCTTCCCCCAGGAAACGCTTTTGCAGGTGCGAAAATAACAAAACAGAAATTGGCTGTTTGCTCCCACCAGGATGAGTTCTGAAAAAATATGTGACCTTTTTGCCAACTTTATAAATCTGGTCAACTGCAGCTGCAGCCGATGTCAGTGAATGAATTAACTGCATGTCTTGTATGTAAGGTTCAATCTTCAAATGCTCACAAATAGAATCTTGATATCAGACACAGAATAGCAATAATCTGTTGACATACATAAACATATATATGATGTTTTTAATAATGATGATTTAAAACTAACCAGAATCCCACTCCATCCATTGTTTACATGCTAAATAACTATTCTAACAGCAAATGTCTGGTTTCTGGTGCAATATATTGATAGTAAAGGTACAATTGGTTTGGTCAATGTATCAAAAAGAAAATGGATAATTATAAAATACGTGTGCTGCAATGCTATCATTGCTGCAAATGTTTTGAGCTTTCAGAAAAAATAAAAATCATTGTCTCTGACCTTGCCAATTTCTTTACTATATTTTCTCTGTTTATTTTACAACTCATAATGGTCTGAAAAAAAAAAAAAAAAGTCTGACTTTTCATGGAAAACACAGAATTGTCTAAAGGGGCCAAAACTTTTGAACAGTGCTGTGTAGATCTCGATAATTCCCATGTTTTCCAGACAAAGATGCAGAACTTACACCCAAATGCAACTTATATATTTAAAATATATGAATTTCATTGTCATTTTCACACTGAAAGCCACTAAATGCAACATTTACTTTCTCCAGTAAACCAGCCACAAGAGAGGACAAGCTCAAGTGTTTTTTTTTAGTGCTGGTCCTAAGCCCGGATAAATGGTGAGGGTTGGCTCAAGAAGGGCATACGGCGTAAACTTTTGGGCAAATCAAAGATGCGAGTTGAGTTGGAGTTGAGGATACAGAGGACAGGGTGAGATGGAAGTTGTTGACTCTCTGTGGCAGCCCCTGAGAAAAGGGACAAGCCAAAAGGAAAAGGAGAACTTTAGTTCCAGTATCTTCTCCTGTAACAATGAAAATGTATTCATACATACATGATAGATAAATAGATAGGTAGCACAATATAAATTATCACATAGAAAGCCACTGGACAGTGCGGTAGATGGCTGGTGTGAGTTATACTTTACACTTATTGTAATATGCATTTTTGGATGGCGCAACTTATATTCTGGAGTGACTTGTAGCATTGAAAAATGCAGTAATCTTTCAAGTGTGACTTTTACAATTACATTTTTTATTTCAAATTAATTTCACATTTTCTTTTTCACACTGACAGTATCTTCTCCTGTAACAATAAAAATGTCAATAACAATATTAATTCTCACATTGACATCCACTAGGGGGCACCCTAGATGGGTTGGTTTGACCACTGCAGAGCGACTTTATGTTTTAACTGACATATCAATTCAATGCATTTTTGGTTGGTGTGGCAGAGTGGTGACAGGATAGAACAACTAGAGAAAAGTGTCAGGAGTATTTTGTGATAGAAGAGTGTCAGCTAAGGTGAAGAAAGGTTTACAGGAAAGTTGTGAGACCAGATAGGAGGCAGAGTTAAAGATGCTAAGATTCTCTTTAGGAGAAACAAGAATGGAAAGGGGTCATTAGAGGGACAACATAGACAGAAAGGTTTAGAGAAAGGCTAAAGAAACCTGATTGTGAGTGTTTGGACATGTTCAGAGGAGAGATGCATTGGTTGAAAAATAATCCTAGAGATGGAGCTGAGGTAGGAGATAAAGAGGAAGAAGTGAGATTCATGGATGCAGTGAGGGAGGACATGGAGGTTGTTGCAGAGTAGAAGATAGAGAGAACGGGGAGATGCAAAAGGAATACGCTCTGAGTATATGAGGAGGGACAAGCCGAGTTGTACAGAAGAAAGAAGATTTTTGGTTGGTATATGTTAAATATATTTTCTATCGCAAACTTTGTGTATGGTGTTTATTATTGAGGCTGTGTTATGCTACCTGTGTTTAAGAGGATAAAAATAATAGGAATACAATTAAATAGTGAACAGAAATTGTGACTTGTTATACATGTTTTACGGTGTTCCTTTTTTTTTATATAAACCCACCACTGTGTAACATAAAGTACATGTAAATTCCACTCAACCCCATTATGTTTAATCTCCTTTGACACTAAGGCGACCACCTCCGTCATATTCTATGACATGGTGTAATGGGTGCAGTGAGTGCGTGTGGAAGTGGATGCTTGTGCTTTTAGTCATGTGGATGGTAGTAATGGAGTGGGGGCAGGAAAGCATGTGTGTGTGACTGTGTGACTACATGTTAGTCGCTCTGTTTCATTGTTTGGGCGAATCCAGGGATCTGCGTCACAAAAAAGGGGTCATGGGATTTTCTTTTATGATGTCTTGAAGAATAGCTTGACGTCTGATGTGTAGGTGTGAGCTACAGCACACTGAGAACGCAGAGATTTTCATCCCATTAGCAAATTTCTCTGTGAAGCCATAAAAGAAAAAAAAATCTTTCTTCAAAATGACAATGGTGTCCATCGTGCCTTGTCTTTCTGGCTGTCTCTCTATTGATGTCACCTGGTGATGTCATATGACATTGTAAAACACTTGCTTTTGAGCCAGTTACGCTGTATAAAATTTGTATTTCTAAAATGAGTATTTCCGAGTATCATCTACCTACGTACCTATCTATCTATCTATCTATCTATCTATCCACAGGCTCGCAAATACCAATGATGTGTTCGTACAATTGTGGGCTCATGATGATATATTGTGCCATGTCTCTGGCGGTGAACTGCGGTTCGCTCAGTTCCTAATTTGACTTGTTGTCAATCTTGACCTTGTTGATGAAAGTGTCTTGGATCCATGTCAGTAGAGCGTGCGACAGCCACACTGGCTGGTTGTTTTTTTATGCTGCTGACTGGATGACCTCTGTTTTTTCCTGGCTTGTGTTAATAAAGTACCATATTTAAAATCTAAAAATCTATCTATCTATCTATCTATCTATCTATCTATCTATCTATCTATCTATCTATCTATCTATCTATCTATCTATCTACCTACCTACCTTCCCACCTACCTATCTATCTATCTATTTGTTTCTGTTTTAATTAGTTTTAGGTTTGTGGTGTGATATTTTTTGTAAAGTCCATGTTCCTAAGAAATCCACATTTTTCTGTGAACGTACATGTTTTGTAGTCTTACTATAGGAGTAGTCCATGCCCTGTAACTAGTGCCTGTAAATTCCTGTTATTTTCTATGTATTTTGTTATTAAAAGCTGCTACACCAGAGAGGTGCCAGGTCTGCATTTGGGTTCTACCTGCTTTCATGATACCACTTTTTCACTCTGTCTGCCTATGCCTCCATCCATCCATCCATCCATCTATATAGTGTGCCATTAAACAGTAAATATATGCATCTATGCAGGAATGAAACGTTGAAGCGTTATGTATCGCAGTGTAGCTGCCTGTTGTTCCCATGGCGTCGTCTGCTCAGCTCCTCTGACGTGAAGCCCATCTGCCAACAAACAGTAATGTTAGAGTGAGCTGGAGCTCGTCATAGTTCTATTCATCATCTATTTCTCCTTTTCTCCCACACACACACAGTTTCACATGTGTGCAAGTCATGGTAATGGCGTGTCTCACAAGCCTAGTCATCACGTGTCACAGCTGACAGTCAATGCTCGCCTCCTCCCCCGCCTCCTCCTCATCCTTCTCTCATACTCAGGTAGCATAATGCAGCCTCCGTCATAAACACAGTGGTTGTTGTCATAGAGGAGAGAAGGCTGACATATTGTGAAGACAAGCATGCCGTGTTCTTGGACTCACCGCTGAAAGGGGATAATGTTCTTACTTGTGACTAATCGCAGTGATTGAATTAATAATTTTGGATTCAAATCCTACCGAAATACCTTGTTTAGAGTGGGTGGATTTTATTCAATACCATGTAAATCAAAGGTGGTTCATTAGATGTGTAAAAATCTGCAGTCACCTTGCCACTGATAGACTCGTTTACTGTCCTGCAGTCGACGCGGCTTGTCTCTCACATGTCTGATTTGATGCTGAAGCCTCAGCTTAGATGTGTATGGACTATGTTATGAAACAGACCTGGGCAAACTATGGCTTGAGGGCTGAACGTGGTCTGTTTGGTATTTTAATCAGGCCCTCCAGACTCATGTAAATTTTAATATTAATTTATATTAGCATTATACCTCTGCCTTATTCCCGAAATGTCCCAATTTTATCAATAGATAGCTAAGAAAGGGCTCAAGGCATATTTTTGATGCATGAACCCATTTCATTGTAGTCTTCCATTTATCTGTCCCTGATCCCAAGTATCCATTGGGGCATGGGAGTCAAAATATTTGCCCAACCTGTAATACAGCATGAAAAATTGTATTTTCAATAATGCCACTATCATTCTGGCCAGGAGTTAAAAATAATGAAACATTTTTACTCAAAAAAGGTTGAATCCTTTTAGGGTGGTTGGGTTCTTCAAGTGGGTTCAACAGGTTTATGAGGGGCTGGTATGGTGCAGTGGGATTTGAATGGTGGTAAAGGATAAGCAGAAACATCAATTCAATACAGCCCACTCAAGGATTTTTAAAAATAAAAAAATTGCAAAAACACTTATTTTCTAACATTATTGTACTTGAATGGGGGGGAGGGGGGTATAAGTATGTTATGATTGTACTAGTTTGGCCCATTTGACATCTAATCAAGCTAAAATGAGTTTGACATCTGTGCTTTAGGAAATGCTGGAAACTCGGGCTGGGTATTGATTCAAATTTTCTAAATCAATTCGATTCGATTCACAAGCGTTCAATTCAATTCAATTCACGATTCGCTTCAGTTTTCAATTCAGTTTTTGTCATATCAATTATAGTTCGGTACCTATGTTATTCTCAGAAGAATCAAAGCTAAAATTAAAACTTAATCCATTTGCTAATAAAAAATGTATTTTTTACATTTATTTCCATCTCAAATTTCC
>JAFBJS010003900.1:75888-90624 GCA_016785265.1 Paraplagusia blochii
ACATGTTGTCACTGTTGTTATTGTTCCAATGTTACTGAATGGTGAAGGTTTTTGCACTTTAATTTCGTTGTATTATGTACAATGACTAATAAAGAATCTAATCTAATATATATATATAACTCAGCCGCTAGGGAGCACAAGTGCCTGTCCCAAGCCCGGATAAATGGTGAGGGTTGCGTCAGGAAGGGCATCCGGCGTAAAAATTTTGCCAAATCTATGATGCGAGACGACAAAAAGATTTCCATACCCGATTGGTCGGGGCTCCTCTTGAGTGCTCCTCACTTGGTGCCAAAAACAAAAGAGTAAAAACAATGTGTTAAACAAAAATCAAGTAATAATAATAACAGTAATAATAATAAAAGTGAATGAAAAATATACAGTGAAAAATATACAATTAGCAGCAGTAAAAGTGGCCTTGAGTTTTGGTAAATTGGTGTAATTGGTGATTGCACATAGTTGTTATAATTCTTTATTGAAGAAATAAATGAATAAATATATGATAAATAAATAAGGTATAAATCTATAAATACAGAAATAAATGTATATATATGAATATTAGTGATACACTAATTGGAGACTTTCTATATAAATCCATAATGACTTTTAGACTCATGACTTTTAGATTCTAATTTAGATTTTTTCACAAACAAGAAGAAAAAACTAAACTTAATATGCATATATATATATAAATAAATATATACTGTGTATATATGTACATACTGTATATATACATACATATATACATATATATTCTTTATTTGGTGACATTGTTAATCTCACTGTCACAATTCACTGACAAACTCAACATAACACCTGTCAAAAATGAAAAGTGGCTGCTCTGTGTTTTGTAATTCAACTTGTTCCCCAACGAAGTTTTTGTTCTTGTCCTGACTGCAGAGAGACCTGATTACAGACATTCCTTCTTCTACCACTGCCTTTGATTCTCACCTTCTTTGGTCTTATATCTTACTCACACTGGCCTTCATTTCCACATCCTCACATCTGTTTAATTTGTATTCTTTTTGTCTCATTCTGTCCCCTTGACCTCTTCATGTTTTTTTCAAGCCTGCTCCTTTCAATCTCCTTGATCTTACCTCAGCAGCTCTGGGATTTGCTCCTGATCAGACGTAAAAATATCTTGGGGAAAGGTCACCCATGTACCAGTCGTACGGGTGACCAACTGTTTTTTGGGACATGGAGTCGCTGGTCATGACAACAGCTGCTTTGAGCAAAGACCACCGTCTTTTAATGATAAAGCCCTCTCTCAGTTCAGACCTGCGGGGCTACAGGCAGCCTATCTGCAATTAATGTGGGACAGATGGTTGGAGTTCACATTGAATCAATGCGAAGGATGCGATGATGTGTGCGGAGGAAGAGCCTGGGGAGTTTAACAGTTTGTTTTGCATCGTTCAAAATGACACATTTGATGAGGTGATACCAACTAGGCCCTGTGTAAAACTGAAAAGATGGTTAAGGAGAGAAAATGACAAAATGGACGACTTCATGTTGCTCTTATACATAATGCATGTGACCTGCTGTTAGTGAGGGCAGGTAGGGACACAACCCCGGGGGTTAAACACATTTTTAGGGCGATGCTGATAAGAGGATTTGCATGCATGGGAGATAACACGGTGTTTGTCGTAGAAAATTGAATTGAGATTAAGGATCATGGATGTTATGGTTTTGTTTCAGTTAATTTTGCACAGGAGAAAAGGGGAAATGCTGCCTGGTTCTGTGTAGGTTGTGATTCTTGTAGCACTAATATTCAGTCAAATTATAAATTCATTCTACGATCTGATTTTAAAATCAGTAACAAAGATGCCTCATTTAAACTCTCAATGATAATTTTAATATCTGCTGCCAAACCAGTATAAGAGACTTAGGACATATACTTAAAGTTATCATTCCTGCTGCTCTTTGGATGACCTTCAATGTTACACCTCTTCCTATTTGGAGCTTTGACATTTTGGTATTTTCTGGACCATTACCCTACAATTAAAAACGTATAATTTTGTAATTAATCAACAATTCGCCTTAAAATGCATTGAGAATTATGTGTGGATTATGGTTGTGTTTACTGACCTTGAAGAGCACTCGGAAATCAAAGCGTTGCCAAAGCTGCAGCACTTGATGGACTGTCAGAGCATTACAGCTACTGTAGTCAGGAGCAATAGTAAATACTGCACTATTCTGTGTTTGGACAGAGAGGAGTAATACATACTGGGCTTCACTGTAAGTTTATATTGTGTTTTTTAAGTTTACGTTGACACCATATCCCCAACTGTTATACTCTGACACTGAAAATGAATAATTTGTTGGATTTTTGGAAGATGAATGAACAGTGTTGAGAATAAAATGCAGTTTCACTGAAATAAAATCTTGATATTCTTAAATCTCTATATTTTCAAATAGTATGAAACAAAGAAGAAGACAGGAGGCAGAGCTAGAGTTAAAGATGCTGAGATTCTCTTCAGGAGTGACAAGAATGGACAGGAATGAGGTGATTAGAGGGACAACAAAGACAGGAAGGTGAAGAGAAAAGGCTAGAGAGGCTAGAGTGAGATGGTTTGGACATGTTCAGAATAGGGACAGTGGATACATTGGTAGAAGAATGATCCTAGAGAGGAAGATACCAGGTAGGAGACAAAGAGAAAGGCTGGAAAGGAGATTTATGGATGCAGTGAGGTGGTTGGAGTCAGAGTAAAGGTTGAAGAGAATAGGAAAGATGGAAAATGTTGACTCGCTGTGACAACCCCTGAAAAAGGGACAAGCCAAAGGAAAAGAAGAAGAATCGGCAATATAGCTCTAGAATGAACACCTGTATTGATCCTCTTCATCTGTTTTCAGGTCTCCAAATCATACAGCCCCATTCTGTGAGCTTGCCTGTGTTTGATGAGCCCACTGGATGTTACGTGGTTCAGGACGGTACAACCACAGTAACAAGCTGGCAGCTGATGGATTAGAACCCAAAAGGCCTTAAAGACACCCAAGTCCACTTTCTTGACTGATAGGCCACCACTGTGGTTCTAAAGCCTAGTGTAGACATTGTGATATTTTTTCTATTTGTGTCAAGGGAAATCAGTTCACAGTGTGACGTCTCACTCTGTGACGTCACACTGTGTATGACACATCTGACTCCTGTAGCCATTATCGCATTGTAATGCAATAATGACAGTTGTAACAAATGTAAAAAAAAAAAAATAAGAATACCATTTTGATCCACTGAGGAGGAAGAGGAAGAAGAAGTCGGTAGTGGGAGGTGCGCGAATGCTCACAGTTTGTGTAAGACAATTAATTTAATTTTTATGCGATCAACCATGTAGTAGTTGGGAGGCAACTTAAGCTGACAATCGGGACTATGACTGATGAGGACTGAAAAAGTGTGGCACATATGTACTGTATGTATGGAAAGGAAAAGCAAACTCGTGGTCCACACAATAAAATGTATACTTTGTATTAAACCCATCACCAAAGTGAACAGTGGGCAGCTTTAAGCGCCTGGGGAGCAATGTGTGAGGACAGTACCACGCTCAGTGAAGTGGTAACTTGGCCGTTGGTGGATTTGAACCTGGAACCCTCCAGATTCCAGTCTGATAACTTAATCATTAGCTCACCACTACCCCAGTGGCTGGCCTCAACAAGTGTTTTTACATTGTTTAAATGTAAAAATTCTGTAAGCTGTTGTCTTCATCCAGTACATCATAGAGCTCTCTTGTATCCAAGAGACATGCTAATGTTGGAGTGCACATGGAAAATTTGAGTGACGGTGAAACCCACTGAGACGTGGTGGGGAAATTGCTGCAATTCGCATGTTCTACTTTTGCCAGACACTTTGTCTCTGTTTGGAATGTTCTTTTTCTGTCTTTTCAAATGTTGCTCGCTTACTCCCTGACATCTGATATTTAATTATGACTATGCATCACCAAGTTTCTATCAACCCATATCTCGTGACAGTGTGTGTCTTGTCGCTCCTCCAACATCACGGCCCAAAAACCAGTTTCTGTGTTCGCTACGGTTTTTTAATACTGTCCCAGAGGCAGTGATTTCACTTCTTTTTGCCTGACTAACGTTGTATTTATATCTCGCCCGCTGCCTTGCTGCATCTGTGCACAGCAGCTGTGATTAGAACTGAAGTGTTGTGATAATGACCTTGCTTAGGCTCCTCGACAAAATATTAATTAGACTTTGCCATATTTATGACTCAGCTGCGGTCCTTACTCAACTCAGGCGAGGCAAAATCAGCCAACTGTTTTTGGATGCGAATCCACCAAAAACATAAACATAAACATGAGGTTCATGCAGTCGTTAAAACCCAGAGCAGCCCTGCACATTCTGACACATTTTTTTCTTCGTTCTGCAAAGGCTGGGCTGAAAGAATAATTCATTTAGTGAACGAGAAATTGTGTATCTGGTGCTAATTTTTTTATGTCCACTCCACTCCATCATCTCTGCTTTTTACTTCTTAGTGCATGCATCAATGAGGGACAGAATAGGAAGTACACGCAGCCATTTTTGCTAATTAACTAATGCCATTTTTCCTCCTCCAAAACCTGCAGTCTCACTCTCTTCCTCCTCTGTCGCCCCTCCTTGCTTTATGGCAGCCTGATCTCATTTGTATTCAGGTGGCCTCCCCTTCTCCCTCTCTGTGTGACTCCACAGAGCAGGTGTCCATGGCTCAGGCTCAGACAATGGTCGCCCATTGATAAGGTGCCGAGCTGTAGCTGGCGGGGCAGAAAGCTTGTGTTTTCCGCTGATGACAATGACATGTTTTCTGCAGGTGTTCAACAGCCATCGAAGGTCAATGAGATGCAGGAAGAAATAAACGTGTAAATCTCACACAGATCTGAAATACAAGGGAACGCAAATATGCAGCAACACTCAAGTGTTACTGTCCAACTGAATTGTTTGTTGATATATATATATATATATATATATATATATATTATCCTTTTTCCTTGTTAATTAAATTAATCATAAATAATTTCGTTTGAACGCCCTAAAATATACAACAAAAATGAAAGTTCTGTGAGGTCTGTACGTCCCGTTCGATGCTGTTTGCTGGAGTGGGTTAATCAGTGTCATCACAGTCACCTCTTTAGTCTCACCTGTGTCACCTGGTGCTCATATACCCGTCTCCCACAATCATTCTTTATGGTATCATTGTCTGGTGTTGTCTTGTCCTTTTGTGTTAAGTCCATGACTTATGCTGTTCCTGTTCTGTCCCTATGGCCCAGTGTATCTCCTTAAGCAGTGGCGCTTTAGTGGTTAAGGAACCGGACTGGGATCCTGAGGGTTCCAGGTTAGAATCCACCAAATTCCATTGTGTGGATCACAATATAGTGGCAGTGGTGGCCTTGTGGCTAAGGGAGCGGACTTGGGTCCGCAAGGCCCCTGGTTCGAATCCCCCAACTGCCCAGTTACTGCTGAGGTGCCCTGAGCAAGGTATCGTCCCTACTCACTGCTCCCCAGGCGCTCAACAGCTGCCCACTGCTCGCTTTGATGATGGGTTAAATGCAGAGGCCAAATTTTGTTGTGCGCTGTGGTGTGAACACACACAATGTCACAATGACAAAAAAAGGAAATTAATCTTTAATCTTTAAAACAATGTCACAATGACAAGGAGTTTGCTTACCTTTTTTCCTAATTTATTTTATCCATCAGAATTCAGGGCAGCAGTGGTTGCCTGGTGGTTAAGGTACAGACTTTGGTCCTCATAGCTTCAGGTTCAGCTGCCAGGTTCCCACTGAGGTGCTGTGGTCTCCAGTAGCACCCACAAGAAGCCTCACAGTATGGAGCAGTATAATGTGGGTGTCCTGGAGACTACGGTCTCTGAGACCAGGTGAAAGATGAAGATCACACAAGGGACGTTTGCCTGAGCCTGTATTGTATGTATGGGAGAAAAACAATAAATACATGAGGCATGCATTCTTTCTGCAGGTAGGTACTAATCAACCCCATGGACCGGTGCAGTTGGTACTGGCTATGTCTTTAGTTGACAGACTTTTCCCATGAAGCCCTAAAGGAGGATCTTACAGCCTGTCAGTCATCATGCTATCCCTGACCACACCAGTTAATAGCACAGAATTAGAATAAAATAATGAAGACTGAATGCAGAGAGAGCCTCCAGGGTTTGAGCTACTGCCTCATCATTGTACATTTCCCCGCGTTGATATTTTCATACATTTTCAAAACACCAGAGGAGAGGGTTCATCTGCAGAGCAAAGCCATTCCCTCTCTCTTGGAGAGAAGTTGTTGACGCTATCTTTAATGCACAGCTCGCTCATGAGTCGAGGGAGAACAGTGCGTAGGGGAGAGCTCGGTCATATGTTGTGGCTGTAACCAAGGGAAATGGAACATGGACCTCGTCCGTAAATTCAAATGAATGTAGACAGCCAGGTACGCTGCGTCCTCCTCATTTGATCTATTAGGAGGACAACATTTTCAGGTACATTATTCTACCAGAGGCAGAAACACATTTTCCACTTCTGCCTGCTTTGATATCACTCTTATTTACACATTGCAGCCTTGCACTGCACAACAGGCAGGTGCCTTGACGCAATCACTAGATGGATCATAATCTAATTTCTACCTTCATTTACAGACAGACTGCTTCAATGCAGCAAGGCATGCCTCCTTCATTTTCCTCATTCTCAGCCTTTTCTCCTCCCTGTCCATTTTAGCGTTACTGATTACTCAAATAATGCATTTGAAGCTCCGCAAAACGGGAACAAGTGAACACATGCATGTTTCATGAACGCTTTTATGATGAGGAAATGCAAATGAGAAAGAGTGAGTGAATGAATGTTTAATGAAGGCTTGTTTAATGAAAAGGACTTATTAACTACAACACTGACTTAGCCTGCTGCTGGCCCACCACGTCTGAGAGGATCACATTATGTTTTAGCACGTAGGTGACAGGATACAGAAAAACAAATGTATCCTGATTGACAGGACAGGGACCTACAGGACCTAGGCATAGTTGAGTAGCATCAGCACAGAATTTTGATGCATGTTACTGATGCATCATCATAATCTAGGAGAGCAGTTGTCAATCAGTGACATGGTAATTCCATCGGGGCACCGAAGAGTCACAGCGGAGTTTCGCATAAAATTAAAGTATCTCAATCCATCCATTCATTTTCAAGTGATTATTAGTTACTCGGTTGCCAGGGCAGCAGTCTCTACGACCACTACCCAAATCACACTGCACAGTGAACCTTTCTAAACCTTCCTGCTGTTGAGCCCAGTAGGAGGTTCCATCCGCCCTAACTTGGATTTGATCTTACCCAGGAGGTCCACACCAATGACATAGGCAGTGACTCTAATACCGTTTTCACATTGGCACTTGATTCAGTATTCGCTGCGACGCTAAACCAGTTTCGCTCCCCATTTGCGTTCACATTACAAACTAATGCACTTTCGCTCCTCAACTAATGCGCATTAACTAATCCACCTCTAGTCGGCCATTTCGATACTGAATTAACTAATACGGGTGTAAAGCAATAAAAAATGAAAACGGTTGTCGCTCCCCGTGTGTGTGTGAACACAACAACACCCGTATTAGTTCAACAAGCTCATAAAATGCTACGGGAGCGGCTTATCTCCTTGTCAACCACTATATGTTGCTGCATTATGAAACTGGACCATGGTTAGACTAATGCGCATTCGCTCCCTTATTGTGTGTGAATGCAAAGCGGGTATCGAATGCGCAGCGAATACCAAATTAAACTGAATGTGAATGCAAAGTGAATCGAATGCGGATTAGTTAACACAGGATCGAATCCCAAGTAGGTGTCAGCGAAGACTTTACTTTACTCTACATCTCTGCATTATCAACACCGAACCAGATACCACTTATCATCTCAATGTCTGAACACCCCGCACGGGGGAATTCTGACGGCTATTTTCATGGGTCCTTCCATGCTGGTAAAATCATCTTCTAAGAGCTACCAGAACAGGGGAGACCTGCTGGTTTTGAATAATGTCACAGAGCCTCAAGCCTCCTGGATCTCCTTTTTAGCTTTTGTTTCCTAATCTGCTGATCTCTAATCCTCATCTTTTATAGTCCTTTGGAAAAAAGTGTCTGCTAAATGCAAAATGTAAATAGATATGACATTATATGAGTTATTGTTGAAACTCATAATAGCCAGGAGCACAAAGATGGACTGGGTTTTGGAGAAAAGTGGGCTTGAGCTGGGATATAAACAATAAGAACAGTCAGACCTATACTTGAATGCCACAATGGGCAGAAACTTTCCAAAAAAACATGAATGTAGGTTAATACCCAGGGAATCTAAGCAAAGCTGCCTTCCATGTATAGCACAGGTCACAAATGTAGTTTGTCAGGTGATGGATACATTTATGGGAGATTGTGTAGGTCAAGGTCGAGGACAACGGTAACCAATAAGCCTGCTGGTGCTATCCTTTTAACTGTTGCTCATTGATGATAATGCAACCTACAATGAGCATGTGAGAAGTGCAGAATCACCTATTTCCTGCGCCAGCTCCAGGTTGAAGCCAGAGAAGTGAAGGAACCACAGCTGAGTCCTGTGTGGGTTCTTTTTTTTTTCTCTTCTCATTTGTTTCTCTCTTACTTCATTCACTTGGGTGTGTATGAGGGTAGAAGGAAACACACATGCTGAGTGAGAAAAACTGGAGGGAAGTAAGAAGGAGGGAAGACTAGGAATATAAAAACTGTGGAAAAAGCATCGGTTTTGTTACTGTTTGCTTTTACCTATGTGCATGATGTGCAGAAAAGTAAAAAAAAGCTCTGTTTGTACAAGTAGAAGTGATAATTAAAGACTGGAAGTGGATTTTTTCTTTATTGCATTGAATGTACTACTTAGAAAAAAAAACTGCTGCAAAGGAACAAGCTGAACAATGTCATTTTATTTTGTCATTATATACAGTAAATGAATGGAATAAATAACTTCCTGACTATTCACATTTCTGTTTATTTAGTACAAAGACCACCAACTCTGTTAAAGTGTTGGCAGCGGATGCCAACCAGCAGGCCTGTTTTTTTTTTTTAAATCTCGGCATTGTTTGAAAGTCTTTCAGGCCTGAACAGAACCATATTATTATAAAATACTGTCATTATCCCTAATATTAGTCCAGTGGAGAGGAAAAAGGCCAAATGGTCAGAACCATTCACTGGGTTGACCTTCCTCTCCCCTTTTCATCACTCAGGCCTTCTCATTTCCTCTCAGCCTCTCTCTTGTTGCTACAGTTGCATTAGAGGGAAATGGGGCTGAACAAAAATATTGTCAAACTGCCTGGAAAGCCGAGGGAAATACGATCAGCGAGCATAACCAAAAAGCCCCCATTTGAATTGCTAATTTGTGCCACAGAATTATATAAAAATGGTAGAATGAAACTGGTAGCAGAGCTGGGGACACTACAGTATGTCCTTAAAATGCATCAGTGCCAACCCATGGAAGAGTGACTTTGCAGCAAAGATTATTAAGTATTTTATCAGCAAACTTCACGGAACCTCTTTTTCCACTTTACCTCGATCAATGCTCTGTGTTTCTCTCCTCTAAATCTGTCCCTTGCATCCCAGGCTTCACAATCCCTTTTTCTCACAGCTTGGGCTTTTGGATAAGACCCCATCTTTCCCCAATGAGCATACAAATGTGTGATTGTATGCACCACAGTAACAGTGGGTAAGCCAAGAGGAGAGGGGAGAACGAAAGGGCGAGCTTTGTTAGCGATGTCTAAATTGGGTCGCCTTTGTTCGGATACACTGATTCTCTTTCAAATGAAAATGAAAACATGTGCCTTTGTCTCTCTAATAGGCTGCACACATACCGTGAAAAGGTCCACATTGTGTCTGAAAGTGTGTGCTTACTGTATTCCCCTGTTCTTGTAGACACAGACGGGTCAGGCAGACACCAGGGATAATGTGTAAAAACACCAGCGCCCACAAACCCAAGACCTGCATGAATGAGAATCTCACTTTTTCTTCTCCATCTTTATCTCCAAAATTGTCCACCTTTTTGGCCCTGTTGTCTAATCAGTTCTCACTCATCCAACCCAATGAAAATCTCAGCATCTGCTCCCTGCTTCGCTCACACCATACAGTACATCACGGGTGTCATATTCAATTTAGTCCAGGTCCAACAACCAACCTAATTATATGTCAAGTGGCCCATTAAAATCATATTCAATACATTCACACATGCCTAGGGCAGTGGCCTAGTGGTTAAGGAAGCGAACTTGGGTCCGCAAGGTGCCCGGTTTGACTCCCCCTACCGCCAAGTTCCTGCTGAGGTGCCCTCAGCATGGTATCGTCCCTACACACTATTCCCCGGGTGCTCATTAGCTGCCCACTGTTCACTTTGATGATGCGTTAAATGCAGAGGCTAAATTTTGTTGTGCGCTCTGGTGTGAATCACAATGTCACAATGACAAAAAATAATTCTATCTCCCTTCACATGTAGATATCAATAAGTCCTTGTTGTCTCCTTTGGTTTGCATGCAAATCATACAACATTTTAGAATCTTTTCATTTATTTATTCATCTTCATCTGCTTACCGGGTGTCAGGGGCAGCAGTCTCCATGACTGCCACTCAAATCACACTGCACCATACCAGCTCCTTCTAAACATTGCAGCAGGTGGGAGGCAGATTGTTTTTTTTTTAAACTTTTTGAATGTTACTGTTTTTCAAAATGCCATTAGCTTCTTCATTTTATGTTGCAAAATGTCAACTGTGGTCAGCACAAGTCAGGAGCTGCTACTGCTGCTCCGGGGAAATCAAAATAGATTGTATCTGATATTAATTCAACACTACCTTAAAAAAATTTTTGGGCAGGAGCTGATTTTACATTTATAGCATTGGATAATATGCTCTTCAAACCAAGAGCAGCTACTTTGAGGGCAGCTGGACACATCCCAGAGGCTGTGAGGTTAAGAGGTGAAACATCTTCAAGAATCCTACTATGTCCAGATAGTAGGTATAGCAGTTATACACAGATATGCAGCTAAAACTTTTATTAACTCACCTGCAATGGCGTTGTAACTCTCCAAGGACCACGCCCCTACTTTAGGAACCTCTGCATGTCCTTTTGTAAGTGGTTTTCACAGCTGCACATATTCAGAATGTCGAACATAAAAGTCATAATTTTAATGACTGTCTCCGCCGACAGTTTCCCCAAATAGAGGCAGTGGAT
The DNA here is from genome assembly GCA_016785265.1 of Paraplagusia blochii. Taxonomy (NCBI): domain Eukaryota; kingdom Metazoa; phylum Chordata; class Actinopteri; order Pleuronectiformes; family Cynoglossidae; genus Paraplagusia; species Paraplagusia blochii. The sequence continues at coordinate 87,062 of JAFBJS010003900.1, forward strand.
GTGTGACAACGTGTCACTAGGTTGCATATTAATTTGACTCGCAGTTTCGTTTTTCATTACCCTGTCAATGAAAAGCGCCAACTGTAATTTTACCGACTGTGTCACGTCAGCTACGTTCTCTCGACGGCGCAGCTGCTGTCATTACATCATGACCGTTGAGCATGGCAGATGCTATTTATAGCTGATGTTATTCAAGACATGTACAGTACCTGTAATCTCTCATCAGCCGTAATATTTCAGTCATTATTTAACAGCGGAGAGATGATGAATGATTAATGAGTTAATTAGTTGCCCCGTTTAGCTTCAAAGACTTTGCACGAAAAAAAAAAAAAAAAGCTTGCAAACCTGAAGAGTGATGGCTACATTTTTAATGAGTGGTATGATATGACGAACAAGGTTCATAGAGTTCGTAAAATAAAAAAAAAAAAAACAAAGCATGTAACCAAAACTGCGAAACTTGCAAATAAAATTTATTTTGGTAATTAATTACCATTTTAAGCCTACAATTGCTAGAGGCAACGCTAAGGAACATGTAGTACGATCCATTAAAAAAGTCTGTTAAATACAGCAGTCAAAGCCAGGACATAATTTGATTGAAGATAGATGTAACCAAGCAGTTAAAGAGGTGACCTGGTGTCCCAGGATTCATGTTCTAATCCACCAGATGCCACTTTGTCACTGAGGTGTCCTGATCATAGCACAAAGACATATAACTTCCACTAGAAGGCTCACTATTTAGTGCAGTACATATTTTTTTTTTCCAAGAAAGGGAAGTACAGAAGTTATATTCCGTGAATGAAAAGAAATATGTTTCAGGCTCTCCTGTTGGATGGACCTGTAGACACCTGTGAAGTGTGTTCTTTAGAGGGATGGACTTCCTGTATGGACTTTGTAAGTTTTTCCATAAAAACTCTACACAGCCTAAGGACATGCTTCAACATTAGAGTCGGTGGACACTGTAATCTGACCATACTATAATGGCACTGTGATCAACTGGCTAACTGTACAGGATGAACCTCATCCTTGACCGTAAAAAAAAAACCCTGATTGCTTTAGCGGCCCTCCCAACCGCCACAATCCCAAAATCGAATAACCAGTAGATTATTGAAAAAATGAATGAATTATCATCTTTACTTGCTCATTGATTACAAATAGAATGAAATTTGGCACAATGCAACATTTGGATTAAACAAACAATTTTTGCATTAGGTAGTTAAGCTAGTCTAGTTGTATACTCTGCATTCCAAAATTATTATGCAAATCATATTTATTATTATGCAAATCATATTTTCTCAGATTTTCCAAAATTCAGTTTGGAAAATCATTAGGCAGTCCTAATGATTTTCCAGTCATCAACCATTAGAGTACAATTCAAATGGTTTTGAATGAACCTCCCAATGATAACAGTACATTTTTTAATAGAAAATCACAAAAATGCATCTTCCAAATTATTATGCACAATTGAGTTTCCAAATATTGTATTGTCATAAAGAACAAAAAATGACCTTTCTCAAGTCTTGCATCAATTAAATTTGTCAGTTTTGGATAGTATCTGCTGGAACAGCCTTGGACGAGGACAGAATAGCCTCCCAGAGCTATTGTTGAGATTTGAACTGCCTCCCACCATCATAAACACTTCTCTTGATGATGCTCCAAAGGTTCGCAATAGATCAAAATGGGGGTGGGGGCCACACCATAAGTTTTTCTCCTTTGATGCCCATTGTAGCCAGAGATGCAGATGTATTTTTTGCAGCATGGCACGGTGCATTGTCATGCATGAAAATGATCTCGTTCCAAGAACTCGAGCTGCTGCTTCTTTGATCAGACATATTTGCCTGTAAGAAAGAGTCCAGGATTTTCCTTTATCAGCACGCACATGTGTGTCCTCTGAATCAGCTACATACTTCACGATAGAGCAATGATCGCAATGAAGTTTCTTGGAAATTTTGATTGTCGTATTTGTTGCTTTTCAGCAGCTGAAAGGTCCTTCTTCTTGTCTATCTTGGTTGAAAATGGTAGCCTGCTTAATTATAAGGAACAACCTTCTTTAGTAGTCTCCCCTTTAATTGGACTCACCTGCCAAACTAATTAGTACAGGTGTCTTCAATTGGTTTCAGTGATACACAGAGCCATGATACACATTACCATTATAAGTTTAAACTGACAAATAAAAAATCTTACCGTACCACTGTTGAACACTTTTTTTTTGTTGAACACTGTTTCCCTCTCAGGGGAAGAACAATAAACCAGGGATTCTGAACCATTGGGGCCAGGCCCAAAGTTGGGCTGCAAGCGCCCCCTAGAGGGTCGTGAAAATTTTAAACTGCTATTATTAAGGGCCCCAGATCACTCGACACTGAAAAAATTGGGCCTCGGTGCCAAAAAGGTTAAAAATCCCTGCAATAAACAATTCCCAAATTTTTATTCCTAATTCCTACCACTGTTGAACACTTTTTGCAAAATAAATTGGAACGCAATATAGAGATTTGTTTAATTTAAAAATGAATTGTCTTTTATGTTGTTATTGTTATAGTGTAATTGTCAATAAAAGAAAAAAATCTTCTACATACACATTTGGTATCTACAAAGGGTTCTATTCAAATGGATATACACAGCGTACTTGGCTGCAGCTTCCCCATGCTGATGTGGTGTGAAATGTAGGTCAGATGTGTGTAGGTCAGGTACTGCACTGCTAATTCGCAGCCAATTCCCCCTGTAACAAGCCCTCTGCCATCAGTACACTGTACCTGGCACCGCAGTTGGGTTGTGCCATACAGCTGTCCAAAATTTGGTGATGTGGAAGTGCCCAGCTGTTCCATCGTCTGTTAGTTTATGCCGATGTGTGCACAGCTGTTTCTCACTTTGAAGTTCAGGAAATACTAACTGGAGTGTTTCTCCGGCAAGAGTTTGATCATTATGTTCATTGCAAATTGTCATAAGAAGTATTTTACATACTTTTTTTTGCATATTTTACGTATCGTGTTTACACATGGCGGTACAAGTTTGAACTGTACTATGTTTGAGTTTTCCCTAGATGTCCAGATGGGATTTGTATATCTGCTACCAAAGGATGATCCTTAAAAAGGCTATATATATACATATATACAAATATATATATATATATATTTATATATATACACTGTATATACTGTATATCACATGCTCTGGTCCCTCTGGTCAGCTAGCATGTGTCAGCTAGAGAATACGTACTTCCTGCATGTGAACAACAGAGACATCTATGAAGGTGTCATTGTTGTATTTTAATTGAAGGGGAAACATTGTTTGAATTAGGCCATATACAGGGAAAACGGCTAAACTTATCTAAAGAGTTGCTTCTGCAAAGGTAGCTAAAAGGGTTTTTCTTTCTTTTTTCCTTCTCTGCCAAACACTTACAGATTTCTGTGGACAGTTTCCATGACTACCGTAAAGTAAGAGACCACCTGTGGACCTGTCTCTTATACACATCTAGATGTGTATAAGAGACAGGTCCAACCTCCACCTTCAAGTCTTCTGTCCTTCCAACAGCACACCTCACCACTGTTGTACTGTTCTCATACATATCT
>JAFBJS010003900.1:90950-105977 GCA_016785265.1 Paraplagusia blochii
AGCTGATTTGTTTTCTCCTCTGAACAGAATTTAACACTTGACCTCCCTCCCCTTAAAGATCTTGGTAGTTTCAAGCTGTTACTATGGTTACAATAAATGGGGTGGCAGTAAAGTAGTGGTAGTAGAACTACCACACACTGCAGGATGTAAAGCTGCTAAGACCATAATAAAGGTAGATATACAAGCTCCTCGCAAACGTAATAGAAAGCATGCAGGAGAGTGTCAATATATAACAAATTTATTTCAGCTGGTAACAGGGTCACAGCGTTGCGTACGTGATGCTTGGTGCATATGTGCAGAGCTCCACACTTTTAAGTTATTTGTTTGCAGAAATATTGAGCCTTTTTGTCATAGTTTTGTGACGTCAAAATAATACACCTCATAATAACATCAGTATGACACCGAAATCTGAGAATCCACACATATACATTATATCACCCATAATATAGGCTTGTCAAGCAGCACTTACTTTCCAGCGCATTTAAAATCAATTATTCTAATTATTTTTCAATTTCTGGCGTAGCGAATTTAAAAAAAATCCTATGCACCGGCACAATAGTCCACAGGTAATCAAAGTGTGAAAGCGTACAGTGGGAGATTTGACAAAGGTGATTCTTAATGTTTAGGTTTATATGGAGATTAGATGAGTGCAGTCCCAAACATGTCAATTGTTCTTTAAACCTTCAACGGATTGCAATTTCCCCCACTTATGAATAAATACACTCAACATATTTTAACCTTTAACTTTGTTACAAATAATTTAATAAAACAAATATAGGGCAAATAGGAAAAAAAAACTATAGAAATACAATTGTGTCCCCTCACCAATGTGATTTCGTACCTTGCTTCATTATTTAAAAATAAAACCCAGTCTTCCTCCTTTCTTCAAAAAAACTTTTAAGGCTCTGTTGAACAATTTATCATTGCGTTTCAGATCCATCAACGAGTCTTTTTCGATGCACATGGAGGATAATTCTGAAAGCCGCGTCTGGTCGGACATGTTTTTGCCAGTGGTGGGCCGTCAGGGCCAACAAAGCCTTCTTTTACCGTTTTCTCATTCACTTGGGAAGTAGGTAATTCGGGACTCGATCCTGTATTCACTAATCCACATTCGATACCCGCTTTGCATTCACACACGATAAGGGAGCGAATGTACATTAGTCAATCCATATTTAAATGGTCCAGTTTCAATTTCATCACGTGGTTATATAACGAGATATCGTTACTATCCGGTTTTATTCAACATGGATTCTGTCAACAAACGCACGTGCAATTTCGAAGAAGAAATGGTGCAGGTTGAAGAAAGATCAAGGCGACTAAGAAGGAACGAATGAAGAAGATAACAAGAAAAATATGAGGAAGTTTTTTGTAATCCTGTTCCTAATAACACAACAACATATAGCGGTTGACAAGGAGATAAGACGCTCCCGCAGCATGTGGTGTCACGAGAGGTCCTCAGCATGGTTTTACGCGCTCATTAATCTAATACGGGTGTTGCAGTGTTCACACACACACGGGGAGCGACAACCGTTTTACTTTTTATTGCTTTAGACCCGTATTAGTTGATTGGGTATCGAAACCCCCGACTAGAGGTGGATTAGTTAAAGCGCATTAGTTGAGGAGTGAATGCACGTTAGTTTGTAATGTGAACACAAATGGGGAGCGAAACGGGTTTCGCGTCGCAGTGAATACCGAATTAAGTGCCAATGTGAAAACGGTATATGCTGGCCTAAACATGCTCAAAAAACACATTTATTCAAAAATATTTTAAAATAAAATTGCATTATTATTTTTTATTAATATCAATAGAGTTTATACATTTAAAAGTTTCATAAAAAAAAATCATCCAATCACATTTTAGCTAGGTAGTGTTGTCAGGTTCCATGAAATCTGCCACAGCCTTCAGAAACAAAAGTGAAGGCTGTGGCCACTGTCAGTGAATGGGAACAGCCCGTTCTGCTCTCAGACCCAGATCATCTAACCAGATTGGGAGTGGAAGCTAGCTGGCTTTGGTGTCAACGTATTCTTGTTTGATTTTCCCGGACTGAAAACAGACTGTGTCTGTAATGAATGGCATGGCTGATTTTGAAGGGCAAAGTCCTGCTGATCTCCTTGATTTTCTTTGGATAAAAAATCTGCGCGAGGGTAAGGGACAACTTTACACTTGGGCATGTTTGACCCGGTGCCTCTGTAGAATGAAAGATAAATTGTTCGACAGAGTCATTTAAGTTTTTATGAAGAAAAAAGAGGATATATTTTATTTAAAAAAATGAGGCACAGTACAGATTCAAGTTGGTGAGTGCAAACATTTTATTAATATATTAACAGGTTGTGTTATGTTATTACTTATAAAATAATTTATAATAAAGTTAAATTCTAGAAAATGTGGTGTGTATTTATTAACAAGTGGGATAAATTGGACTTTGTTGAAGAACAGTTGACATGTTTGGGACTGCACTCATCCAAACTCTATATAAACCTAAGCCTTAAGAATCACCTTTGTCAAACCTGCCAACCAAAAAAATGTCAAACTGAACCAGACCAAAGTGAACGAGACCAAACTGAACCGAACCAGACCAGACCAGACCAGACCAGACCAGACCAAACCAAACCAAACCTGACTAGGAACAGAAGAGCCCAGAATAAGTCACCGCCAGAGAGAGATCAGAGAGACCATAAAAGTATCAGCCTTTAGTGGTATAAATACCCCAAGTAATTAATAGAAACTCCTCCAAACAGAAAACCACACCCTGAGAAGAAATAGACCACACCCATGAGAGAAGGAGGAAGTAACACACTCAGGATGCCACACAGGGCATCACACCATGCTTTGTACATACATGATGGAGTGAATACTAGTTCTAATGATATTGTGATACTAGAATATTTGCACACTGTGTGCTCTTTCATTGGGACTTGTGGGAAGGAAGGTAGTGGTATTGGTTACTTTACCGAAACCACAAAAAAGAGAGAACGCTTATGTAGCATATTTAGTTATTTACTTGAGTTCAGTATTACAGACCCCATTGGGGCCAAAGTTATTTTGTTAGATACAATTTTAAGTTATATTGTGTATACTTTTAACACAATATAAAGCTGTAGGATTTGGTAGTGTAATCCTACTGTGAGATAAAGTTCCACAAGAAAGTAAATTTTTTAATATTTGCATTGATTTAAGATAAATAAATACACTTAATACTAAATCATTACTCATACTATACTGTGACTGACTTTTAAATATGGGTTCTGGTTTTCTATACTTTATACTTTGGAAGGCTCTAGTACAATAGACACCTTAGCTTTAATCTGCAAAACTTGTCTTCATGCAGTAGTTGAACAATAGCTGTATTTTAGTACATGTTTAATTCTCAACAATGTATCATACATTTTAACACCCACTCCTGCCTTTGCTGATCACAACTGCGAGTGAACTCATTTGTGCATAAATTGGTCTTTGTGTGCAACTGTGCTGCTGCAAACAGTAGTGACAAACTAGGACAGAGATGTGTATTGATTGTTGTATACAGAGGCTATTTACATTAAAATAGCCCTGTAACAATGATTTTTTTTTCAAGCTCAACAGGAGACGGCCCTGGAGAAGGGAAAAGAGGGGAGGGTTGGGTGGTTAGATATGGTAACTCATCGTCATTATTAACTGCCTTATGCAGGGAATGTGGAATTAACAGATTAGACAACAATCAGGGTGGAAAGACAACGCCTTATATCAGCTGCTTGATCTGGAAATGGAGAGACAGCCCTGACTTGTTTGTTTATGCCAGTATATGTGCATATGTCTATTTGAGGATAATGGCTGGAATTAGGCATTATGTTATGAATATACGCTTGAGTCTGAAATGAAACATATGTCACTGGGTGACACAGGCAGACAGAGATGGAGAGAGGAGAGAAGAAAAAGAAAGGGCACACATATTTTTCTTTAATGCAGATATACTGGCTGAGTCACTATACACAGAAGGAATTTTTTATGCTGCATTGCTGTACAATTCTTTTTTTTTACTGCAATACTTTTTATGACACCCTTGCCCATGGATGCAGGAGTCTCAGAAAGACCCCAGTTATGATAAATATTACAGTCTAAGTTCAAGTTACTGTCTTACAATAGATGGCAAGCGGGCCAGACCAGTACGACATTTGCTTGGTTCAACCTTTTCTATGCAGAGCTCTACTTTATATTAGATGAGTCTTACTTATATGTGTTTTTTGTTATTTTTACTCAATATGACAAAACAGTTTGTGAGAAGAAGAAGAGGACGTTTGTCTAGTTTGCCTAGAATATAAGCTGGTCATTTACCAGCTTATATTCACTTTGGGTGACCTATGGAATGCATTACATAAACCTTCTCTCCTAAATTGGTATTTCCCGGTTCCGTCATAACATGAGTCTTCGGAAATCCTTAAAAGTATTTCGGTTGTAAGTGTAACTTCTGTAACTTTGACTTAAACTGCACTGGAGTCAGCCTTGGTGCCCCACAGGGATCAGTGCTAGGTCCAATCTTGTTCACCCTTTATATGCTCCCACTGGGTGATGTCATCAGAAAACATTCAATTGACTTCCATTGTTATGATGCTGACACTCAATTGTGTTTATCAATTAAGGCTGATGAACATGATCATCTACAGCGTCGATGTTAAGTCCTGCGCAGATGACATTAACTCCTGGATGACTCGTAACTTTTTGTTACTGGCCGGTTAGCTCAGTTGGTTAGTGTGTGGTGCTATCAATGCCAAGGTCAAGGCGTTTCTTTCTGACTGTGCCCATGGTGGCCGTGTACCCCATTAACAGTTAAAACTGAAAAAGCCTCCTAGATGAGAGGTGGAACGTTTTCCAAAAAACTGAATGTCCAGTTGCCTCACTAAACTCTTAACCTTCACCTCTTGCACACACAACACATCCACTCTTCTTCTCTCCATCATGTCAGCTAGCTCCCTACCTTTCCCTGTCATTGTACCTACATACATTCTTCTTTGTCTTCGACCAACAGTAGTCCAATTTCCAACAGTACCTTATAGATATAGAACAGCGGTCGTTGTTAACCTGGGCCCTGACTGATCCGGTATGGATATCTTTTTGTTGTCTCGCATCTTTGATTTTGCCAAAATCGTACGTCAGATGAAACTGCTGAGTCCTGTCCTTATGTGGTCACCCTCCTGTGCTTAGCCATGCGTTTGCTCGAGTGGTTGTGTCCCCAATATACAGATCTGAACATTCTTCCCTGCACTGAATTGCATAGACCACATTGTTAAGGTTTTCCCTTGGAATTTTGTCCTTCGGATGAACTCTGAGTGTGTTGCCTGATTTGAAGTAAACAGGAATGTTGTGTTTGCTGAAAATCCTACATAGTTTTCTACGTAGAATTAAACATAAGAAGAAGTCCAGTTGCTAACAACTAAACCCTTTTGGGATATAATGACCTGGATAAATGAGAATTTTCACAGACACACTACTGTTTGTTTGTGATTCTTATTATTTGTAGACATTTTAGAAATTTTGTTTTTGTACTTTCTACTGTTTAGTTAGCCCGCCTGTCCATCCTGGGTGAGGATCCCCTCCACTGTCGATCACCCTGAGGTTTGTTCCTTTTTTCCCTGTCTGGGTTGAGTCATTCCTCAGCCAGTATGAGGGTCTATAAGGGCAGGGGATATCTCTATATAGTCTTTCTTATTCTTGTTTTCATGCATGCTTGATTGTAAAGTGCATTGAGATAACAATTGTTATGATCTGGCACTGTTAACAAATGAAATTTGAAGTTAAAACCGTGCTCTACATCCCAAGGCAAGATAACATCAGCAAGACACCTAAGCCTCAGTATTTATGGGCACTGAATGGCTTTAATCACCAATAATCTTATAAATTTATGGGCACAAAATGCAGAACACATATAGATGGTCAGTTTATGCCCAAGGTATTGTTACTGTAACTGTTGTACTATGTGATGGACAATGGCAGGAAAATGTTGCAGGCAAATGTTGCTCTATATATTTTTTTTACACAATTTGTCAATATGGCCTGTCAAGAAGAGCTGTGAATCTAATATCAACCCAGGATATTTGTACTGATGGACAATTTGTATTTTATCTCCATTAACAAGTACATCAGGATCAGGTGTCCGCTCCTCTGACTACTTGTGGTTCCTGACGTGCCAGCGTCACCGTCATCGTCACCCAGTCATCAGTTCAGCCGTCTCTCTGGGTGACTGCTATGGTTTGTTGGACCTCCAGTGTATTCAATAGAGTTGGTAAATTGCGTTGCTTTTATCCATCTTTCCATTCTTCTTGAAAAAAACAAATGATGTCCAAAACTTTGATTTTAAATGAGAAACACTGTAAGTTTTGTCTGTGCTGTCTTCCATGTTTCCGTGTCAGAGCAGAGTAAAACCCACAACCTGAACTCCAATCAAATCAGCTTATGTCACAGTTCACACACCCCAAGAAACACAACCTCCAATCAGACATGTGTGAATAAATGTATATATGTGTCTATTGGCTCTATACAACCATATACTGTATAGAAAGCATAAAGAAACAAGGAAACTGTTGTAATATCATATATATGAAAGACCATATTATCTAAGTATAATCTACACCTTTCTTATCAACACTGTCATAGTAAAGATATATATCCGCAGAAAAATTACACACAATCCTACACACACATGCATGTTATGTCACAAAACTGTGTGCTCCTTTCCATATTACACCATATTATATTTGTGTGTCAACCATTGACGCAAACGTTCATAATGGACATAGACATAAATATATCAGGCTGGAAGATTTGTTTTTATTACCATTAATAACTCTGCTACCTTCATTCCTACAATTAGTAGTTATTGATAACTATGAGAACACAGTTTTACTAAAGTAACGTGCTATTTTTTTCATTTTCTAATTTGGCTGTATGTCCCATTTCCTTACTTGCAGCATTTATACAGAAATTGAAACGCTGAGATTTTACTGGATTCAAACCCAAAGTGACCCGTTATATTTTCACATAAGTGCCATAGCCGCTGTAGCTGTGCCTAAATTAGCTGGAGAACTGTGAGTTACATTATTACTTTTGGACAAAGTTAATGAAACCGACTTACTGTATGTGAATTAAAGCAAAGCGTTAAGTCTTCAGATCATGAAATTGCAGGACTCAAGTGAAAAAATTCTTCAGGATGATCTGAGCAGCAGCAAGGATGCGGGTAAACCAGCAATTGCAACTCCATCCAGACGAGAAGTGTGCACCTTTACAAAGGGAAGCAAGGCTGCTGATTGGTTGGAGGGCAGGACCTTGGTAGGATGCTAAAATTTTGCTGATTGACCTCAATTTAGAACAATGCAGCATTACCATTGGCAAGGATGGCAGATGCTTTAGAGAGCTTTCTGCTACTCTGGGCGCAAGGATGACACGCAAATTCCTAAGCGTTCATAATTTTTAAGATGCTGAGCCATTGCAAAGTTATACCTTCCACAGTTAATGACTTCTACTGCTGCGAACATGCATCTCACTGCAATTCACACCACACGCCCTACATGTAAACTTTTATCAATCGTTTACATGTATTCATACAGTATATTTTGGTCTGCTGGTTGAAACAAGTCCCCACAAGTGCGTGATCTATGAAGAGAATGACCCCACATAGAAATACAAGGACACACACACAGGCACTTTAAACGTTTCTATACAAATTATGTACATGTGTACTTTTTATTCAAGTTGGTCTTATTGTTGTTATGTAGCTGTTCAGCGATCAGTCCAGCCTTAAGTTGGCAAGCGTGAAAGTGAAAGTAAACACATACCTCTCGACTGTTTGCATTTTGGAGTCCTTATAAAGACATCAAAGCCCAAAACATATTACTGCGCACTTTCCAAACGCAGTATAGTACAGTACTGCTTTGCAAAACTCCTGACCACAGAGGCCATACAGTTCCGACAACCCATCAAGCCATAGAGCTCTGGTGTTTACCAAAGTTTTACCTAAACATTTTGACCGATTTATGAGCACAGTTTGTGTTCATAGAAACGACCACAATCCACATTGATTGCACACCTTATTTTAAGACGATTTGTGACAATACTATGTATTTTTAGTGCACTTTATTGTCTTGGAAATACACTAGAAGACTGAAGGTCAGAGTAATGGTGATCAATTGAGGGCTTTCAGTCTCAACCATGCTCAATGCTGTCTTGTTATTATCCAAGTTGGTCTCATTGCTCTTAGTAATATTCACAATCAACATCAAGTTTGTTGAAAACCTTTTGTTGTACATTTACGTTAATACGGATTACTTGGGCATTGGAAATTACTTATTATGATCATTTCTGTTTGTATTTTTCAGATCATGAGGCAAAGCCACACTTTCATATTGTAATATTAAACTGTTTGTAACACATATGTGGTTCTATGCCATGTATGTTGTTTTTTTTTTTTTTCCTAATCCTGAGAAAATGCTCCTGACAGCCAACCTAACACACTTGTTTGTGTAGAGAGAAAAACACTGGTTATTGTGCTTGTGCTCTAATTTTTCCATCTCAGCACAGTGTGGAGGAAAAACATGTAACTGGGTCAGAGGGTTGGAATATCAGAGGAGTGATATTATTGACATGCCTCAGTATTTCCAAGATCTTTAGCAATGGTTTGACAGATCAGGATGGAGTTGGAGAGTTAGACTGCATACACCAGACTGCTTACTTGAAGTTGTTAGTTAGTTTAAATCAGCCCCCAGTACCAATACCTCACATGATACTGATGCCAGTACTTTGATTATGGTCTTATAGCTGGGTTTGGTACCAGATGGTTTAAAGTTGTAAAATTTTAATAGATTTATATATACATATTTTAAGGTTATTATTGAAGTCAGAGAAGAAAGACACTGTTCTTATGGAAACTGTCTACCACATGGGAACTAGGTTGGATTATGACCAAGATCTTCTTGTGCGATAAGAGGGCAAGGGAAGACAGTGCTCCTATGATGAGGATAACATCCGAGTGGGTGAATAATCCTTGATCAATGAATCAAATAAGTAGATGCGTTCCCTGAAGACATTGTAAAAGCAACGGAGAGTGACTTGTGCAACTGGTAACCAGTGAAAGTCAAAGATCAGAAGAGTTACATGTGCCCTTTTGGGTTTGTTAAAGACAAAATGTGTCACTGCATTCTGCACTCTTTGATAGGGTCTTTTTGAATCAGCTTGGAGACCAGAGAGGAGGAAACTGCAATAGTCTGAGATGAGTATTAGTTAAGTTAAGCACAAGTTTATCTACCTGCATATGTCTGAGAGAGAGCATGAAACATGTACAGAGACTGTTGTGTCACCGATTGAATAAAAAACAAGTCTTTTTGTACTTTGATGTAAAATATCGGCTGGATAAAATTTTTCTGATGGATCAAGGGCCACTCTATACTAACGTACCAGTACATGCTACCTTTTTAACACCAAAACCTAACAAGTTCATTATTTTCACACAGAGACTTCCTACACTCTCAGTGGGTGGTGCGACTTATAGTGTGGAAATATGGTACACGCTTGTTTTCAAATGGGTCATTTTTTTCTGGACACAGGAAAAAAAAAAGGTGTTTGGAGTGTTGTTTTTTTCTCATCAATTTCAGTAGGCAATGATTCTTGAATTTTAATGAACAAAGGAAGGCTTGTTTGTAAAGTGCCTTGAGATAACAGTTGTTATGATCTGGCACTATAAACAAATAAAAGTTGAAGGAAAGTTTTAAAGATTAGTGGTAAATACAAGATATACTGCTTTTTTAGGGAAAAAATGCGGACTAATCATTGCCACATTAAACAGCAACAGACAGTCGGGGTGTAAATAGAATCTGAAACAGTCTGTAGGCAACAACTTTTTAATTTTATAGTCTATGCAACTACTAATGCTCACAAAGAACAAAAAGACACGTTCCCCTGGTGCGATTAGTGAGACATTGACAACTTGTGATGTCACCCCAGTCAATAATTCCCTGAACTGTCTAATCACCCCCTGCAGCTGTGCAACCAGTAGTCCATGTGGTGATGCAGTTTACTGACATGCCATCTCTATGGAGAGCCCTGGTCGCCCTCTGCCAATGATTGATGACCGTGGTCATTGTCAGGGAACCACTGGATTCAAATAAATATATTGTTTTTAATTATTAAAGCACAGTTTAAGCAAGAAAGTTGAACCAAATTTGGATCTCATCCAGATTTTTACATTTAGATTTCATTTTTACACTTGAACAAAACCAACTGGAAATTAATGTGGACATACATTACATACGCATACGAGTATGACATACAAAAAAAAAGTCAGATGTCGCATGCAGGTAACAGCAGCTTCAACCATCTGTGCAAGTGCACAGGAGTGTGATGATGTGGAAATGTGCATGTAGATGTGTTTGTCATCTGTAATGTAGACCTCTGCAAGCATTCTGATGCTCTCAGTAGGTGGAAAAAAAATCAAACACTCCCATCTCTTTTGCTCCATTTTTCTCCTGCACTTAGACAGACAATTTCCATCTGCTGGCAGCCACTTATACCACATCATAATAACTAGTGCATCAAAATGGAAAAGTAAATATTAACCATAAACTGTTTTGTTAATGTGGATGCACGACAACAGGACTAAATACAAATTACTAATAATGAATAAAAAAGCAACAAACATCATAACAACAATAATAATGAACTAAGATTAATTGACCAAAATATACCTTGGCATGAGGACAAAATAAAATAGCTCAACAAAATGATGACCAAACAGTCACAGGTTGAGTGTAATACAGGTCCATAATTTGACCTACAGTATGTCACTTAGGACCAGAGGTAGGTAGAGTAGCCAAAATTTTACTGTTACTTCAGAATAGTATTACTTAAGTAGAAGTGAAAAGCATCCATCCAAATAATCCCTATGTAAGAGTAAAAGGTACATGGTGAAAAGTATTGCATTGCTACACACGTTTTGGTAGGTATACCTGTATGTTCAGTGTGTTCCCTTTATGTGCATTGAAACAACCATATTTAAAGGTATTTGATGTCTATAGTATTGTCCTACCACCCTAAACACATTGAGTATAAGATGTGTGCTGGAAATTAAAGGTATTTGATGTCTATAGTATTGTGCTACCACCCCAAAATAAAAGAGAATAAGGAAGCAAGGAAAGCAAACTCTTTGTCATTGTGACATTGTGATTCACACCATTGCACACAATTAAATTTAATCTAATCTGCATTTAACCCATCACCAAAGTGAACAGTGGGCGGCGCTGGGGAGCTGTGAGTGGGGATGGTGCCATGCTCAGTGCACCTCTGTGGTAACTTGGCCGGACCTGAGTCAGGTTCCTTAACCACAAGGCCCCAAATAAGAAAAGATATATGTTCGCTGGTATTTTTTGTTATTTGATGTCTATACTACTATGCTACTACTCGAAAACAGAGAGAAGGAAATATGTATGCTTGAAGCACATTTTTACTAGGCAATGGAAATATCAGCTATGGCAATAGATTTCAACTAAAGCTAGGACAAAACTATAGGTAGGACAAAACTTCAGA
Organism: Paraplagusia blochii; assembly: GCA_016785265.1. Taxonomy (NCBI): domain Eukaryota; kingdom Metazoa; phylum Chordata; class Actinopteri; order Pleuronectiformes; family Cynoglossidae; genus Paraplagusia; species Paraplagusia blochii. Next base: position 102,496 of record JAFBJS010003900.1, read on the forward strand.
ACAAGAAAAATATTGTGTCTATTTTGTTCCCATATATGTTTAAACAATGCAATGCTATAATAAAATACCATAGGTTAGTTTAGAGTCACATAAAAATGAGTACTTCCTGTGTACTTCAAGATTCTAACTTGATGTCAAGTAGATATATTCAAACCTACCCCAAAAACTTGTAAGAAAATAAAACTTTAAACTAAGGGCAAGGCCATTTTTATAGATATCATTTCATAGCTGCAGGAAGAACTGCATGAATGGCACCCATTTGCATTTTGATTACATTGCCTCTTAATGCAAATTGCGCTGCGATAGATTGTTGTGAATCACCTCATTAAAGATTTCTACTTTGTGTTCAAGCTCTACTTATACCTGTCTCTACATTAACCTATTTCTGCACCAAATACAGTCCTTCACATTACACACACGTTGGCTGCATAGCTCATTAAGGTACATGAAACGTAAAAGATTTGTCTTTCTTTGAAGAGGCAGATTTTTCTCTCCCTCTCTCTCTCTTTCTCACACACACAACCACACACACACACTGTCTCTAATGACTCTCATGTCCCTGCCTTGGGACTACATACAAAAATACAACGAACACATGCAACAGTCTACACACATACTGCAAATATCTGCAAAGTGCATATATATATATATATTGCTTTTACTACTATTTTGCCAGGCTGCTGACAAGTCCTTCTCCTTTAACATGGTTGAAATGAAATCCAATTATATCTGTAATGACTCTTCTTCTGCTTTGAAGCAGTCCGCTCGCTCCAAATTACCACAGTGGAGCTGAACTTGGCGACGAAAAGACAGAAATGACGAAAACTCCGTCAGACTCGAGAGCACCACGTTATGTTTAAGGACGTCGGTGGATTAGCATTTTTTAATTAAATAGCTAAGAATTTGGGATTAATCGCTTGCTTTATTTATAGCATAATTATACAGAGTTTGTCCTTGGGTTTGACTTAGCAGCAGCATCCACCCATGAATTAATTCATCACAGTTCTGGAGATGAGACACAAAGTTAGTCTGACACCAGCAAACTTTGTTTTTGCTGTCACCCTTCAGTTGCTGCCCCTATAGAAAAACTTCCTCTTTCTGACAGGATAAATCATAGACTGTCACCGTGTCTTTGTTGGTGACGTCGTGTGGGTGGAAAGATCATACATATTACAGCTTAGCATATGCTTTGTGCGAGCGGGTACGTGGGGGTGTGTGGGTTCACTTAGTGAAAAAACACATGTTTTATCTTTTTCTTGATGTCCTGAAATACTCAGTTGCACCGACAATTGTCACACTAAAACCGCACAATGTTCCATGGAGCAAAAACCCTTTATAACATGTAATCGTAACGAAGCAACCCACTAAACACTATAGGTTGTATTACATCTGAAGCAAACTACTTGAATAATAACAGATTTGCGACCAGTGTGTGCAGATGGCGGTAGAGACTGGCTGGACTTGGCCCCTTCATGCACTGCTTCACAATGTCCCCATTCAAACACAAGAACTCCTTGTTTTTAAACAGTGAGTAGTTGTATTGTAATTTAGGGATTACAGTACACTGCGTTCCAAGTTATTATGCAAAAAGTGTTCAACAGTGGTACAGTGATATTTTTTGTTTGTCAGTTCAAACTCATGATTGGTAATGTGTATCATGGCTCTGTATACTGCTGAAACCAATTGAAGACACCTGTGCTAATTAGTTTGGCAGGTGAGTCCAATTAAAGGGGAGACTACTAAAAAGGGTTGTTCCACATTATTAAGCAGGCTACCATTTTCAACCAAGATGGGCAAGAAGAAGGACCTTTCAGCTGCTGAAAAGCAACAATTAGTTGAATGTTTGGGTCAAGGACTGACGACAATCAAAATTGCCAAGAAACTTCATTGCGATCATTGCACTATCGAGAAGTATGTAGCTGATTCATAGCACACACATGTGCGTACTGATAAAGGGAAATCCAGGACATTTCTAAAGGGCAAATACAAAAGAGCAGCTGTAAAAATGCCTCATCACAGCAGCAGACAAGTTTTTGAAGCTGCTGGTGCCTCCAACGTGCTCCAGAAAACAAGATGCAGGATCCTCTGAGGGTTTGCAGCGGTGCATAAGCCATCGTTTCTACCTCACTATCCACTGCACACAAGCAGAAAAGGCTCCGGTGGGCCAGGCAATACCTGAAGACTGACTTCAAAACTGTTCTGTTCACCTATGAATGTCGTGCAACCCTCAATGGTCTAGAAGGATGAGGTAGTGGATGGTTGGTTGACAGCCACCCCATGCAAACAAGGCTATGTCGCCAACAAGGAGGTGGTGGAGTGATGTTTTGGGCTGGTATCATGGGGAGAGAGATTGTCGGCCCTGTCAGGATCCCTGACGGTGTGAAGATTACATCCACAAAGTATCTGGAGTTCCTCAAAGAACACTTGCCGCCATGGTTCAAAAGGAAGAATGGAGCTTTTTGGAAGAGGATAATTTTCATGCATGACAATGCACCATGCCATGCTGCAAAGAATACATCTGCATCTCTGGCTGCAATGGGCATCAAAGAGACAAACTTATGGTGTGGCCCCCATCCTCCCCTGACCTCAACCCTATTGAGAGCCTTTGGAGCATCATCAAGAGAGTGTTTATGATGGTGGGAGGCAGTTCACATCTCAACAACAGCTCTGGGAGGCTATTCTGTCCTCGTCCAAGGCTGTTCCAGCAGATACTATCCAAAAACCGATAAATTCAATGGATGGAAGACTTGAGAAGGTTCTTTTCAACAAGGGGTCATATGTTCAGATTTGACTTCACTTGTGATATTGTTTTGATTTATATAGTGCTTCATTTTAGTTACATTTCAGTCAGACACGACCTGCTAATGTTTATAATTTTACACATAACAATTATTTGTTTTTTATGACGATAAAATATGTGGAGACTCAATTGTGCGTAATAATTTGGAACACGCATTTTGGGTGCAGTTGTGTTTTTTTTATTTTTTTTTAAATGTACTATTATCATTGAGAGGTTCATTCAAAAACATTTGAATTACTAGTACTCTAATGGTTGGTGACTGGTAAATCATGATGACTGCCATTCATATAGATACATTTGGAAAAAATGATTTGCATAATACAACAACTCAACAAACTCAACACCTGCAGACACCTCCAAATCTTCCTGGGTAAAGGCAAGATGACTAAAGACAGGTGTGAGACGTTTTGGGGCAGCAGTGCAGAAGAGGGGTCTCACAGACGATGTGGGGAACCACTGCAGACTCTGAAGCATCCAACAACCAGCTGCCTTATATACCACTCACCAAATACATGTACATGGGTTATTTGATCTAGACAGGGACGCACTGGATTGGCTTGAAGCAAAAATCACTGTTTCATCAAATGACAACAGAACAGAACCTGTATATCAAAACAACCGTTTAATTAAAGTGAAAATTAATAAATAGAAACAAATTAAATGAAACGTTATACATAGATAA
>JAFBJS010003901.1:1642-64890 GCA_016785265.1 Paraplagusia blochii
CTCAGGTGGCGGCTTAACTCCTTTCAGAAAATTCCACATTACAAAGATGTTTTAACAGTTGAAAGTGTAAACAAATAACGCTATGTTTATATTTTCAACATAAAAACGCATTTTAAGAATATATTTTCAACTAGCCAACCGGGCTGGCTAGCCAAACTCGCCAAATGGGAAATTAAGTTGCCTCGGGCGACCGGACTACCGCGAATTTCGAGCCCTGTCACTGTTGTCAATGCGGCAGTACAAGATGAGTTAACAGGATGGTTGGTAAAAGGTGAAAGCCCAGCTGACAGAGGAGGAGAAGGAGAACTAGCTAGAAAAGGTGAAGGTCCAGTTAGCAGTGATGTTGGCCCAGGTAGCAGGGGTGGAGGCCGAGCTGGAAGAGGTTGGGGCCCAGCTAGCAATGGAATTTTCCCTGGTAGCAGTGATTAAGGCCCAGCTAGCAGGGTTAAGGGCCCACGCTAGCAGGGGTAAGGGCCCTACTAACAGGGGTAAGGGTCCAGTTAGCAGTGGTGGAGGCCCAGTTGGCAAAGGTGGAAGTTCAGCTAGTGGAGGCCCAGGTAGCAGAGGCCCAGGTGGTAAAGGCCCAGGTGGCAGTGGCACAGGTGGCAAATGTGGAGGCCTAGGTAGCAGAGGCCCAGGTGGCAAAGGTTGAGGCCCAGGTAGCAGGGGCCCAGGCAGCAGAGGCCCAGGTGGCAGTGGTGGAGGCCCAGCTAGCCTAGGTAAGGGCCCTGCTAACAGAGATAGGTGCCCTCAACGATATTGGTTGAGCTAGCAGTGTTGTTATCCTGGCTGCTTGAGGTGGAGGCCAAGTTAGCAGTGATGTTAGCCCAGCTGGCAGAGTTAAGGGCCCAGCTGGTACTGGCCAAGGGTTTAAGTCAGACATGTCCAAACTGTTCCACAAAGGGCCGGATATTATATTTGAGTGTCCCTTTTCCTTGGACAGGTTTAACATTAGAGAAGATAGAAAGTAATCCAAGCAACAGAGGGATACGTTGATAGCACAATCCAAAATTGAAATTGCTTTTTCAGGACTAGTCCAGCTGTGTGTCTGCACACCGGCGGCCATTTTGTCTTTTGTTAATTGTCACATCAGTCTAGAGAAGTCTGCTCTGGTGGCTCTGATGAGCAGTCAAGCAACGACTCCCCTTCACAGTGAGATGGAAGTTGCTGTGGCAACCCCTGAGAAAAGGGTCAAGCCAAAAGGAAAAGAAGAAGATTTCATATGCTAGCTCTAGTATTTTCCAATGTTCTCATCATTGCAGTCAACAACACAAAAAGGAAACTGAATCCATGCACATTTAAATCCACTGTTAACTTTACTGATTTTAAAAGGACCAGTCATTCTTGATGAAGAGCATGTGTTCATTGGGAATCGCCTAATTTATGTCAACATTGGTGCTGTGACAATGCTAACAGCCCTTATCCTAATTAGTGTAGATAGTGTGTTCTTTCACTGCCCCGTTGTTTTTCGAAGCGATGATTATCAGGGATAAGGAGCAGAAATCGACTCAGAAGCGGAAAGGACCAAAGAAAGTGAAAGTAATTATAGAGAATTTGATAAAATCTCTGTAAAACATCCAATACCATCATCTCATCCTTTTCTTCTGTTCTGTGACTGTTTTACTGAGATAAAAGTTACAGTAGACTGAAAGTCAGGGCTGCCAATGAAGAGGATATGAATGGTTTATTTTATTTTTTATAACAAACATTACATGATTAATGACCATTCCATTATAACAGATTATTTAAACAGCATGAGTTTTTACATTAGGTTTTCTCTATAAAAAGTCAGAGTGATTGTATCAACAAAGATGGTACTAGTTTACTACGCTTTGTAGAGATTAGTCTTGCAGTTAGGTGCTACGGGTAAACGGTGTTAATAGTGATTCTGTGCATCAACTAGCAACTCATAGGCCAAATCAGGATCGCCAAACTGTTTAGTTTGGGCCTGCGTTGATGTAAGTTTTTCTATCAATGTGCTAGCTGGTGAGAGTTAGCAATCAAGTAGAACTGTATTAGAGCTTCAGGAGCTAGGACTGAATGAACATTTTTGGAAAACAGAAGAATGTGTAGAAGAGGACTTGATGCAGTATGATATAATGCAAAATTATACAATATGATGCAATATAGTATGATATAATAACATATGAAATAATACAACACAATACACCATGATATATGATGCAGTGCAATGCGTTAAGAGACTATGCTGATGATATGATATGATACAACTATTGTTGTAGTTGTATCCACGAAATAATACGATTAGTTGTTTCCTTTACGTTGCTTTTTCGCACTTTTTCAAAAAGCAATAAATGCCAACGTTGGACAAACCTCTGAATCTATTTTATACTTTAAATATTTAACTTCCCCCCGGGTTGTGGTCTTTGCTGCTACAGCTAGCAATTTGTCTTATGATAAAAACTCTATCAAGTAGCACCTCAGGGAGATTTTTTTTAACATACTTTGTAAATGTGCCTGTTTGTGCATGTAAATTATAAACATCTATAACAATCTCTTTAAAAATGTATAAGTGGAGCCACGTCAATAGCCCTGGTTGCCCTGGTTCACATATAAATAGAGCTATAACTGGGGTTAAAATGTAAGGCCATGGAAGACGATGACTATGGTACAGGCAAATCTGGTATAAATTATTTGAGTTATATTTTCCCGACTCTTAAAGGGACAACGTCATAATAACAGTAACAGTACTATCAGTTGTATGATAGAACCAACTTACCGCGGATGCAAACATATGGGCAAAGAATAATGACCACATAATATGTCCAACTCTGTCAGGGTCCACTACAATATACAGCTTCCTATACATCTTATGCCAGACCAAGAGGTATCTTCCAGAACTATCTTTCAGTTCATGCAAAAAAAAGTGTTCATAAGGGGGTGATCAATTACATCCGTTTGGTCAGAATTGCACCGTTGATTGGATTTGCCTATTTCACAGCTGTACAGCCAGGTCTTTAGCCTTAAGCAGCAGAGGCAAAGATTCTTAGAACCTTTGGTGTAGTGGTTGTCACAGAAAGATGACCCTTCCTGAATAAAACAACTTAAACATTCACTCACATTTTTCTAAGCTAATTGATTGTTTTTCTTGGGAGTTGTCTAGCTAACATCTATCTACAACAGAGTTGCTCAATTAGTAGATGTTGATTTTGCTTTGACAAAAAATGCACTTTGGTTGAAACTGAATCTCACAAATGTTTCGAAATGCCGGCAGTCATCATTTGACGATCAGCAATGGGGCTGGGTTGTTGTGTGCCTCAAGTTATGCAGTCTACACAAAATTACAACAAAGGATTGTCACCTATCACCGGTCCGTAGAGTCCCAGGAACAAATTCACCAACTGCCAAGTTACCAATGAGGTCCACTGGGCATGGCACTGTTCACTTGGTTGCTGGGTTAAATGGAGAGCTGACATTTTGTGTGTCACAATGACAAGAAGTTTCCCTTTTTTTTCCTTTCCTTTCCAACGACCTAATGATCACGATCAATCGTGTGAAAATCACGTTTGAAATCCTGCCATTTTGTCTCCACCATATTACATTGCACAAGCACAAAAGTCGATATGAAAGAACAGCATGGCAGAACATCGTTTGTCAGAGAGCAACTGTGAACATCCACGCATCTCCCACTACTTGCTTCTTCTTCTTCCAATTCCTCCTCCTCCTACGTGATCTTAACGGTATTCTTGTTTATTTTGACAGTTTGTAACAACTGTCAATATACTTTCTTCTAAAATAAAAAAAATATTCCTCCTTTTCATTATTATTTACATGTCAATACATTTGGCAGATACTTCCATTCTAAGCCGGTTTGTCTACAGGAGTCAGACGTGTCGTGTATGAGCAGCGTGAGCAGTTCAATCGTGTGAGAACAGGAGTCGTGAGATGATCCCCCTGTGATTCACTTGTACAGTGTGAAGAGCATATGACACATATGCCACAAACGGAAAAAAAAAAAAAAGAAAAAACACATATAACCTCATAAACATGAAGTGTTTGTGGATTTTTGTTTGAAATTATAAATTAATCACGTGGGCCAGATTGAACCCTGTAGCAGGATAGATTTTGATGTTGGACACCACAGCTAATGCTTGCATCAGCACTGGATACTTGTATTTATGATGTTTCTGTTTTATCCTTGTGCATGTACTGTATGACAAAACCCTGCGAAACAAATTGTCCTAATCATGTTTATTAAGTTTATTTTCTACTTTGCAATATTCTTTAATGGGAAAGAATATATGAGTCTACTGCATTTTCAATAAAAGAAGTTTAAATAAGGGTAGTACTGATTATATCTGGTGAAACTTGACTGTAGAAATCCATGGTCAGACTTTACAACTGTCATCAATTAGCTACACTACTGAACTGGAAGAAGAAAGGGAAAAAGTTGACTTTGACCATTATTTATAACTGACATTCTAATGCAAATTACCCAAACCACACTCATGTGAAGATGAGATGAAGTTCCCTTTATTTCTGGTTCTTTTATGTTTGACTTCAGCCCTTAATTGTCGCACAGCCGTTTCTAATCTCTAACCTGTCATTACTACAGAGATATAGAGAAATAGACCAGAGAAAAATAACTGTTACTCAGGAGAGAGACATGGAGCAGAACATCTGATGTGATGTGATGAAGACACAAGAGATTCTTTCTTCTCTGCTCATTAGTGAATAAAAGGAAATTATTAAAAAAAGAACATTATACCTGGATTTCTCAATGTCGGAGTGCTTTTGTCACGACATGAGAACACCCAACCCACCTATGCTAACACAGTGATATCATCATAATCTACGACATACAGCAAAAAAGAGTCACCTTTTTACCTGCAAGCCATAATGAAGGGCAAAACATTATCAAAATAACAAACAAATTCCAAATGTTGTTCCAAAGTTTTCACTTGTTGTATATCAAATGATGTCAAAAGATTTTTACTAAGTTTATGGAAGAGGGTGAAACTATCAGACTATCAAAAGCAGGTAAGTAAAGGACATCATAAACAAATAGTGATTAGTTAACTACCACCCAGGTCCCTTTAATGAGATTTTTATACTATTGTAAAGATAACAAACACAAATGTGAGTTTCCGATGATGAGGTTGTATGGACCTGAGGTTGTATGGAGAAAAAGTAAATAATACAATTGGGTAAATATATTAGATCTATAAAGATATAATTGCAAGCTATATTTATTTCATTGACCAAGAGAATCCCACAGATAAGATTAGGTTTGTTATGATTCCTGACAGTTTACTGTAACCATACAAGGATTATACAGAAAGGCTTTTTGTTGCAGATGACATTGTGATCTGTAGTTAGAGCAGGCAACAGCTAGAAGAGAATCTTAAGAGGTGGAGGTTTGGACTAGAGAGAAGAGGAATGAACGTCAGTTGTAGCAAGACCGAGTACATGCATGTGAATGAAAGGGAGAACAGTGGAATGGTGAGGTTACAAGGAGCAGAGGTGGAGAAGGTGGAGCAGTTCAGATACTTAGGTTCAACTGTTCAGAGCAGTGGAGACTGTGGAAGAGAGGTGAAGAATAGAGTACAGGCAGGATGGAACAACTGGAGGAAGGACTTAGGAGTGATTTGTGATAGAAGAATCAGCTAAGGTGAAGGGAAAGGTTTACAGGACAGTTGTGAGACCAGCCATGATAGATGGTTTAGAGACACTGGAAATAGGCAGAAGACAGGAGGCAGAGCTGGAGGTGGAGGAGTTAAAGATGCTGAGGTTCTCTTTAGGAGAGACAAGGATGGATAGAATCAGTAACGAGGTGATTAGAGAGACAACACAGACAGGAAAGTTTGGAGAAAAAGCTAGAGAAGCCATGTTGGACATGTTCAAATGAAGGACGGTGGCTATATGGGTAGAAGAATGCTAGAGATGGAGCTACCAGGTAAGAGACAAAGGAGGAGATTTATGGATGCAGTGAGAGAGGACACGGAGGTAGTTGGATTCAGAGTTGAGGATACAGAGGACAGGGTGAGATGGAAAATGATGGCTTGCTGTGGCAACCCCGGAAAAAAGGGACAAGCTGAAAGAAGAAGATATCAGAGTAGGGTTTAAAATAAGAATAGGCCTTTCCCTATTCAGGATAAATAGGCCACATGTGAGATGTTATCAATAATTCTCTGTTTTGTATATTTCTTTTTTCTTAAGGTGGAGGGAAGGGTTTACAGGACAGTTGTGAGACCAGCCAGGATGTGTGGATTAGAGACACTAGGAATAGGTAGAAGACAAGAGGCAGAGCTAGAGGTGGCACAGTTAAAGATCCAGAGGTTCTCTTTGGGGGTGACCAGGATGGACAGGATCAGGAACGAGGTAATCAGGGGGACAACACAGACAGGAGGGTTTGGAGAAAAAGCTAGAGAAGCCAGATTAAGATGGTTTGGACATGTTCAGAGGAGGGACACTGGTTATATTGGGAGATCTGGCTCCTTAGCTGCTGTGTGGTCATGCGAGACAGAACGTACTCTTTTTACTTTGTTGCAGATTACAGAGACCATAAATTTATTTAAAAAGAACAAGGACAGCAGTCTTTACAAATGCCACCCAAATCACACTGCTCCATACTGCAAGCCTTCCTGTGGGTGGTGAGCCTACTGGAAGTAATGTGGGTTAGGTGGTGCTATGATGAGAGCACCTCAGTGGCATCAGTGCAGTGGGTGCATTTAGAACCTGAAGCCTTGTAGATCACGTCAGCTTCCTTAACTGTTAGGCTACCAGTGCCACTCCCAAAGAATATTCTACATCTTAATTCTTACACGAGAGAATAAATGCCCTTGTGTTTGCTATGCACAGATGATATTGATTAATTCATTAGACTTGCTAATATGACGACAATAATATCTGTTATCAGATGACTTTTCCATTTTGTGTACACATGGTCCAGCTCAGCTGTTTGCTGTTTCACCTAGGAGCAGAGTCCAAGCGTATCCAAGTGACTGTATGACTGCTGCCACACTTTGACATGATCAAGCCATTAATGACACATGTTGATCCACAGTATGGACAAGATCAGGACATTGAGGACATTGATGGGACAGTGGCAGAAAAAGTTACAGAAGCCAGATTGAGATGGTTTGGACATGTTCAGAGGAGTGTCAGTAGATGCATGGGTATGAAGAATGATCCTAGAGATGGAGCTACCAGGTAGGAGACTTGGGCTACGTTCACACTGCGCCCTGAAATGATCCTTATCCAATTTGTAAAAAAAAATAAAAAAAAATCTGATTTTTTTCTTAGGCCATCCACATTTCCCACTTGTCTGGAGATATATGCAATCTCCAATAAGCAGGAAACGACCCTGCATGCGCAAATTGACAGGAATAAGCGTGCACTTAAACAAAGCGGGAGCAAGTTTGCAAAGTTGAAAAGCATGGAGATGAGACCGTACCTTGCGATGTGGTTTCTGTGGCGGCGGAACTCAGCCAACAACCTTCACCAACCTCTGTGAGCAACTGCGTGTGCCACTGTCTATGGAGGAAATGCAACTTCGGCAGTAGTTTATATAACAACAGTGGCTATCACATATATCTCGATTTATGAAAATGTTGTCCAGACATAATATGTAGTGCCTTAAATAAAGTATATAAAAAAGAGAATAAAAAAAGGGAAAAATGGAAGCCGAGGATAGAGTCAGTGTTATTAGTTTTCCTCGGCTTCACTTTTTCTCCATCACAGTGGTGATTCTACAGATATGTCAGCTGCTTTTTCACATACAAACACACATACACACCCACACACACACACACGTACGCAATGTAAACATGCACCGCGCTGCAACAGCTGCTCCCCCTTCTCCTGAATTTTGATGGAAACTGTAGACGAACATCAGTTGCTGTGACAAACAGCCCAGGAGTCACATGACAGCGTTTGTCTCCCTGTGACTGGTCCCTGGCGACCGGCCTTTCAGACTGCAGTTGCATGTATAAATAACGGATATGAATCGGAATGCATGTTGGGGTTTTAGGAAACTATCCAAAGTTTCTCCAGTTGACCTTCTTTCACTTCCTTCTCAAACTTGTTCAAACTCAGACATGGACCCACTTTAAAACTTCAAATTAACTGGCAGTCATTAAAAAATCCAGGCAGTTTGACACTAGGGTTGCACTTTCCCATACACATGAGGGTTAAATGAAGTGGTTCACAATGGTAACCGCCTGTCCACTTTCTCCGTTTTTTTTTTTTCTTCTTCTTTTGGGCTTATTTCAACACTGAACACATTAGATTTTTTTACAGGGAAATAACTCATCAAAATTCCCAGTGCTTTTCAGAGTAGGTAAATTCTGCCTAAGACTTAGATATGTATTAGTTTGGTAAATAAATTTATCTTAGTCTTCTTCTACTAATTTTTATATTCTCCAAACACCGGTATCTACCTTTCCCCTCTTTATATGTGTTAGATAGATATTGTTTGATAGATTATTGTTAAACATCTATAAAATATATATATATACTATATATACTACCACCTTTAAAACAGGAGGTAGGAAAATATTATGGGTGGGAAAAAGAACAGTCATCATAAACATTTTTGGCTTCTGAAGGGACTTGTGTCAGTGCAACTGCCGTGATTGGTACTTAATCAATTGGTAATTAATCAAGGCCTCAGATTGTGTTAATCCTGGCCTGGTTAGTTGCATATTTGTGAAATTATAATTGCATTTAGCAGCACTGAACCTGTAGCTTCACTTCTCTGGCCTGTTGGTGGTCTTAAGTAGATATTTGGTGCACTGATTGTCATATAATATAATCCATTGAAGCCATGCTCTGCATTCCTAAAGGTGTTTGTGTCTTCTTTAAGATTAAATTCCTTTTTTTGTCATTGTGACGCTGTGATTTACACACCACAGTGCACAACGAAATTTGGCCTTTGCATTTAACCCATCATCAAAGTGAGCACTGGGCAGCTTTTGAGCACCCCGGGAGCAGTGTGTGGGGACTATACCATGCTCAGTGCACCTCAGAGGTAACTTGGCAGTAGGGGGATTTGGGCCCAAGTCCGCTTTCTTAACCACTAGGCCACCACTGGCCAGGACATTAGGACTGTTCCTTTTCCATACTTCTCCAAGTGATTCACTAAGTAACACAGTTTATGTCAGATAATAAGCCCAGGTATTACTCAGCATGTCACCTTGATCCTTCTGCCCATTTGATTAGCTATCATCTCTGGAGTTTTAGGCAATCACTATCACTGACTGACCGTGCTCCTGGTGCAGAATAGTCTGTGATCATGACTCGGCAAGAGTTTGTATGTAAATGTGAAATGAATGAAAAGGAAAGGGGTTACAGAGTTCTGTGAGGCTGTACTGACTGATTATCAACAGAATAAAATGATGAAACTTCCACTGAGTGAACATATGGCTGCCAATTAGATGACAATAAAAAACAGAAGGTGTAGTGTTGCTGCAGCTTGTTGTTGCTGGTGCCGTTGGTATAAAGTTGAACAAAGTAGCTTTAAGAATTGAACCATGTTCTTTTGATCTAATGAAGATGACAGAGAACTGGTCAGTGTAGGACAGGTGACCTTATTGATGAGATTATTATGTGAGTGTTTATCTGAATCTTATCTTTGCTCTTTTGATGACCAGATTTCACTTTAGTGACACAATCACATTAATAAACCTGCTGTTAGACACGAACAAGTTGAACAAGCATATACATATCAGACATGGGGACTCAAGTCTGCGACTTGAACTCGAGTCACACTTAAGTCGCTCAAAGACTTGTGACTTGACTTGAGACTTCCTGTGTAAGACACGAGACTTGACTCGGACTTCGGTGTTATGACGTCCAAAATCAAGTAATTATCTAGTTTATCATTTAACTTATTTCACTTTTTACGATGTGTTTCCCAGCGCTATGGAAAAATCACAGGCCGAAGTAGTTTACTCCCTTATGGCACGCTAAGGTTTGTAACGCATGTTTGCTGCCTCAAGTTTAGGTTTCATATCACAGTGACCATGGCGGCAGACTGGAGCCATTCCTTTTGTCATTGCATTTCCTTATAAAGACTTTGTGCAGACATCCAATAAGCGGACGGCTAATTGTAAGGAGTGTGGCATTAAGATAAATGATGCTGGATCAACAATGTCGAACTTTCTCAGGCACCTCAGAACACACAAGGATAGGTCAGTGGGCAACGGGAAACTGGGCTGTGTGGGAAGATAACGTTACCGTTAGCAAACTAATCCAGCCACAGTTATAGTCTCTTGGCTAGTTTTATAGTTCCCCTCCCCTGACGTTACAGTTTTAGTTTATACTTCAGGCCACTACATTTAGTGGCAAGTAGCAGCCTGCGTGTATTGAGCCTAACGTTAATTCTATGCATGAATGGCTGTTTTAGTTTAGACCAGGGGTCGGCAACCTTTTACACCCAAAGAGCCATTTGGCGCCAGTTTCCATGTAAAAGAAAACACTGGGAGCCGCAAATATTTCTTTTTGTATCTATAATGAAGATAATACAGTATATGTTTTTGTTACCTTTACAGTTTTTTTTTACCTTTACCTTTTGTATAAACAACTATAGTGTGTTTTTTTTTTCTTTTTTTTGCAACACGGTTAACTGATAAATCTCCCCCAGTCAGTTCTGTTCAGCCCACGTCAAAATCTGAATCTCATCTTTGTTCTTTTCATGACCAGATTTCACTGTAGTGACACAATCCCATTTCTAAACCTGATGATAGACATGAATGTTGAACTCGAGTTAATAAATATAAATAAAAACTTATAGTCAATGTGATTATGAGTAACTACCATTCCATTGTTGCAGTTTTCTAAGTCTGTTAATTGTGCTGAGTCATGCCGTTCAGACACATTACAGACGCTCAGACATTAGCTCCGTGCTGAAAAAAAAAATAAAAGGTAATATTACTGACCCCCCTGCCCGCTCTTCCCTCCTTTGCTATGACGGTGGGAAGAGGTGAGAGCGCTCTGTTCCGCAGTCTGCGTGCACGCTCCACGACAGCGTGTATGGTGAAATCACGAAAAGAGACGAAATGTGACGCATGTGACTCCGGAGCCGCAACTCCGGAGCTGCGTGTTACCGACCCCTGTTTTGGCCGATAAAAATATTAAAAACTTATTAAAACTTAAAAAACTTAACTTAAAAAATTATATTTTAAAATCAACAAACTAAAATAAAATAAAATTTGAATGAAATACTTATTATTCATTTTCCAAAGTCACAGAGAGCCAAAACAGAAGGATGAAAGAGCCACACGTGGCTCCGGAGCCACTGGTTGCCGACCCCTGCTTTAGACTAATGTTGTCACTGACATAACAGAAATGGAAACCTCTCCATAAACAGTATGTAATGTATTTGATTTGATATATGATTTCTTAGCCTAAGCACATTCACAGTGCATTGTTTTGATCAACTTTGATGGTGCAGTGTGCAATAATATATTATAGCACTATACTGTAGTACACTACAGTACATACAGTACTCAGTTATATATTTTCATTTTCCTTAATTTGTTATTTTCAGTTAGTAAAAGGACAAGACCACATACGCAAATCACTGTAGTATTCACAAAATACATTGTTCAAGCTTAAAGCTTTTGTGATGTTTCTTCACATTGCACATGCACAGTACATTGTTCAACTTTGATGGTGTACAGTAGTGTGCAATAACATATTATAGGCATATAGTACAGTACAGTACATACTTTTAATCCAAAACAATACAGCAATGATATATTATCTCAGATAGCATCTGATATGAAAACTTTCAGCTAATTGTGACTTGAGACTTGAATTGGACTTGGGACGAAAGACTTAAGACTTGACTTGGACTCAAGCATAAAGACTTGAGACTTGACTTGGATTTGGAAAAAGTGACTTGTGAACATCTCTGATACGTATAAATAAAAACTTATAGTCAACGTGATTGTGAGTGTGACGATCAACTACTGTCCTTTATTGCAGTTTTCTAAGACTGTTCATAGTGCTGAGTCATGCCGTTCAGACACATTACAGACATTGCAGACATTTGCTCCGTGCTGAAAAAAAATTAAAGGTAATATCACTGAACCCCCTGCCCGCTCTTCCCTCCTTGGATACGACGGTGGGAAGGGGGAAGAGTGCTTGGTTCAGCAGTCTCCGCATGCACGCTCCACAACTGTGCATATCGTGAAATAATTTTGCCCTCCACCTGGACGTTTTCACATTGTTGCTTCAAAACTGGCATAAATTTGTAAAATATCCTACCTAATTGTTACCTCATGGTTTACAAGATGTGTAGTGTATGCTGTGTATCCCGGTTGCCAAGCAACAAAATTTTGTTGCCAGACCCACTGCTGTGTTTTTGTGCAATGACAACAAAGGTTGTTTAAGTCTGAGTCTTAGTATAATAATCCCTTTACATTACAATTCAGATTCTGATGATAACAGTCTACAGTCCAAAACATGTTTTATTTTTAAAAGTTTGACCATTAAATGACAGTGCGCTATTTTTGATTCACAGTAATGGCCACAGTGTTATGATTTGGCACTTTAAACAAATGAAGGTTGATGCAGGATGGAAGAGCTGGAGAAAGTGATAGAAGAGAGTCAGCTAAGGTGAAGGGAAAGGTTTACAGGACAGTTGTGAGATCAGCCATGATGTATGGATTAGAGACACTAGGACAGTGTTTCTTAACCTTGTGTCGATCGAACCCCAGGGGTTTGGTGAGTCGGTCTCAGGGTCTGCCACAGAGGTCAAGACACACTGACTCACCCTACTGAAGTTGTGTTTGGTGAATGCGCATATGAAACTGGTGGGGTTCGGTATCTCCAAAAAGGTTAAGAACCACTGCACTAGGAATAGGCAGAAGACAGGAGGCAGAGTTGAAGTTGACGTTAAAGATGCTGAGATTCTCTTTAGGAGAGACAACGATGGACAACATCAGGAATGAGGTGATTAGAGGGACAAGGGAGAAAAAAGCTTAAGAAGACAGATTGAGCCATTTCATTATTGTGTGCTCTCTCTGAATCCGAGGTGCCTCGAAACCGCGTGTGGCCGCAACCCTGTGATTGAAAAACGCAGCTTAGGTTTTTATTTAACCTCTGATGTAATATTTTTAGTTGGGATGAACTGAATCCCAACAGGGATTTAGTTAAGTAGTTAGTTAAGTAGGTTTAAGTCAGTTGGAAGAATCTTTGCATTGTTCATGTTTCCTCCCTTGATGACTTTATCCTTTACCCCACCCACCATTTGTGACCAATGAAATTGAGAAGATGGAAGAAGAGTTTTGGTAGGTATTTTTCCAACGCCTGTTCTGAGCAGCAGCCTCATAGAACAAACAACAATCGCTGTCAAACATAAGGACGACTCTAACACGTTCACTTCAATTCCCTGCTGAGATAAATCTGCCGGCACATGTCTGTAGCCCTGTGTGACAACAGCCCTGAAAAGCACCACATAGCATAAAACAACAACACCCATCCACCCACGCACCTATACACCCCCAGCACTCGTCTATCTAGACCAAGTGGGGGCAATCTATTTGACTTGCAAGACACGACAAGGTAAATATCATGTAAAATATTCAGCATTGAGGCAATCCTTCCATGCATCTTCGTCTGCATATCCATTACTGAGTCACAGGGACATAAATGCTAAAATGCTTTTAGCCTTCTCTGTGCAATCTATAGGGAAAAACTTGGGCATTGCAGGGAAAAGGCAGAAGTACTGTATCAAACAGTTACATAATTTGGAGTACTTTGGTGGGCCCAAATACTATGTAAAAGTATAGTATTTCTGGCTACAAGATATAGTGCGTCTTTTATTTTCAATCATTCCATCAATCCATTTTTATCTTTTTATTCGTAAAGGGGCTTCAGTCTCCACAACTGCCACACAAATCACATTGCGCCATACCGCACCTTCCTGCAGGTGGTTCGCCACTTGGAATTTTTTTAATCCTAAACATCTAATAGCAAAAAGTAAAGACATTTCTGACCCCCTTAATTCTGCTACACCTCATACCAGCCGAATGTAGAGACTGAGAAATTTGTCCACCGGGACACAGACAGTGAAAGGACTACTTGTCATTGTGACACAGCACACAATGTAATTCAACGTCTGCATGTAACCCATCACAAAAGCGTACAGTGGGCAATTTGAGGACCTGGGGAGTCCTCAGTGGTAACATAGTAGGTGGTGGACAAAAAGTAGGTCAGACCAGTACATTTTTTTTCTTTTTTTTATTTGCTTTTTTCAAATTGTAAGATGTGAGCCGGTTTGAAGCCCTTGATTGGCTGGGTTTTGCCCACGGGTCATAAGTTTGACACCCTTATTCTAATAAACACACAAAAAAATGAATGATTATTTATGGCATGTTTCACCTCGGGAAAAGTGACAAAGTAAATAGTCTGTGTGCACTATAGATATGTGCTCAGCATTGATATGTTGGGTTTTTCTAGGACAATGAAGGCAACATTCTGGCAGAAGAAGCACAACTTGTGAAATAAGTTAGCGTATAATAACAAATACTATACATAAATATCATAAATACAATAAATGATCAATAATCATCGTCTGCTGTGGCCAATTAGTTGCCAAACACACACTCTATCTATCTGCACAGGCCTCACAATTACAGATGCTATTTTGCTACAGCTTTGCCCCCACACAGGTGATCATGGACACCCCACCGTTTCACGCGCATGCTCTCAGTGTCTCGCCTTCGTTTTTTATTCAACCTGCGGGTTACGTATCTTTGTACAGCGCTAAAAATATCTCTGCTACTTGTATGATAAAGAACTACTTTCTTCTTATGTATTTCTAAAGTGTTTTTTCCTGTGTGAAACGAAAATGTGACATAGCTGACATCAAGTGGTGAAAGCTACGAAGTGCAGCCTTGACAAAAAAATTAGTTTTTTTAAGAGTCGAACCAAAAACATTTTATCTGATACTGGCAACTCCAACAGTAGGTTGAAAAAAGAAAAACTGCTATTGCTTTAACAGCATATAAGAACATCAACGTCACAGTACTGTAATAATAATTATAATAATAAAGCTTATGACATTTGTGTCCCAAGGTTGTGGTACCACAGTCTGACCACTGGACAACACAATAAAATCACTTGAATCCTTTTGACTCTCAGGGACAAACTTGATCAAATTAAACAGTACCTACAGCAATTAAAAAATATCCAATACAGACTAGGCTAGGTTTTGGTTAAAATGGCAGAAAACGACTGCATATGAAGTATTTTATGTTATCTTAAACGTAGTGATAAAAATGGCACTTTCAAAAGAAAGTTGATACATCATATTGTGTGATATAGAAGAAACATAAAAGGGATGAAAAGAGTGACCCAAAGCACTAGTAATTTTTGAGGGGACTTAAATTATAACAAACCATGTATTGTTTGGAAAAAGTTATCTATGACCCAAGAGAATCAAGAGCTTGGCAAATACCTCATAGTATTTAAATTACATTAGGATTTGCTCTTTCTTTATATCTATCTAAAAGTATCTAACCTGTCTACCTACCTACTTCCGTACCTACCTATTTAGCTATAGACCAGAGGTCACCAACTTGTTGCCCAGGGGACACCTGGTAGCCCCCATGGTCTACCTAAGGTGCCCACAGGATGGGGTGTTCCAAAAAACAAAAAGGGTTACAATACTGTTCCTGTGCTCTTGACCAGAGGTTACACTTGTTATTCTGATGGGTGCAATCACAATGGTCAGAAGTGTGGTCACTGTTGTATGTCTCAGAACTTTTTATTATTACATAATTAGGTAGGTCTGCATCTAACAAGCTCTTCGTATTACTGAGTAAAACCAAGAGCCCTGGAAGTGGCTCCCCAAAAAAGTCTGGGGACCCCTGCTATAAACCTATCTACCTACTCATCTATCTACAGAATTTACCCACCAACCCATCTAACTTTGATTTGGCTATATATATCTACCGACCCATCTACCACTATACCTATCTGCAAACCTACCCACCTATCCGTCTATCTACCAAACTATAAAACTCTATACTGATACCTACAGTACATACAGTATCTATCTATTTATATACCTACCTGCCAATCTATCCACCTATCTATATAGCCACTATTTGTATACCTTTCTAACTTCCTCCTTACCTATCTATCTATAGCCCTAACTAACTGCTTACTTATCCAAATTTATACCTATTTACTAGGGTGTGACGATTCACTCACATAACGATCCGATTCATATCTCGATTCACAGGCTACAATCCGATTCAGGAACAATTCATTAAAAATATTAAACGATCGATCTAGTTTGATCCGATTCGGTTCAGTTCAATTAGTTTTTTGAATCTTGAAAAAGAATTTGCAACTTCGCTTTCAACATCATTATACAGCTGCCAGTTATTTTAGCTTTAGTTTATTTGAAAGGGTGAAATGGAATTTCATAAACACATGGTTAAATAAGAAAGAATCAGCCAGAGGCTAGTTTTCATCTGTAGTCCTCTGGCCATGATGTGAAAAGACAAGAAGCACACAATACATATACTGTACAATAGAAAATACATATGCAAACACTTTTTTTTTTCAAGATTTTTTTCAGCGTCATCTGGCATCTTTCGAATTGCATGAACATTTGCAAGATTTAACTTATTTTTCCACAATTTGTCAATATGGCCTTCAAAGGGGAGCTGTGAATCTAATATTAACCCAATATATATTTATACTGATTGACAATTTGTATTTTATCTCCATTATCTCCAAGTATATCAGGATGAGGTGACTCTCTACTTGTTTTAGTGAAATACATGCCTACAGTTTTAGAAAGGTTTAGCTGTAGACAGCACTCCTGTAACCAGATTGTCACACAGGACATTGTTTAGTAGTATAACGAGCAATATATTCAATTATTGCCTTGGACTTTGCAGAGTTATTGCTGAACTGCGTTTGTATTTTATTCTGTCCGTTCCTCTGACTACTGGTTGTTCCTGCCGTGTCATCGTCACCCAGTCATCAGTACCACTCTGCCTTCTCTCCAGGTGACTGCTAAGGATCTCAAGGCAGAATGGTATGTAGCAGACCATCCCATCCTAGGAATGATCAGTTAAACAACTGCTCATCAATAACAAAGCAGCCTTCTCTACATGTGTGTAACAAAGACTCCCATTCACATCTGGACATGTGACAAGAAAACTGGTCATTAACATCAGGAGCAGTTTCATTCTAAAAAGGTTTGATCAAAACAACTCTTAACACCTTTGTCCAGTGGTGAAGGGAGTGGTCTAGAGTAGTATAACTACTAGAGTTCCCTCCAACAAGAACCAGAAACTGATGAAGTTCCTCAGTTGAGGTATGAAACGTCTTTCAACTCCAAGAAGTCCAGTTGCTTAAAACTAAACCCTTTTTAAATAGATGTATATAATGTATTTGTCTATTGGCTCGCCACTCTAGGGGGCGGAAGTGGCCAATGCCGCACTTATGTCTAACGTCAATTTGTGGACAGGGCCATAGAGCATGAAAACAATCCACGTGCAAAAGTCCGAACCATTTTACTGCATTATTGATTGCAGGCTTTTTGGACCGGTGCACTCGGATCATGTAGGTCACAGACGAATAACCGATCCAAATACAGTTTTTATCTACTCCTCTGTCTATATACATACCTACTGATCTACCTGTCTATCTACCTACGCACCCACCCGTCCATCTGTCTGCCAGCCATGTATCAATCGATCTAATGCCTGGCAGCCACCAAGACAAGAGAGAGCTTAACAAATGCAGACACCCTTAAGTTCAAAGAAATACAACTTTATTTAGGTGTAAACAAAAAAAACTGCATAGGAAATGTTTAAAGTCCACAGAGTACAGTGAGAGCAGCAGGTGGCCAATATATTATTGTCTCCTGTGCCTTATTTAGACTGAAGACCTGACATGTGCACTTCCACTCCCACTCAGTGGAATGTGTGAGTGTGTTCAGGGATGGAAGCTGTACCAGCAAGAAAAAAAAAACACACAGACACACCTGCAGGAGATACACAGACACATACACACACAGAGAAAAACACACTGGCATGAACATGGAAGTACCAGCAGCAGCCATCTAAACTCAGCAGGTCACCCTGGCTCTCCCTGCCTCCTGGACTGTGGAGAATACATTCAGTGGATCTTTGTACTCGGACAACACAGATGCAGGGCACAAACACAACCATCACTCCACTCACATCCAGCTGCTGTGGAGCCAACAAATATAGAGTCATCAATGTCTTGTATCTTTAGGGGTACAAAAACCTTTATGCTGGTGTTATACTTAGCATTGAGAATTGACAGAGGACAATTTAACGGTTGCCTCTTTGTACTTGCATATAGGACACCCAGCAGCTGGCTGTGTGGAGTGAACATCAACAAGATCACATTTAACCCTTTTCTTCACAAAATACATTCTAGGGCCAATGGGCATCAAGTGGTGTGTAGCATTTGTACTTGTTGGTTAAAAAAATAATCAGGGGAAACTAATTAAAACCAATATTTTTTTCAGATTGAGAAATATTTTTTATAATATGTAAATGGACACAAAAGAAGAATCAGGATAGTATGGATAGGTCATAACATGGGGTGGGAGGGGGCTTGGAGGCATTACATCATCACTACAAGACATGTTTCACAGAGACACCTGCGGAGCAGGGCTGCTGAGAACTACCTGAGTTTATTTTTTTTTCCTTTCTAAATGTTTAAAATTTTTCTTTTGAATATACAATCATTAAAATGAGGACAACGACCTTGTACGTGTTACCTGGTGCAGCTTAGCTTTCTCCCTCCCTGCGGCGGGAGGCCAGAAGTTAAACGACCAATGAAACCAACGATCAACCAATCACGGGTCAGCAGACATTAACCCGCCCTGCTTGGGGTGATAGATGATTGGTCGTAGATACCAGATTTCATTATAAAGGATCAATGGTTAATAATTCATCTTTGTTGTCAAATTTAATCTAGACTCAGCCAATTGTCTTTAGTTAAAGGGGACAAAGCTTTGAGGAAATAGAAAGCAGCAACAGCGCAGAGGCGGAGAAAAGATTCCTAAATCACCACCACCGGTGCTGAGGCGTGATTGGCTGAACAGCATGTGCTCTGTGGAGCCTCTCAAAAACAGGAAATACAATCGCCAAGGTCAAAAACTTAATTTCATCCGATATTGACACACACACATACACATCTTTGGGTATATATTTTGGTAAAATCATCCCAATAGTCAGCTACCCACCTCATTTGAGTTTTCAACACCTATCTGAGAGACATCGGTATAATACAAAGACTTTTTAAAGCATGCAACAAAATGAAAAACAAAATATAGGTTAAAAATACACTTTTTTAAAATCTCTTTAAGAGTGAAGACCTAAGGATCTTAAAGATAGAATTCCGCAAATTCTTAAAAACTGATGCAACATGAATGAACATCTTACTGAGTAATACTGAAAAGCAAACAAAACCAATCTCATTGGTGAATCTCCGCATTGGATTCAAAGCAGTAGTGACTGTGAACTGGAACTGGATCACCTACCATGTGCTTCTATCTTTACTCACTGTCACCAGCTGTCACCACTTGGTTGTGATAGTCTAGATGTTTTTATGTTTTGTTTTGTTTTTTTGCTTTAACCACCATCAGAAAAGTTGAGGCTACATCCACAATGCCAGTTTTTAAGGAAATTTCTGTAATAGTTGGGCCAAGAACCTATCACTCTGCAAGATATTGCAGTATCAGCTAACCATCAAAAATGAATTTTAAGGTGAAACGATCACCTTAAAAAGATTTTCAACAGTTTCAGATAAGCTTAAGTCCAACTCTGACATTGATGCATTCTAATAGAACTAGGCCAGATGTCAGACATAGTCAGCAAATAGCAAAAGCATAATAGTTACTATTTTTGTACCCTTAAGTGGGTGCTATTATCTATGTTTCTACTGAATACCGTACTGGTTAAAATCAATGTGTTCTTTGCCAATGCTCATGAGTTGGTATATCTGAACTTTTGCATTATACTTTTTTGCCATTATTACTACTAAAAAACATGCATCTTCCCACAAGGAAGAGCCAGCAGAGAGATGCAGACGAGCTGTGTTTAGAGCAGCTGGTGTGCTTAAGAAAAACAATAGGGGTGTGGATGTAGCCCAAATTTACAGATGTCACCAAGTAATCTCCAAGCACCCTAGGACTATGCTGGAATATCTGTGTGATTGGCTGAGAAATATGGGTAAGTTCTTGTGCAATTAAACTACCAGCTACTTTCTCTTCCCACTTGCACAGAAAAACCATTGTCTGTGTTATTAGTGATGGCTTGATCCGATGCGCAAGACCAGGGAAGATCCTATATGAGTGAGAAGCAACTAGAGCCAATCCAATATGGCTGATCTGATACCTCAACTTATCTTCTTACATGCTTTGCCTCAGCAACATCAGCCCGAGGAAAAAAGAAGATATCTGACTTATATCGGCAGAGGCAGATAATCCAAGTTACAGTATCGCGTTGGACACAAAATGGTTATATCCGGCCATCCCTACATATCACCAATATTATTTTTATGTCCAGGTTAAGAAAATTAAGCGAGGGCCCATATAAGCACGTTCTTGTCAAGAAGGCTAGGATTTATCCTCCAGTGTACTGATTTTAATTTAGGAAATCATGGTCCAGTAACCTTTGTTGTCTACAAACAGTGTGGTTCAAACACCAGCCCTGTTTGGCACTGACATCTCTTGGATCATTTTGGCACAGTTCCTTCTGAGATATTTGGTTTGTTGGTGACACAAGGCAACAGTTAACCACAGCATTTTACAGTAGATCAAACCAAAAAAGGCTGTATTAAGCTTGTGGGATGGAGTAATGATCATCAATACATTGAAAGACAGTACCTCGATCTTTGGTCCCTAGAGTAATGAGACGTGTACTGCACTGTAAAACTGTAAAAAAAAGTAGGTTTTAAGGTATGAGGTATATTTGCGGTGCATAAATAACTGGCAGGTTATGTTTAAACACAGAGCAAAATGAGGTATTCAACACAAGAGCAAAAAGTTGAGGTATTTGAATGTTTCAATGCACAGTAGCTAAGAGTGACAGGTTTGAGGTATTTTTTCAGAGCTAAGGTATACAAGAAAAAAAAGTGGGAAAAAAAAAAAAATCAGGGTTTAAGTACAGGTCATCTGAGATATGAGGATGTAAATCCTGATAATGTGCACATAGGCTCTCAGCCTTAGAGGCGAGGCCCAGTCTGTGACTCCTTTCTTGGGTCCCATGGTTCTTTGAGAGACTAAGAAGGTGGCGAAAAAGAACCATTGTCTTAGTGCTTCCAGTGGGACAAAGTATTAAGGAGCTCAAGGGGATTTAAAACCCCACAATGCTTTATTTATTTTCAAACAAAGAATTTTTTCTATGGAGAATCAAATTAGATGGGCCAAAGCAAAATGCTACTTGTAGCCTGTAGGTGGATTAAAATACCTAAAAACGCAAGAAGGAAAGGGGGCTTTCTTTGGTGTGAGTATTTTCTCATCTCTACTCAAAGGTCTGTGTAGACCAACCAATAGGATTTATTCTTATTTTATCGGAAACGCACTTTAGAACCAATGATGGCCTGAGGTCATGGCAGGATGTTGGAATACAGTTGGGAAGCAACCAAGCATCTGTGCATAAATAGGATTTTTTTTTAAGAGGTTTTGATTTTTTTTGTCATTTGCCAATTCTAGTTGGCCATTGTGCAGAAATTCTAACTTTGGTAAACTCCAACAGATGGTCTATAGACCTTCATCTTTAGAGCAGTTTTCTACGAGCGCTCAATGTGGAGGTGTCTTCACAGCTCCAAACATCATAAATGGGCAGGGCTTTGCCATGTGACTACAGGCCAGAGTGGCCATGAGGGAAGAAGATGGGGGTTTCGACAACAATCGTAGACCAGAGGACTAAAAATTATGTTTTGCAAGTTTGTCAATGTTGTCCTCTAGCCAAATTAGGGGGCTGTTAGCGGAGGCTTTTGTTACATAGCATGCCTCATAAATCTTTTACCTCGACATTGTTACTAGATAGAGATCTTTGAAGCTTTATTTTCTTCAAAAAACTTTGGTGGCTCATCTATTCTCACGAGGAAATGCTGCTGTCCTTGCATACAAAGCTTTGCATTGTAGCTGTTCATCCAACCATTTGGATGGGAACAACACACATCGTCTCGACTCCTCAAAAAGAAATAAAAATCAATCCAGTCCTTACAAAAACTGGGCAGGGTTAGGGTTGTATTTATGATTAAAGTTATTTCATAGAAGGACTCATTTAGGGATTGTTAGAGGGATCAATGTGGGGGTTTTAATAAGTCAAATGTGTATTCATCCTTACAATAAATCTCGGTCTCTACTTAGTTAAGCTAGAAGGAGTCTAAAAAAATACTGATCCCGTCAATAATTTCTATTCTTGACTGTTAATGTGATTTTATTAAGTGTGGCTTTGTGCTCGCTTCCTCAGCGGCTGTGTGCGATACTACGCAGCCAAACAAGAGACAAGGATCAATGAGTCGGTAAAGGGATCACCTAACTTAAAACATGACATGGAGGCCAGTGATTCAGCCTCTACAGTGGTCTGAGTATTGTCTCAGCAACAACATTCAGGAGGTTCAACTATAACTCATATCAAAATGCACAGCAAGAATTCCTTTAATCCTGTGCAAATATTAAATGATGAGTCTTTTTCTTTTGTCTCTCTTAAATAACAAACTTTAGAGTTAGACTTTTCTTCTTTGTAAAACTTCACGGACTAAAACCTCTGCTCAGTGACTATGTGTACATTCATAAAGAGCTAAATGAGGTAGGTATGGAGCAGAGGCTGTAAGATTTCAAGAAAAGCGAGTTAATTCCCTGAGATGAATACTTAAGGAGAGCTGTGCAGAGAGAATTCAGAGCAGCTGAGACTGTGAAAGGGAAATATGGCTCTTCTTCTACTGATTATCAATTTGTAGAGTTCCCCTCTGTAAAAGTTGCGCAACAAGGGAGAATTTCAGAGTTAATGATAAGAAATAGTATGCTATAGTTTTATTTTCCCTTAATAAGATATGCTCTCAATCCTCTCCAAGCTCTCCTACTATTGTGAAGGTTGATTTATTCTCTCTCCTCCATTTCCTTCATCAAAAAAAATGCAAAAAGGACAAATGCAGCGAGAGAAGACAAAAAACTATTCTTTTTTTTTTTTTTTTTAGAATTTGAGAATGCGATTATTTCCAAAGTCAACAACCACGATGACTCCGTCAGGTGTCACTGCCACGCCAGAGGGGCGATCCATCTGCCCAAAGCCACTCCCCTGTGTTCCAAATTTGCATAAGAAATTTCCATTGTGCTCGAACACTTGCACTCGGTGGTTGCGGGAGTCTGCTACAATGATGCGGTTCTCCTGGTCGACGGCGACACCCTGGGGCCGCAGGAACTGTCCGTTCCCGGTTCCCTCGGAGCCAAGGAACCGGGCGGACTGACAGTCCGGCCGGATGACCAGGAGGCGGTGGTTGTTGAAGTCGGTCACCACCAGGTGGTCTTCATGGTTGAAGGCAACTCCTCTGGGAGAGTCGAAGTGTTTCCACAGGGCCCCTTCGAAGCCGTATTTGTTGAGGAAAGAGCCGTCTGGGGCAAAGAGCTGCACGCGGTGATTTCTGGTGTCTGAGACCAAGATCTTACCCTCGGAGTTGACCGCCACATCCCAGGGATAGTTGAACTGCCCATTTTTGGTACCCTTTTCTCCAAACTTGAGCAGGAACTGGCCCTCAAAAGTAAACACCTGTCACACAAAGAAAAAATAATTTTCTACTGAATTTCCAAACCATAAGTCGCACTCACACAAAAAAAGAAGGAAAAAAATTGCCTCTGTAGTCTAAGTTGCACCACTGCCCTATAGTGGCTGTCCATGTTAAATGAAAAAAAGTTGTAAATTTTCAGTGGGATCGGAGAACCAGATACTGGTACACAAGCCTAGAGTGCCCTCTAGTGGCTGTTGTATTCCTGTATTCCCACTCCACTCCTTTCACGGTTGACCAAACCATTTCTCCCACTGTTATTAACCCTACCTAAAATGTGTTAACCTTTTCCATACATTTATATGAAGTACAGTGCAACTTATAATTTACAAATATCAAATTTCCCAGCCATGGAAAATTTGATCCCTGCAGGTGATGTTTGTGTCTGTGTTTTTATGCATGTACTCTGAGCCAGCCAGAATGTGTTTGTTCTTCCATAACAGGTGATCTCATTCATATGAGTTAGAATAATCAAGACTCTTCTTTTATTAGCCTGAACCAGGAACAGGCAAAGAAGGGAGAAAACAGACATGGAGATGCTCCAAGATGAATGAGCCAATCTGCATGCATTATCAATGCTGTGTTTTTAGCTGTCTTTCAGTACTTTTTCTATATTTTTCTTTCTTCTTAAGGTTATAAATGCTTTATAATTGAAAAATCACAGATAATATCCAAAATAATGAAAATGTATAAATAATGACAAAGACAATAAAACACTGAAGACAAAAAAAATAAAAAAAATATGGCTGTAAAACTATAGTAAGAAAAAGAATCTGCACTGCTCTGAGAACTGTCATAGAGAGAGGACACACTGTATACAAGTCTGAGTTGCCAACTAAGCTAAAGGATGAAAAGTGCTGTAATAGCGATTTGTAGGTTGTCAACGGAGTTATCGTACCTGCACACGGTGATTGTCCTTATCAGCCACAATGATTCGCCTCTGACTGTCACACGCCACCCCTGCCGGACGATCAAACTGCCCAGGCCGAGAGCCCAGAGAGCCAAATTTATGGTGGAAGGCACCACAAGGCTTAAATATCTGCAGAGCACAAGACAGAAATGAATAGAGCGAAAACTTAACAATGCATTAATGCATTGTCAAGCACAAGACATACCTGTATGCGGTTGTTGCTTCGATCAGCCACAACCACATATCCCTCCTTGTCCACACTGATGCCCCACGGCCGGCATAACTGACCGTCTCCCTCTCCCTCGCATCCAAAGGATGAAACTTGGGAACCAAGTGACCCATAACTGCGGCCAGACTTTACGATTACTTTGTACGGGCTGCCCTGGATGTGCTGGTTACACACCAGCACCGACACAAGGTGTTCCCCCTCACATTTTGGTATGTAGCTGATGGTGTAGGAGCCGTTTTGGTGGTCCGTGACCTCCGCTGCAGACAAGCTGCTATCGCCGACGGACAAGACGATCGCAGAGACTGCGTCTCCACCAGACAGTCGTGGTTCCCCATCATGATCGTATGCAATCACGGTGAAGGAGGCATGCTTGCCCCGAAGTGCACTTTTCAGACCCTCTCCGTGGGCTTTGGTGACCGGGGCAAAGGCTCCGCTGCTGATAAGCCCCAATGACTGTATGGCTAAGTACAGAGCCTGTACGAAAAGGGAAATGTTGAGGACATATATTTCTATATACTGCTCTCATCTACAATAAAAAAACTCCACATATGCAGAACAGACCTGATCCGGAGGAGTGAACATGAAGCGGTCATCTTCTTGTGCCTGCAACATACCCCTGAGAGCCTTCAGTTCATGGAGCTGTGTGAGCATTCGCTCCCTTGCCAGCAGCACATCTAGGTGGTGACCCTCGTCCAGCACCTGGCTAACAGCAGCAATAGTGCTGTCTAACTTAGTCAGACTTTGGTGCAACTTCTCCACCTGCAGGTACAGAGACTTGGCCTTCACCTGACGAATCTTCTCCACCTGAAAAGACACATTCATTCATTCATTCATCTTCAGTCTTGTATCTTTTGCCAGGTCGCAGCGCGGCAATATCTGCGAATAAAGTTGCAGGATTTATTGTATTTGTATCACACATTTTCTGTGGTTTTGCGGTCATGAAAAGGATTTACACTAAAAAAGGAACTGAAATGTCAAAGTTGTAATAAGAAACACCAATTTTTATGTTTCTAGCTCCAGACTGAATGTCAACACAAAACTAAACCTTGATTCATAGGATAATATTCTATATTATATATCTGGGTAGAAGGGAAAGCATTTACTATTGACATCATTTTTTAAATAAAATAAAGTCTGGCCTGCAACTTTATCACAATGTATATTTTGGCCCATTGAGTTTGACGTTCCTGCATTTAGGGCTGAGCTGCATCTTGGCCTGGTAAAAAATATTTATATGGCGAAACATAACATGGTTATATACACAAAAAAATCAAAAACATATCTATTTCTTGCCAATGGCAAATAAATAATGCAATCTAAAAGGCAATAATCCTGACAATATAGTTTATTAGATGGATCTTAAACCCTGCTACTCCATGTATTATGCGATTTGGTTAGCAGGTTAGTGTACAGAACAATGAACAATGAAGGTGGCCTGTCATTACACTTTTGACCACTAGGTGGAAGCAATATGCTGACAGGTAGACAACGTCAATTTCTTTCTGTGAACCAAGCAACTAGTAAATGTAACAATTTCAAAACGAATATATATATATATATATATATATATATATATATATGATGTTAGCTGTAATGTAGATGTTAGCTTCTCAGTGATCTATCATTGTTATTAACATTATTAGTAGTGTTAATTGTAGACATGAGAGTAGTCATGAGACAGGTTAGTATATATATGATGTTAGCTGTAATGTAGATGTTAGCTCTGTTAGTTTTTAAAATATTTGACATTTACCAGCATTTTGGCCCCTTGTTTTTTATGTCAAGGTGCAGGATATTGCATAAACATTTTTTAATATATATTAATTTTATTATATATACATATATAATAACATTGATATATATTAAAAACGTTTTAATTAATATTTATGCAATATCCTGCACCATGACATAAAAAAATGTCAAACATTTTAAAAACTAACAGAGCTAACATCTATTTTGTTCTAACAAAAGCATCTATCCCAGGTTTTACAGTAAATAATGAATGACAAATTAGGTGACTCATGTACCAACTTTGTATCTATTTTAAGGGACAGCTGTCACTCATCCATGACAAATTTTCTCTAATCGTAAGGAGGCCAAATAAAGTTACAGTAGTGAAAGTAGTTACAGTGTGTCACCTCTTCCATTAGAAGAGGTGACACAACTTGAGTAGAAGGCCAAGCCTCTCAGTTATCACATAACAAAAAAAGCCTGACAATGGCTAAGCTGGGGTTTCTGGTCCAGCTGACTCTGATAGCAGGCAGCGACTCTGAAGGAAACAAAGAGTCCACAAGGGAGGGTTCCTTTGTTATGTCTCGGTTTTAAGTGGAACTTCAATTTGCATTTGTGAGACTAGAGTTACACTTTATGGCCAAGTGAAGACAAAGGGCTGAGCTGGGCTTTTAGTTTTAACAAAAAAGATGGAGCCATTGAAAAGCCAGGCTGCTGGTTAGTTCCATACAGAAACAGTAACACGAGAACAACATTAGTCCAGCATCCCAGATCTTCACACTCCAATGCGTGGACACACCCAGACAAACACTGTGAGTAAGAAATAACCTATCGCCTGATGACAAATTGGTTCAATGAGTCAGAGTGACCAAACAGGTTGAAGATTCTGTTGTCAGGAAGAACAGGATTGGCTCGCCAGGAATCATATGTCAGGCGTAGTGTGAATTTACTAAAAGTACTTTAGACTCCTGGAAATAAATTTCAATGACTATTACTTACTTACTTACTTACTGTTTAATCATTCTACTGGATTTTCAGTATACTAAAGCCAATCTGTTTTTGTCGATTCCTAGGTTGTTGTTCTTGGCTTTAAGTTTATCATTAACCACAAAACACAGTGTAGGTGATTGTCACCTGTCAATAGTGACAAGTGAACACTGTAACTAAATATAAAACCAACTCAATGTAATACAAGTTAAAGTTCTGGTTCTTCAATTGGCACAAATGTGAGTAGGGGTTAATACACAAGAAAGAGAAGACAATGCTTACCTTCCAAAGTAGTTCACATTCCCTCTCCTCCAGAGCTTTCTTGTGTCTGAGGACGAGGGCTTTTACCTCAGTCTGCACCACCTTGGCTTTGATCTCTACCTGTTCTGCCATGGCCTGGATCTTCTCCATACTCAGCTAGAACCACAGAACAAATACACAGCTTTGATTAGACAAACAACAATCTCTAGCTTTTTCTCTAAACCTTCCTGTCTGTGTTGTCCCTGTAATGACCTCAATCCTGATCCTGTCCATCCTTGTCTCTCTCCTAAAGCGAATCTCAGCATATCTAACTTTGCCACCTCCAGCTCTGCCTTCTGTCTTGTATATATTCAAAGTGTCTCTAATCCATACATCATGGCTGGTCTCATCTCCAACCATCTCCCAACTCCTAACCATTCCTTAGGTGTTGTACCTCTAATAACTCCAATTGAAACTAGAACATCTTATCATGTTAGTATTGGAGTATTGATACTATTGAGTCTGGATGACTATAGTTGTGAAACTTCAGTAGATTTTCTCTTGGAATTAAATAAATGAGTAAAAGTGAAGTACATTTGACATTATGTCCCACTTTTACCAAGTACCAATGTACATTTAGTGATTATCAAAAGCATGAAAGTGGCAGGAACAGTAGGAACCAAGGATCCCCTAGTATGGAGCCAGAATAGTCCAAAAGAACACACGCACGTAAGCACGGATCCACAAGCGTATTCTGAGAAGAGCACACAAACAACACTTCACACATCGAAATACATTTGTGAATTCTTCAAAATAGGTTTGTGAATTGTGGTACGCGCATGCAAATCTTGCTTTTAATTTGTGAAACTACATGCACACAAATTTGTATTTTTGAGCCTCATGTTCTCCAGATTCACGTGAGTAATTTTGCTACGTCAGTTTGTCACCAGCCAATCAGAAGTCTCGCTCGTTTTCAGCCAATCCCCACAAGGGTGCGTCTGTGACATCACTACACTGCACTACAAATGCCGTTTGGGTGTAGGTATTGAGGTGAAGAGGCTGCCTCTCCAAGATATGAACCACTCTGCTGTGAATTTTCTGAAGGATGTCATTATACAGTAATTCCTGTAGAAATACAAAAAGCGCTAGCAAAATTAAGCTGCTGAACTGTGTTTTTTTTCTCAACCAAATGGTCGACGCTGCCCCTTTTACACATTGAAAAATAGAGAATCTTTTTTTTTTTTTCCATTTAACCCTGCTTAGTTCATACCTGGATTTCATTCATTGAGTCTTCTCACATTGGATGTATTGATGGGCAGATAATATGTATTGCCCAAATCCTATGGGAATATTGAATAAATTGCTTATTATTGCTGCACTACAATCACCTGGAATTAACACTGTTAGCGCAGTGCTAATGACAGCTACAACACTCCTGGAAAAGGTGACCAATGGAGTCATGTTACTGGTCATGTTAGTTACAATGTAGTAAATACAGTAGAAAGCCAATGTACAGATACAGTATTTTTTCAACCCAAATTGAATTAAAAAAGATACCTATTGTGTCACGGGTGCTATTTGTCAAATTTCCACTCAAGTCGATTGTTTTGCTAACTAAAGCTTTCCTGAGAAAAGGTTAAAGATTTTTTTTTTATTTATGTCACTGCCTTTTTGTCTTCGTCTTACTCCCAGCACTCTCTCTGTGTTTTATCTGGCTTTTCTGGGAGGTGAAGCAGACCTCTCAGGAACGAAAGGGAGGTGGGATAAGGCTTTCTTTGTGATATCAGCCCCACAGACCACATGACCTCTACAGGTCATGATCTGCAGTCCATGTCTTAAGACACATACTGCCCATCCCCACTGCAACCCAAAGAGAACAAAGACTGGCAGCAGGGCTCATTTCTCTGTCGCCGGCCCTTTTTTTTGGCTGGCAGTCAAAGGGTCAACAAAATCAGGACCCTGAGAGAGAGAACAGAAGGGAGGATATCCTCTGGGAATTTGTGGAAATAAAAGTGTACATCAGAAATATGAATCACACTTTACTTGGTCTTGTGAGCTACTTTTCAAATGACCAGGCTGAAGCGATCTACTTAGTTTGAAAACTCTAAATATATTTACCTATATAAACTGGATATCTTACTCTCCACATTAACATATAGCATATGTTATACTGTCTGACTCAATATCTATATTATTCTCACTCTAGCCCAGTGATTAGCATCTTGAAATAGAATTACTCTAGTTTTTATTACTATTATTTTTCTATGCTATTGATCAGGACCTACAAGCAGTCCTTCAGAGATCTACTGATCTACCTATTGGGAACATCTGCTTTTGTTTATTTGCAGATTTGTTTCTAATGTGGCAAATTTAATCTAGTTACAATTTCAAATTAATCTTAAGTAGCATACATAATTCTGCTTCTCATTCAATTCTTACAACCCAAAGCAATACTCTCTGTTCTCATATTTTTTCAACATTTTCAGTAGAGCAGTTCTGTGGGGACAAAGAACGCTGCGCTGTCCAATCAAAGCACAGGGAGAAAGCTCTGGCCAAGGAGGAGGTCACGGGTCTGGGGTTAAAAGTCAGTCAGGATAATGGGTGTATGGTGGACAAATACGTCCTGCCTCTTGGGACAATGTGTGTGCGTGTGTGTGTTTACATATAATCTGGCGTCAGCACTTAACTATGGTGGTGACCTGAGAGAAAAATGGACCAACACTAAACACCACAAGATGTTGCCAGATACAGATCAGCAGCGTTTTTTTGCTCCTCCTATACATAAAAATATTAATCTTCAAATGAGATTTGAGAAAATATAGTTTTTTTATAATAATTAATAAGTGATGTCCGATAACATCAGTTGGTGATATCATCATAATTACGTGAAATATAATTCTGGACTCAGTTTGGGGGGCTAACAGCTCCATATATGGGTATCCAAAATTAAGCTTTTGGACAATATCGGTAAGAGGTAATATCGGACATCCCTATAATTAATATGAATATGTAGAAGTTCCAATTACAGACCACCCACTAGGGGGCACAAACAAGTTTTTAGAGCTAGTGTCAAGCCCGGATAAATGGTGAGGGCTGCATCAGGAAGAGCATCTGGCGTAATACTCTGGCCAAATCAAACATGCAAAACAACAAAAAGATTTCAATACAGGATCGGGGTTAACCATGAGCACCAACCATGACTGCCTGTAGTGCTGTTAACCTACAGGGTACTGTTGGAAATTGGTCCAAGACAAAGGAGAGGAGGGCGATTGATTAAGGCAAAAAGGGAAAAGAGGAAGGTTAGAAGTTTTGCTGCGAAGGTGGGAACCCTGAATGTAGGTATAGTATAGCTGACATGATGGAGAGGAGAAGAGTGGATGTGTTGTGTGTGCAGGAGACCAGGTGGAAGGGCAGCAGGGCTAAAATTATTGAAGGTTTTAAGGTAGTTTACCATGGATTAGATGGGAAGAGAAATGGAGTAGGGGTGATCATCGGGGAATCATGCAAGGAATCATGCAAGGAACATGGTAGATGTGAAACGAGTATCAGACAGGTTGATGTGTGTGAAGGTAGAAATAGACCGGTGCTTCTCAATTATTTTCTGTTACACCACCCTAGCAAGAAGAAAACAATTTGCGCCCACCCTCCCCACCACTCTCCGCCGCAACTATAAATAATTGCATTTAATCACCTATAAAATAGATATAGGTACACGTCTACATAACACCTAACCTAAGGTTTACAGGACAGTTGTGAGACCAGCCATGATGTACGGTTCAGAGATACTAGGAATAGGTAGAAGACAGAGCCAGAGTGGGAGGTGGAGTAGTTGAAGATGCTGAGGTTCTCTTTGGGGTGACAAGGATGGACAAGATCAGGAATGAGGTGATAAGGGGAGAGCACAGACAAAAAGGTTTAGAGAAAAAGCTAGAGAAGCCAGGTTAAGATGGTTTGGACATGTTCAGAGGAGGGATAGTGGTTATATTGGTAGAAGAATGGTAGAGATGGAGCTACCAGGTAAAAGATAAAAATATTTATGGACGTACGTAGTGAAAGAGGACAAGGAGGTGGTTAGAGTTGAGAATACAGAGGACAGGGTGAAATGGAAATTGTTGACTCGCTGTGGCAATCCCTGAAAAGGTGACAAGCCAAAATGAGACTAGGATGAAGTTCTAAAAACTTTTATTTTTAATCCTCCACAAAATAAAGTGGAGCTTCTATTTTGGGAGTGCTGGCCTTGCTTTTTGGCAGTAATCACCAATTGGCGATCCATGGGCCACATACAGCCCGCAAAACTGTCCAATCTGGCCCTCAAATGGATCCATAAAAGTCGAATCTGAACCCTGCCTTTAAAAAGAATAGCCTACAACTTTTCCCGCAAGTTGAGGTTCAATGGGGTAGTAGCTAGCACGCTTGCCTCAGATAGAGAGAGCAGAGAATCTTCGGTTTGATTCCCAAAGGAACCACTTTTGATAAAATGTCATGCTTGAGAAACAACTTTTTAACACATAAACTGCTACAACATGAGTCATACTAATCAAACTACCACTATATGACAAATATTACTCTATGTTGTGATATATCATAAATACATCTGACCCAGTCGTTATGAAACCACAGCATGGAATAGGTGAAGTACAGGCTTTGCTGAAGAAATTGACCATGTCGTTTGGTCATGTGACTGTTGTGGAACCACTATTGTTTCACGTTTCAGTCAAGGTTATGACACTGCCTTGCCTTCCAAGGTGGGTGTGTACGCAATCTAGTCTAGATTGGGATCCAGCAAACCTTTAAAGGAGTGCCGGTAGATCCTGAGCAAAAACTAAAATAATTGTAAATTAAACAAGCGATGTAATCATATTTCAACATGCTAAACACTGGTCTAAAGTGAGTGTCATATAAATATTGAGTGTATAGAATACCATATCCAGTTTATACAGTTTAATAAATTTAGAGTTTTATACATATACATATATACATACATATACGTATATACATATATACATATATATATACATATACGTATATACACATATATACGTATATACACATATATACATATACACATATATACATATATATATACATACATATGTATAGAATACCATATCCAGTTTATATAGTCTACTCTAACTCTAAGTTATAAATTTTGAGTTTTTAGTTCTCAGGGGTTCGGTGAGGGGTTCCTCTGCTTGTCACAACATCGCGTATGTCAAAACACACCAACTCACCTTACTAAAGTACGGTAAGTGAACTGGTGGGGTTCGGTAGCTCCAACAAGGTTAAAAACCACTGATCTAGATAGATCACTGCAGCCTTGTCTCTTGAAAAGTTGCACGCAAGACAAAAAACTGTGGGCACACCTGGGCTACACCTTTCCGGTAGCTAGTTGATAACAACAGTCCACCAACATGGCTGCCTCCATGGTTTTGCCCAAACGTTACTGATTTTCCCTGTAGTCTTCAACAGATGACCTAAATAGTGCTTTACACATGTGAGAATCTTTAGAAATCACTGCCACTGAAAAAAATATACAGCTTAAACTAAATAAATGGTACTGATCAGCAAAATCATTTTTTAGCTACAGCATTCACATTAAAGAAGTACAAACAGTTTCCATTAGGTTTCTGCGATTAGGTCAGGGGTCAGCAACCGGCGGCTCCAGAGCTGATGAGGCCCTTTAGCAAACCCCTACTGGCACACTGGAGATTTGGCACAACGTGTAAAAATCC
This sequence comes from Paraplagusia blochii, assembly GCA_016785265.1. NCBI lineage: Eukaryota > Metazoa > Chordata > Actinopteri > Pleuronectiformes > Cynoglossidae > Paraplagusia > Paraplagusia blochii. The sequence goes on from JAFBJS010003901.1 coordinate 35,238, forward strand.
ATGTTCTTTTTTAAATACAATATATTTTCCTATAATACTATGCTAATTAATAATAGTTTAACTCTATTTATTTTACTAATTTACTAAATATGAAAATTAATAAATGTTAGTTTGTATTATTTTAATAATTGCAGACTGCATTTTAACTGCAGGCTGCGGGTTATTGCACTGTGTGGCCCATATAAAAAAATGACACGAAAATCTATATATCTATTGCTGATACTTCTATAATTTAATCAAGGCAACAAAACATAAAAAATTAACATTGTAATGGAAGTTAAACTTGAAGCACTATATATTGTACAGCAGTGTGGTGACGTGGTGTATCATTCTCTTCAAGATGCACTGCAGGGAAAATAAACATTTATTAATTAATGCTCGTGCTCATAATACTTGGTTATTTTAATAATAAGTTATATAGCTAATATACTGAGAGCCTATTTTGCCTTCATGTTAGTTTTATGGAAGGCTTTTAATTTTCCGCAGATCTAAACAGGTATGGTTTCTGGGGTTTTTTTTGGGCCAATATGGCTCTTTGAACATTTTGGGTAGCCGACCCCTGGATTAGGTGAATGAAGAAATGGAGTGACTGGGAGTTGGGTGGGACAGAGGAGCAGATGAAGGCTCATCTACCCTCCCCCATTCTCTCTTCCACTCCTCCTCCCTTGTGACCTTCAGCCCTGCCCCCGCCAGACCTCACCCTCTGCAACATACACTCTTTAAGGACCAGCTGGACACCTCTAACCCCAGGCTTGGACACTGGCCACTCTCACATATATTAAAGTTTAACATCGCTACGTAGTCTCTTGATTTTCCCCAAAGAGGATGAGGAAAAGCAGCTGTTCTGTTCTGTTCGACCTCTCCTCCATGTTTGCTGCAGATGAATGAATGAATTGTTTGGTATGACCTTCATTGGTTTTATCTTTGTGTCAGACTTCAGAGATTTATGTTGCACAAATCCTATGCTCTACGATGAGACCCAGCTGATATTCCATGGAGCTCATAAAACACGGTTTGCATTTCACAACACAATCCTACTGTATCGACGACCTATTCATGAACCTTGTTTTACACTGAAGTTTTATTTTTTTTTCATCCCCACCATTGCAGACTTGTGTGGATATTTCTGGCTCACCTGCACGGCCTGGCGTCCCTGTTGTGCATCAGCCAACAGCTGGATGGTGATGGTTCTGCAGTCTTGTACGGCATCTTGTAAGTAAACAAAGGTGTGGCCCATATGACGGCCCACGCTGCATTCCCTACAGATAGGCACCGAGCAGGTTTCGCAGAAGAACAGGAACACCTAGGGCAAAGCAAGTATTCTGGTTATTCCTTTGCAAAAATGGATACTGGTTTCACCATGATTAGTGTACAATAAGTAGGTTATGGCGAGAAGGTGAAGGAAAGAAATGTAAACAGTTTATTTATGGGTTGCAAGGAACACAGTCGATATATAACTTAACATTGTTTTTCATCTCTATCCAACACTTAAGTATTTTTATTCTGTTTATAAGTGCAGAATTTGGTCATTTGGAAATCCTGATTGTAGCTTTAATAATTTTCCTTCAGCAGGGATGTCGAACTCCTGGTTTGAGGGCCACTTCTGGGGGCCACTTCTGGCTACACCTACCACTATATTCAAGGGGAAAAAAATTCCCCTTGAATGCATAAAATATTTCATTTTAAAAATGCTTTGGTTGGTCATTTTAGAATGAGGGAAAAGAGTGGTGTGTGTTTGCACTGCTAAAAACACATCTCAAGATTAAAAATCCTGACATTGTGATGCATTCATCACTCCTGTGCCTTGCTCACATACATACGTGCATGCTAACACGATAGCGCAAAATCAATGAGTCAATGACAAAATATTGTGAATAATAAACAGGTCCATATGCATCCATATGCAACCAGTTTGGAGGTTACAGGCTTACAAACTCCATAGAGAATTTAGGGGGCACAGAAGGCCCTGAATACTAGATCACTACATAACCTTCAATATTGCATGTAGGAGAATTTAAAAAGGGACAAAGGGATTTAAGTGTTTCTGTTGACTTTTTCTTCTTCTCCGGGTTAACCCACACTGAACCGTTACAGCAACTTAAAAAAGTTTTCCTGCATGAATGGAATTAAAGTGTAAGTTAACTTTGCAAGTATAAACTATGCTTAGCTTTAGAATTCTGAGATGAGATCTGATGGTTGCAATGCAAGATTGATTAAATATGCAGTGATCATCATATCCCAAATAGACCCTGGCTCAATGTTTTCTAATAGCAAGGGACTGGGGTCTACAGGGAGGAGCCTGCAATCAATCCATCAATAAGGGCTGTTCCCCAAGGGAGCTGCATAATCTAATGACAGACTCCCTCCCTCCCTCCCCCACACACACACACGCACACACACACACCACACACACACACACACACACACACACACACACACACACACACACACACACACACACACACACACACACACACACACACACACTCTCTCTCTCTCTCTCTCTCATCCCCCCCACCCCCTTTATCTGATTTCCTTTTTCTTCAGTTCCTATTGGGTTCCTTTTGTTTTTGTCTCTTTTTTGCCATCTTCCTTCTGTTGAGCCATGGGCTACAGGCTACAGGCTACAGGCTACATCTCACTTTTTATTTTCTACACAATTTCGTTCCTTCAATTAATCAATAGTGTATGTAAGAGTTGCATGAGCTAAAATAAGTTAATATTGGGACTTAAACGGTCATATTTCAAAAAATCTCTTAAAATACTATTTTCTAGATTCTGTTGAGGGAAATAATGGTAATAATTTGAAGTTAAGCTGCGTTAGACTAAGGGGAAACACTAATACCCAGCACAAAATTTGGCAATAACTCGGCATGGTCCAAGGCAATAATTGAATCTATCGCTTGTTATATTACAAAACAATATCCTGTGTGACAATCTGGTTACAGGAGTGCTGTCTACAGCTAAACCTTTCTAAAACTGTAGGCATGTATTTCAATAAAATAAGTAGAGTGTCACCTGATCCTGATATACTTGTTAAAGGAGATAGCAAATGTGAAGCTGCAAAAATGTCTCAATTGTATAAGAAGTGTTTGCATATGTATTTTCACTTGTATATGTATTGTGTGCTTCTTGCCTTTTTACATCATGGCCAGGGGACTACAGATGAAAACTAGCCTTTGGTTAAGTCTTTCTTACTTTACCACAGTAGTTAAAAGCGGAGTTGCAAATTTTCAATTATTCATCAAACTGAACTCAATCGGATCAAACTGGTTTAATATTTTCATGATTTTCCTGAATCGGATCGTAGCCTGTGAGTCGAGATTTGAATCAGATCATTATGTGAGTGAAAGATTCACACCCCAATACAAATATTAAGGATGTCCGATATAACATTTACCCATACAGATATTAACCCATATTGCCCAACACTTCAATCCCCGATACAAATATTAACCAATACATGCATATCCAGTGAATTATTGAGATACCAGACTAAAGGGATTCTATCAATAACTGTGTACATAAACATAAACACACTACTTCAATTTCAATTCAAGTTGTAGAAAAATTACATTTATGTTTCACCATTTTTCTTGCAACAGTCCAACGTTTCTTTGTGGACCAATTAATGTAAACAAGAAATGTCTAGCGTTGGACAGAATTAACTTTCCAAAAACATTATAAACCAGGCTTATTCAGCCCACACAACAATAGTCAATATAAATGGGCACAGGTAGAAACAGCTGCAGTATAACATTAAAAAACCCTCTTTAATGAGAGAAAAAAACATTTCAGCATCGTCACAATGTAAATGACTCTTCCCGTTGATAACATGAGAGAGGACATCCAAGGGTGTTTCACTGGCAAATGTCTGAGAAGTGCTTCTTTGTTTTTTTTATCTGAATACAAAAAGTCCTGACATAGGCCGGTTACAGTAAAAAGTCTGGTTCTCCAGGACGATAAACTACAATTATTATTATTATTATAATAATAACAACCTTCTTTAGTAGTCTTTGGCAGGTAATTGGACTCACCTGCCAAACTAATTAGCACAGGTGTCTTCAATATGTTTCAGTGATATACAGATCCATGAAACACATTACCATTCATGAGTTTAAACTGACAAACAAAAAATACCACCTTACCCCTCTTGAACACTTTTTGCATAATAATTTGAAACACAGTGTAATAACACAAAAAATCCAGTGGCAGGCCATGCATTTCAACTATAGGCGTTCCATGACATCATAGTTATGTGACGTCAAATTAATACGCTTCACAATAACATCAGTATGACACCAGTATTTGAGAATCAACACATATACATTATATTACCTTTAATATAGGCTCATCAAGCAACACCTAATTTCAAGATTAATTATTGTTAGTATTTTTTAAATTTAACTGTGCCGATGGCCAAGTGCCTGATGATTGTTTCGTCCACACTAGGTTCCCTGGTTCAACAGCCAGCATAGCAACATTTAAAAAAATCCTATTAACCGGCACATTTGCCCAGGGGTAGTCAAAATGTGAAAGCTTAGGGCAGGAGGTTTGAAAAGGTAATTCTTAAGGTTTAGGCTGTGGCAGATTTCATGGAACCTAACAACACTATCGATCTCAAATATGGTTGGATTAAAACTTTTTATCGAATAATGTAAAACCTCTTTATATATATATTTATTTATATATATATATATCTTGAAATATAATTTCATTAAAAAATATTTATAAATAAATGCGTTTTTCTGAGAATGTTTAGGCCATCATTGAAGGCTTTGCTGGCCCCGACGACCATATTTAGCAGCAATGTAAAAAGACAAACGAGACTATATGTCTCTTTTAAAATACAACAAAGCTTGATAACTGGGAATACTTAGACCGATAGAAGTAGATGCTACCAAATGTCACGCAGCAGTGGAGTTTTACACAATACAAGACACATGTACATTTGAGTTCTATAGGAAATACAGCTGGAGTTAATGCATGATAGCTTTGTGCTCACACAATGGCAACACTGCAGTAAATCCCACCCACCCCTCGTAGGTGCTGGGGAACTGGGGTAGAGGGCACGAGCTCCACGAGCCAATAAAAATCACTCTGTGCAGCCTGCCTGCAAGCGCTGCACAGTAAGGTGGGGGGAAGGGACAAGGGCCATGTAATGTCACATTATAGTGCCAGAAAAACCACTGCAGCTCTGAGAACTAGAAGGCAGCACTGGCTTTAAAAGTAAAGAAAAAAAACATTTCTCCTCCAATGGTGACAAGGCTGGACATGTGCAGAAAAATATTTCTTAGCAGCTGCTGGCTTAGTCAAAAGTGTTTCAAACATAGGCATAATGTGGATATTGACCTGTGACTAGTTATAAATGTTATTATTGTAAAAATAAAAAAGAAAATTGGCATTTTCAAATAACAATTTTCAAAAGTAAATGAAATAAAAACTGAGCAACTAACTTGATTGAAATAAACAATAATCATTCCAGAAAAACAACACAAAGATGAACAAAATCAATCAAATTATCCACTAAAATATACTGGGTTACATCTAGTGCAAGTGGAGATAAATGGCAAGTGATTAACAGAATAGAGCTCTTGCTGTTGCAGTTAGAGGAAATGTATTTTATTTGTATTCTTTATTATGCCAGATGTGGGCAAGTATTTCAACTCCTGTGCCTTTAAATTTGACACAGGAACAAAAAATAAAAGATTCAGGCAAACTAAAATTAACAACTTGTAAAGGTTATAATAAAGACTAAAATGCTCTTAGCCTTTTCCAGGCCTCCTAGAGGGGAAATGCAGGGACTGCAGGAATAAGACCAGTATAATGATAATATTTTGCGAACAATCAAATGTTCCTCATCTTTGCCATGCTTTGCCTTTGAAGGGACTTCGGCATCTAGCGTATCAAATGAGGTAAGGATGAGCCTAGACGTTGTCTGATGTTCGTGTAAGATTGGTGCCTTCAGATTTACATTTTACCAATGTCTGGAAATCCTAAAAAATAAAATACAACATAGACAACACTGGACTTTAGCCTGTCTGGTATGTTAAGGCTTTATAATCTGTTTAATACCAAATCCCCAGAGCGCCATCTGCCAGACAAAACTCCCGACTTGAAGTCAGATATATCTACATCTTTTCCAAACCATCTCACATTTTCTTTAGTTTTCTCTCCCTTCTCCCTTCCTATTATTACTGTCTTTCTGCAATGAGTTTTTTTCTCCCTTCCGTTTCCACTGTAACTGCCACGCCCTCTGGCGGCAAATCCTGTTGGCTCCCTGCCATGGACATAACACGCACACCGACATGCCTGTCGATGTTTTGAAACCCTGCCAGATACAACAAGGGGAGGCGGTGGCCGCAAAACAGCAATCTGATTGGTCGGCCTCAGAGCAGTGTAGGAAAACAAACCAGAGTCAGCTGGCCTCATTGCCCAGCGAGCATGTGACAGACCGACTTGCGGCCAGCACTGGAGTAGTAAGAAAAATATGAAGCCATCGTAAAAGAGGGAAAGATAAGAATACAAATTTCAATGTAGTAGTGACAAAACAAAAACAAGAAAAAGAAAACATTTTATAGGAAAGAAATGAAAAACATGGAGGATAAGAGACAAATCAAAACTATTTGCTGTTTCTGCTGCATGACACAACATATTTTGCCTTGCCAAATTTGCTTCAGTTCATCACAAATATTTTCTTTCCACATTTCTTACATTTCTGAAGCAAACCTAGTAAGACTTGTCTTAAATTGTCACAATCAATCACCTGAAATTATCCTTTCTGTCTGAACTATTCTACAGCAAGTAGCTGCAACAACAAAGATGTCATCATTCAACATAAAAGTTTCCAGATGATTTTTTATTTTTTTACGAATAACATAGTGAAGGTCAATTGCAACTAAATTTACATTTGATTAGAAATGTTAAAATCCCATGTTGTCCTACTGAGATAATGTTATTACTGAGTCATATGTACGATGTAAAGATTTATTTCCAGATGCCAACTTTAAGTAAGTAATAAGTATACAACAAAGCTAGAAACTATAAAACAAAGGCAGAGATTCTGAAAAATAACACTAGTGGTTTAGTGGTTTACTGGTTTACTTCTCAAAAACATTGCAGGCTGGTCAGTTCCAGTTATTCTGGTTCTGCAACCAATTTTGCATATCGTTAGCTTCGTAGCATAATTGCCAAATATGACTGAGGCAATTATGCTCTGAGGGTAACGATATGTGTTTGTTGTATGTAGTTGTTGTAGTTGTAAAGCACAAGAAAAAGCTTTTATTCTATAAGGAGGTTTGGAATTACTTTACAGTTAAATAAGAAAGATCCAAATTCCCTATTTGTAGCTAACCAATACACGTTGAAGTTAGATAGTATGAGGGAGCAAAGTCATTTGGAACAACTAACCTTATGATTCACACTATCAAACAATAAAAAAATGCCCCATTGAAAGATGCTTGGGGCAGGGAGAAAAACATGCGGCAGAGAAGGGAAGTATTGAATTTGCTTATGTTGTGCAAATATTTTTCCGATACTGATATCAATAAATACCGGTATGCGCTGCTGTTTGCCCTGAAGCAGACATGGGGACTCGAGTCTGGGACTCGAACTTGAGTCGCACTTAGGTCGCACAAACAAAGACTAGTGACTTGACTTGAGACTTGTCGTGTAAGACTCGAGACTTGACTTGGACTTTGGTGAATAAAGTCCATAATCAAGGAATTATCTATTTTATCATTTAAATTAGTATAACTTACAGTGGGATGACCACTGTAAGCTATATGGTTCAGGAGATGATTTGGGTGACAACCATTGAGACCGAGTAAGAACTAAGGAGATGAAAATTAAAGAATGATAATGAACGGTTTACAGGTCCTTCTGATTTCAGAGATTTAGCATAGCAAATAGATGACACAACACCACATTACTAATGATATCAAACAACTAATCTTTAATACTTGATCAAAAAAAAAATCTAGATTTGCATACAGACTACTGTAATGATTATGTACTGACGTTAGTTCATATACCAAAGGATCTGCTGCCACACAGACATACGTTCTAGGTCAGGGGTCTTAAACTTGCAGCCTGCGGAATGATATTTTATGGCACGTGGAATTATATTTTGTGGCCCCCATTCTGATATGAAAGTTCAATGTTAGTGCGGCCCAAAAGATTTATGAAGGAGTTTCACTGCAAGTCTAATGTCATGTTGGATGGAGTCCATGGTAAAGTGGTCTCTTCTTTGTTGCACTATTCCCTTGCATCTACACTTCTGACCATCTCAGTAAACGTCTTTTCACAGATTTATGTGCTATAATGTGCTACAGTAACACTATGTGCTCCACCAGTAAATATAAGGTAAGTTTTTATATTTTAAAGATTTTCTCTGCACATTTCTTGGTAAATCCTATAGTTCTCATAACCCTGGTTCTAAGACTTATTCCGGGTCATTTCCTGCTGATTTGTTTTTGGATATCTCTTTGCATCTGCAGTGTCGTTTTACAAAGAATTTATGGGAAACTTTATAAACCTCCATTTCTTTCATTTAAATTAATCATTTATAGCATAAGCAACCCCTTGGTGAAATGACAGTGGGGGCCATAGCCCACAAATTTTTGGAGTTTGAGACCCCTGCTCTGGCTAGTGCATGAAGGCAAATGCCGTCTGAAGACAAGGTCAGTTCATCAATTTATTTATACATTATAAAATCCCACCAAAACACCTCATGCATTTAAGTCTGTTGCAGTGATAAAAACAATAATTAAAAAAAATGTTATTATAATTTTTATGAAAAGTCAAGCAGGATCATTGGATTGACTGGGAAGGTGGAGCTGTTACAAAAACTGCATCACATTATTATTTAAACAGCCAGTAGGGTTCAGCCAGTAAGGTCAACTAATGGCAAATTAAAGGCCTATTTGTGCCTTGCCAGGCAGTAGCGGGCTCTGCCATTTGTGTGTCTATTTAAATCCCACAGTCACGGGGAATGTGATAATTACCTTACCTTCTATCCAATAAATGTATTCATACATGAACGAGTTCTCCAATCGGCATCAAAGCAAGACACGCATGCACACACAGACACATTTACAACATGAGTAACTAAGAATGCTCTCTAATTAGTGGCACATGCTTCACATTTTAAGACTTAAAGTCCAACTTCATATAATCCAATTGCTGGCAGCACACATGCACACACATACTCAAAAGGCAAATGTGCACACACACACCAACTCTCCTTCTTAGGGGATAACTACCAACAGATGGGTGAAACCTTTGGGAAGAGGGTTTGTGTCTACATTTTCTGCAGTGTTAAAACTTAATTAAAAGCTCTTTAACAGCAACAAGATCGTGCTGAGGAGACTTTCTCTCAGTCGATGAGCCACCAGGTAGTACTGATGAGAAAAGCAGAAGTCAACAGAGGAAACTCTGTGAGTACAAGCGAGCATGCGAGGGAAGGAGAATAGAGAACCCAGGAGGTATAAACTCAAGTTACAGGAATTCCTCTGGCCTTGTATCAGCGTCAGTGCTGGATTTAGTTTCCTTACAAACACTCTGCTGACCAGCTCCAGAGAAGGGGGGTACAACTGGTGATCACAAAGGCAGCCCAACATGTGGTCTGGCGCATACTTATCCCTTTTTATGTCTATAAAAGAGTGCCAAAGATGTTCTACCAAATTCTTTTTAAGGTTGGTGTTATGAGATTGATTTGAAGTAGAATTGCACTCCAGCATTACCTTGGCATCTCGGTGATTTCTCTAAAACAACTAAACGGGTTGATTAAGTAACAAAAGGTGAAGGAAGGAAGAACATAGCCAAAACAATTTAATCTGGTGTTGTTAGTAACCTTACTAACCAGAATTGAACCTGTTAATGTCTTACTATATTGGTGTAGGTGGCTTTAATTTTCATAGTTCTTTGTTTAAACTAATTCCAATTGTATGAAGCTATGTTTCAAATACATTTGGTCCTGTAAATCATCTGTATTGACAAAGTTAAGAGAAACCATGGAGGCAGCCATGCTAATGGACTGTTTTCATCAATTAACTCTATTGGTCTAACACAGTGAATTCAAACCTTTTTTGAGCCACAACACATTTCTTAAATTTACCAAATCTTGGGGCATACCAACCAAAATTATATTTAACACAGTACTTATAATACATTTAGTTATTAATATATTTTCAAAATGTATTTATACTCCATGTGACACCTGGGCCTGTTCCTATGAACACAAATTGTATATCCCCGCAGGAATAGTAGAAAGACACCAGACATGGGGACTCAAGTCTGACACTTGGACTCGAGTTGCACTTAAGACTTAAGACTTGTGACTTGACTTGAGACATTCCATGTAAGACTCGGGACTTGACTTGGACATCGGTGTTATGACTCGCGAGTTGTGAATAAAGTCCATAATCAAGGAGTTATCTATTTTATCATTTAACTTATTTCACTTTTTCCGATGCGTTTCCCAGCGCTATGGAAAAAAAAAAATCACAGACAGAAGTAGTTTATTCCCTTATGGCGCACTAGGGTTTGTAACGCATGTGTGCTGCCTCAAGTTTAGGTTTCATATCACAGTGACCATGGCGGCGGTAAGCCATACTGGAGCGATTCCTTTCGTCATTGCATTTGCTTTTAAAGACTTCCAGTAAGCGGACGGCTGCTTGTAACTGGGCTTGTCTGGGAAGATAACTAATTATCTTCCTAAACTAATTGAGCCACAGTTATAGTCTGTTGGCTAGTTTTATAGTACCCCTCCCCTGACGTTGCCGTTTTATTTTATACTTCAGGCCACTACGTTAAATGCCAAGTAGCAGCCTGTGTGTATTGAACGTTCATTTTATGCATTTTACGAATGGCTGTTTTAGTTTAGACTAATGTTGTCACTGACATAACAGAAATGGAAACCTCTCCTTAAACAGCATGTAATGCATATGATTTCTCAGCCTAAGCACATTCACAGTGCATTATTTTCATTTTCCTTAATTTTCAGTTTCCTTTTATTTTCAGTTGGTAAAAGGACAAGACCACATACGCAAATCAGTTTGTATGTATCCTGTAGTATTCACAAAATACATTGTCGTGATGTTTCTTCACATTGCACTTGCACAGTACATTGTTCAACTTTGGTGTACAGTAGTGTGTAAGAACATATTACAGGCCTACAGTAGAGTACATTCTTTTAATCAACACAGCAATGCAATTTGTCAACCACTCATTCTAGGGCCCTTCATCTGGGTCAGAATTTTGTCCAGGGTCTTGTTCGGCATTTGCATTTTCCCTTCTCTATCTCGACTTGAGACACGCCAGGCAATCCTGCCTGAATGGTGTTGACCTAACAGACAGCAGCTAACATTTGGCAGAAGAGGGCCAGATCCTCACTTAAGTGTACAGTTCAACGTCTTATCAGTGGCTAGCCATGTTTATCCGATTCGCAAAGATCTCCATCTTTTAACTGCGTTGCATCCACATTGCTCAAACTGAAACACTAATTTGCACTCAAAATTACATTTAACTAGTCTGCATAGGATTACTGTGCGTATATACAAGGTAACATTGTACAAATACAAATCCTTTCCTAGTACACGACTGCTTAACATCCATTTACCAACCAATATCCAAAATGTATTGGTAATTGAAAAACTGAATAGCAAACACATACTGTATGTCGTAATGATGGAACAAAACTTTCTTTTAAAATTACATTGGAGATGACAATTTAACCATGAAACTACATAGATTAAGGATTTCATAAACCTGCTATAATGACCACTGAGAACTGGTTGCAAAATGTAATTTAACCTATATGAGGATTAATGCAAAATGTTAAATAGTTCTATTAATTTTAATAATTAATTAATAATAATTCATTGTTAATAAATGTAAGGAAAATTATACTAACGTAGGATTAGGGTATTTATGAAAAACACTGCTACCCAAATACGCCCGGTTGGTCACACAGCAAACATTTACGCGAGTTAATCCAGAAACCCTAATGGCAAACCCTAAAGTACATAGTGCAGATAACACCACACCCTAAGTGATAATGTAAGATGTAAAAGCTCTGCTCACTTTCTGTTCAGTTGGATGTTTAAACGATACAACTAAGTTAATACATTTTAGTCTTTCTTTAAATATTTATTTTTCATCCTTGATTGGGGAGCAGTGTTCAAAACAGGAACTACAGTTCAAACATGTTAAAATGTCAACTTGCAGTATATAAATAAACACAACAGAAGGGACATCTAACCATTACGTCCCGCCCTAGGTCAAACAAAGAACTGGTCTGTCTAATTCAGAGGGTTAAGTCAATGTAGAATTTGAATATCCAATGGATTTGCACCAGGACAATAGACACTGCGTGTTGAGGGCTCAACAGCAACGGTAGAAAACAGTAGTCTTCTTCCATGTCATTTACACCCCCAGGGCTGAACGCAGTGAGTAAGACTTTACTGGGAAACCAAGCCATTACTGGAAAACAGTCCAACTATTTACTGGCACTGAATCATCAAAGTGCTTTTTTTTTACCGGGTTTGGTGCATGTAGATAAATGATATGCATTCTGTAATGAATAACACATACAGCGATATTTTAAACAAATCTACCTTGTCAGACAAAATTAAAAATAGTTAAATAATATTAAAGAATTTCCACTGTTTTATTTGTTCCTTTTTTGAAGGCTTTAATTGTAATTTAGAATAAAGACATTTGTTTGTTCAATGTACCGGTACTTTGAAATGAAGAGGGCAGCAATTGTTATCCATGTCTTACAAGGCTCAGTGTTTTCGATACAAGAAAAAGATGTATATGACCCGTTTATGCTCATTTCTTCCGATAAAAGATAGCAAATCACGGCCTATCAACTGCCAATGTGAAATATTTAGACTGCAGAAAGCTTTTCAGTCACAGATTAAGTAAAATCCATATAGTACTAAGTTAAAATATATAAATTGTTAAAATTGTAGTTTATTTTAAACAGTAATATTAAGTAAAGCAATTTGTTGGACTCATTCAAAACCAAGCCCAGAGTAATTAAAATTAATCAACAGTATGACAAAGACTACATGACAAAAATGATGAAATTGTTTTTACTAAACAAACTCATTAATGACAAACTTAAAATGTAGATTATATTATGCTGAATAACTGCAGGTTTTCTTTAGAATGGGAAAGAACCCTATTTCGCTACTAATACAACTACAAATTAGTAGTTCTCTCAGAACTTACTGAGTGGAAAATACTGTTTTAATAAGTTTAATTATTGTGCATCGCTGGCTGGAAATTCCGCACATATATTTGATTCTATGTGAGGACTACTGACGGCGTGTACTCACACCGATTCTAGTTAACTTGCAGCATTGTCTTTTACTTTTAAAAAAAGGAGGTTGGAATCCAACAAGCAGCTAAATACGTGCCACATATCATGTGTGACAATCAAGAACGACAGTTAGACAAAGGCTCCAGTTCTGGTATGTATGCTATGTGTTCATACATGAAAACATTGAAAACAAGACATTTGTGACATAGCTTTTATCTGGTCTCTAGTCTCCTAGTACACGCTGCTATCGCAAACAACCTACAACTCCAAATTCTGTCCTTGGAAAAGAATTACAATAGTCATAAAAACATGTGTGCACTTACTAGATGGGCCTCTCAATGCCCCGAACGGATGGTGTGGTACAGATTAACAAGACTGCACGTCCGTGAGTGTGTGTGTGAGCATGTGCCTGTGTGTGTAAGGACCGTGAGTAAATCCTGCTAAGCACACGTGCCCGTTAGTCTCTGGGGAAGTAGGTGAAGAGCCACTCGGCTTCCTTTGAACCGAGGGCCATATAGCCCCTAGTATGGTTTGGTAAAATTTGGTACATACATGATGCTATTACACAATCAGAGTGTGTATGCTATGTAGTTGTTTTTCTATTCTGTTCTGTTCTTGATCGAGGAAACATATTTTCCTGTTCATATTGATTGCTAAGTATTTATCCTATTGGATAAATGTTACCTCTCCTTTATTTTTTTTAATTAGTTCATTACTGGTGGCTAGCGGATAAGGAACCAGACTTGAGTCCTCAGTTTCAGTGGGTTGCAACCAGAAATTGGATTGCAGACCTGTTTACAGTGGATTGCAGGCCTTGCTGATGCAATAAAAAAATTTGAATAAAAAAAAAAAATTGAATTCAACAGCTGACAGGTTGCCACTGAGCATTGCACTGTTATGCTTTGAGCATGGCACTGTCGTGACCCAAATAAATTCAAGTGGCTGATCTCTCAAAGGAAGGCTCACGGTATAGAGCCGTGTGATATGGGTGGCAGTCGTGGAGACTGCAGCCCCTGAGAACCTGGTAACAGATAAGAGGATGATGATGAATGAATAGCTTGTTACTTACTTCATTGTCATGGTGCTGGCAGAAGCTCATGCGATCCTGGAACAGTGACAGCAGGGCAAAGTTGTTCTGCAGGGACTGCGCGAGGGACAGTGCCACCCCTGGCTGACCAGGATTGCTGTTGGCGTTGACCCGGACCGGGTGGAGGCTCTCACCCAGCTGCTCAATGAAGTGGTCCTTGGTCAAACGTACCCGCTGGTGTGCCCGCACACAGTTATCACAGAGATATTCCTGGCAGTCAAGGCAGTGGGAGGTAGCTGGGTTCTCCTCGTCACAGGAGCTGCACTGGGGCTCGCCCAGGTGGTGGGAATGCAAGAGGCCTCCGTGAGGATGATGGAAGCCAGAGGAACCAACGCCATGGCCTCCCCGAGGATGATGGTGACCATTCTTGTTCTGGATCTGCTCCTCTGAGCTCACCACAACGTCGAGAAGGTTGCTAAACAGGAAGTTGGAAGAAGGCAGGGAGTCCACGCCAGCTTCAGAGATGGACACTTTCTGGTCACAAGTTGGGCAGCGGAGCTTCAATGGGTCACCAAGACTACGTTGGCCTTCCAGGCACTGCCTGCAGAATGCATGAAGGCAGGGCAGGACATGGAGCCTCCTGGTGGTCTGGCTGGATGAAGATGAGGTATGAGACGAGGAGGACGAGGTAGACGAGCTGGAGGAGATGGGGGCAGAGGAACCACACAGCTCCTTGCAGAGTGGGCAGGTCTGCAGGTCTGAGTCTGGAAATGAAGCCATCTGCAGCAGCTTTACCAAAATACAGGCTCGGTTCACAAGATAAGCAGCAACAAGAGTGAGGTATTCATCTGTTTGGTGTATAGAATTATGTGCTAATTGAGGTAGGTTAATGAGGTATATAAAGTCAGTTCAAAAGCAACATACAGAGTATTCTCTGTAACAATATAACTGCCACTAATCCAAGAGGTAGCCGTTCTTAAAAAAATCAATTAAAAAAATCAACGAGTTTCTGAGTTTCCTGAAAAGTAGTCAGGCTACTGGGAAAGAGTCTTGATGTGTAAGGCATATGGAGAAAAAAAACGCGTCATGTCCTTAAACTTGACAAACAAAAGGACAGTTGACAACGTGAATGTCTCAGTACACAGTCTCCGATTGTGCTTCGTGTAAAGATCATCAAATGAACCTCAGCGTTGAGAGACACTGAATCGGCGTCGAAGTATGGACTCCGTCTTTCCTCCCCCAATCACTCGGCGACATGACTACGGAGCTTTGGCTACAAGCAACACCCAGACGCGTGTGAATGTGTTTTTTTAAATGCTGATATCAATTCTTAAAATCATTTGCGTTTTACTGTTTGGACTCGTGTCGATACTTTGGTGGCGTTTTCTCTCTAGTCCACCATCTGGGCTTGTTCAGGCGGCGACGGGCGCAGCCAATGGTCGCTTAGTGGCAGCAGCAGTAGCAGCAGCAGCAGCAGCAGCAGCAGCAGGAGCCTCGAACCGACACCGTAAATTATTCATCAAATCTCGTGGTGCGTCCCAGGTTATCAGGGCATAACAAATAAGCACGGTAGGAGCCCCAACAATACTTAGACCTCCAAAAGCAGCCGGAAGTGAATTCAAGCCTCCATTTCGCAAAAAGGGCGCTCCTCGCTCCCCTTTCCGCCGTCTCGTCGGCTGACTGCTCTCCCTCTCCGTGCCTTTGCGTGGAGGAATGCGAAGGGTCTTCTCCGGCAGCGTGGGGGAAAACGGTGTCTGATAACCGGGAGGGAAGTCGGTCCAGCGACCTAACCGATGTTGGCTGCGCGGCTTTCGACGTTGCTGTAATTACGCTTGTTTACCCCCGTGTGGATTAACATTAACGTAAACATGTGTGTATATGTGTTTATCCTGCGCTCAGGTTGCAGCTCCCTGAGCCGCTCTAGGAGAAGTGAAGAAAAAAACTCACTCACTTCCGCATGCGCACCTCTCGCCAACCAGAGGGGGCGTGGTCATTAGTGTCCGACGTCAGTGACTGTCAACGTCACTACCCGAGACAGCGCTGTTCTATATATATACTCGGTGATTGATTTGCTTAGGGACGATTTTTTTCTTTTCTTCAAATGGTAGTAATGTTTTTTGAGGTTTTTACAACATTCATTTGCGTTGCTAGCATATTTAAATTGACCATTATATTTCAAAATACAATATATATATATATATTTTATAATATATTGTATACTTCAATTACATGTTTGTGCAGACCTGAGCAATTATTTTGACTCGCTGTGAACTAACATAAATGGTGAGTAAAGTATTGAATAAATGCTCAAATGTTTAAAGCCTCTTCTAGACAAACCATCGTTTGGGGAAATGCTGGCTTTGAAATTAATACAGTACTGTTGTATAATTAGGACAAGTTTGGCAGGCCGGATTAAAAAAGACAAACAGCCCACATCCGGCCCCGGGCCTTACATTGCCCAGGTCTGTGTCAGTGTAACACAGTGCACGTGTGGCATGATAGTATGAACGTGTGTATGTATATGAATGTGCATATCTATGGATGGATGTATTTGTAAACTCTGTCTATATATATATATATATATATATATATATATATATATACAGATATGCATATATATTTGTATAGGTATGCTCAGGAGTTAAGTTTATATTCTATTATATATATATCTTTATAATTATTATCTATAGATTCAGCTCATACCTCAGTAGGTATAGCAAAATATATCATAACAATAATAATTGAGAATGCAACTACTTAACAACACCATACAGCAATATTCATTACCTTCTATTCTGATAATACTAATAGGTTGGTGGTAGTGATCTAGTGGTTAAGGAACTGGATGGTTCCAGGTTTAAATCCAAAAACTGCCAACTACTGCTACTGAGGGCCACCGAGCATGGCACTGGCCCACACACTGCTCCATGGATGCTCAACATCTATCTACAAAAGTTGGCATACAAAAAACACAGAGCTGTTCACTTGATATACTGCAACTCTGAAGGACAGATTTAGACGATTAAGGAGAATAAAATACATGACTGATGAAAGAGTAACCTCAGTGTTAGAATTTAAAGCTATAGAATCCCCCCACAACACTGTTTTTGTTGACGACTATCCTGTATGTACTAGGACAGGGGTGGGCAAACTAAGGCCCGGGGGCCACATGCAGCCCGTTGAGCCTTTTAATCGGCCCGCCATCCCTGTCCAAATTAAATAATTTATTTATATTATAATTAAACTTCCGACTTTTCCTTACAATGCCCGCATTTTTCCAGTAGATGACATAATAGGCTATTAGAAATTTAGTATTTTGGGTTTGATACATGACTTTTACTTGCCATTTATCTTAGCTTACATGAACGCTCCATCTCTCTGCTCTTGACACGGCCCCGTGTCCAATTTTAGGAGAAATTGTGGCCCGCAGGTCAAAAAGTTTGCCCACCCCTGTACTAGGATAATTCATGTGATGTGAATCATCCTTCACATGAACAGCTAAGAAGGCACTAACAGGGATAAACACAAACACTTTTCTGTTAGGATTATCTTCATCTCTAGGTCATGCATGTACAGATATATGGGCGTACAGTAATTTCCTGTTATTGACATAAATTGTTCTCTGATACAGGCCTTTTGACAATGTCAAGAAATTACATCTGTCTATACCATATGATGAACTCAAGGGCCTTTTTCTACTCTTACCCGAAGTGCTCTTTTGACTTTACTTACTAAGGTAAAAATAACTGACGCGTGGCAGTGGTTGCCTAGCAGTTAAGAAGGGGAGTTGGGTCAGCAGAGCTTCAGGTGTGATTCCACTAGTTGCTACTAAAGTATTCGGGGCATAGCACCGTCCCGACTCCTCATGACTTAACGTAGGCTCATAGGAAAGAAGAAATTTGAAGTGTAATTTTTTCTTCTTGCTTGCAACTCCATCTGCAACTTGTTACTACACAGTTCCCCTCTCTCCTCTTCTCTTGAGCACATGATCATTCCTTCTCCACCTGGCTGAAATTTATAGGACATGTATGTTGGATTTATTGGATGTAGAAATTTGCCAAAAAATAGTTGGGAACCACTGACCCTAATGATCCTATCCATCATTCATTGTCTCCTTATCTGTTGCCAGGTTATAGCAGCCTCCACAAATTCCACCCAAATCACACTACACAACACCAACCCGGGCAGTTGGTGGCCTAATGGTTAAGGAAGGCCCCCAGTCCGCAAGGCCCCCGGTTCGAATCCCCCTACCACCAAGTTACCAATGAGGTCCACTGAGCAGGGCACCGTCCCCACTCACAGTTCCCTGGGCGCTCAAAGCTGCCCACTGTTCACTTTGGTGATGGGTTAAATACAGAGGTCACATTTCGTTGTGTGCAGTGGTGTGAATCACAATGTCACAATTACAAAGAGTTTGCTTACCTTTCCTTATATACCCTTCTCCTGGTAGGGAGGCCACTAGTAAACCCACCACTCTAATTGGGATTTGATCTTGCAAAGGAGTTGAACACCGGAGTTCCACAGGAATGACATACAAATGAATGAGATACCAATATAGGCAGCTAATTTCCCCTGAATTAGTGTGCTACCAGACTAAATACATTCTATAAATAACATTGAACAACATAAACACACAACTTCAATATAAGTTTTGGAAAAATTACACATCTATTTTTTTTTTTTTACCATTTTGTCTGAAACAGTCCTATGATTCTTTGTGCAGCATTTGATGTAAACAAGTAATGTCTAGTGTTGGACAAAATAACTTTCCAAATACATTGATTAACATAATAAACCAGGCTCATTCAGCCTCACAACAATAGTCAATATAAATGAGCACAGATAGAAACAGCTGCATTATAAGAGTAAAAAGCCCTCTTTAATGGGAGAAAAAACATTTCAGTATTGTCACAATGTAAACGACTTTTCTCGTTGATAACATGAAAGACGACACCGAACGGCGTTTCACTGGCAAATGTCTGAGAGATAGCTATTTCGAATACGATTAGTCCTGACATAGCCCGGCTACAGAAACACCACACCTTTAGTAAAACAGCGTCTTGAACGGGGGAGAGCGGTTCTCAAGGACGATGAACTCCGTGAAGATTGTCTGATTTATTTTGCTCTTTTCTGTTCTTTACCGTATTTAACTCCTTTGCTCTTGTCTGTTCTTTACAGTATTTAACTCTGAGTCTTTGGGAGAGAGGCAGCTGCTGCTGCTTCGTTGTTGTCGTTTCACTGAGTCCATTCCGTGTTGTTTTTCTTTACTTCGCTGCATAAAAAGGCCTCATGAAGTGTTGAAATCTTACCCCCGACTCCCACCCCCAACCTCACATGACCAGCTCCTTGCAGTCATTAGAATTGCAGTTTTCTATCCACAAAAAACTCCAGACCACGGACATTAACTGTAGCATTGCTCATTGTAGCTATCTCTTTAAATGACATCATTACATCATTAAATGACATCATTAACATCATCACGTGCGGGTAGTGTCAGTGCTACGTGAGGGTAGTGTCAGTGCTAGTGATGTTCCATACCAGCAATTTCCTTTCCGATCCAATACCGGGTAAAATTCGGTATTGGTTACGTCAATACCGATATTTTATCATTTGTCTTTTAAATAAAAAAAGTATGTATTTCAAATAATAGCTTATTTAAGAATCCAAGGCAGTTATTTATTCATGTATTTATTTTAAACTATGGAGTGTACTGAGGTACCTGCCTCATTTCTACACAGTCAACACAACAATAGAAAAACCTGAGAACACAATCATATGAAATATGTCAAAACAATGTTTCAAACTCTGAAAAGAAATAATTACAATTGTAAAAACATCAAAATAAATTATAGCGATTTTTTATGTGTGTGTCATTGTGACCGGGGACCTTGCAGACCAAAGTCAGCTTCCTTAACCACTACGCCACTAACTGCCCCAATTCATGTTCAATTAAGAACTACTCTAAAGATGAACACTTGAATCTTGATTCATGTTACACAACCATGTAAACATGAAAATACTGAACATGTTGATAACAACCTCTGAAATTGAACAACATTCCATGCATGGGGGAGGCAATTGTGAAGAGGTGTTAGGGGTCACGCAGCAGACTCTTCACAGCAATGGGGAAGAAACTGTTCCTCAGGCTGGTTCGGGCCTTCAGGAGAGCCTGATGGGAGGGTGGTGAATGGAGAGTGTCCAGGGTGTACAGGGGATCTTTCTGGTCCTTCGGAGTAGGGATTGTTGCGTACTGGAAAGCGCAGCAGTGACTTCTAAGTTGTTCGGCTTCTGTGGTGCTCATCCTGTTGTTTCTGATGGTTGTCTCTGTGGCTGTGATGAGGTCAAAAGTGGGGCTTCTGGGCTGGAGAGACTGCAAAATTCAGCCCTTTTCTGTCAGACTTCTGTCGGATAGTGAGACTTCTGTCTGGGGTCCTGTTGCTCTGGGTGAAGTCACCTAAGGTTGTCTGTCTGGCCAGGACGCCCCTACATTGGGGAGACCAAGCAGCCACTACACAGACACATGACTCAACATAGAAGGGTTAACACCTCAGGTCAGGACTCAGCTATCCACTTACACTTAAAGGCTACCAACCACTCTTTTAAGGACCAAGATGTTCAAATCTTGGCCAGAGCAGACAGATGGTTTGAGAGAGGTGTTAAAGAAGCCATTTTTGTCAACCTGGAAAAACCATCTCTCAACAGAGGTGGTGGTTTGAGACATAACCTTTTACCCACCTACAAAGCCTTTTTGGGAACAATACCCAATGGGTTCCTCTCTCAACAACCTGTTTCGCATATTAACAAGCCGTGTGACCAAAACCACTCCGACAATGACGGTAACGACCCATCAATACCCACCCAACGACTGGTATCACACTTCACAGGTATCCCCAGGTCCATCCGACAGGAGGGACTTGAAACACCCCTTCCTCCCCACTCACAGGATATAACTTCTGTTACTCCCCACTAACAGTTAGAACTGATGAAGCCTCTTGGATGAGAGGTTAAAACGTTTTCCAAAAAACTGAATGTCCAGTTGCCTAACTAAACTCTTTAACCATGACTGTAAAGAGTTACCACACACAATGAGATGCAGCAGATAACCATGTTGCCGTTAGGTCCCCTACCTGGCGGAGGGAAACAGTCCACTTGGTTCATAAATAGTAAGTAGACGGAATGGGAAAAATAACGCGTTATGTTGTTAGTTACTGAGAAAAGTAGTTGCATTACGTAACAGCGTTATAAGTAACGCGTTAGTCCCAACACTGGTTATACGTATTTATACTTCACATTGGAAAAGACTTGAAACACTCCTTCCTCCCCACTCACAGGATATAACTTCTGTTACTCCTTACTAACAGTTAGAACTGAAGAAGCCTCTTGGATGAGAGGTGAAATGTTTTCCAAAAAACTGAATGTCCAGTGGCCCAATGAAACTATTTAACCTTGACCTGGATGACTGAGAACCTTCATAGATATCTTTACAGTCATGGTGTAAAAGACAGCCGTGCACTATGTAAATCATTGCGTTGAAAAGGAGCGATGATTGGTTGACATAGGTTAACATTTCATGATAAGCCACTCCACACCTTTAGAAAAACAGCGACCTGAGCGGGCTTCTTGCCTTATAGGGAAATAAACAGTCTCACACACACAGGTGATAAAGTACAGCAGCGCACACCCACAACCAAGACAACGGCAAGTTGAGGTTTCAATAAAGATGCCTGTCAAAATGTCTAAACATTTATTTTGTTTTTACTGTACTGTAATGTACAACGAACGTATAACTTATTTTCCAGACTCTAACTGCAGCGCTGCTCCCTGCAGCTTCACTCTCTCACGTTCACATCCACAAAGCTCTAACCACGCCTCCCCACATTTTAAACTTTAACCCTATAATGTACCATTACAGTCCCACTAGATTTCATTATGATAGTTGCTATGGAGCACAACACTAAACTGTTTAATGTGTTTTTAAAGTAAAGTAACTAGTTACTTTTATAATTTAGTAACTAGTAACGTAACTAGTTACTTTTTCAGAGGAGTAACTAGTAAAGTAACAAGTTACTTTTTTAAAGTAACTTGCCCAACACAACAACACATGGAACTACACCACCACAGCTGCAGTATCGTCTCTGTGGCTCAACCTTATCATTTATGATGTGTTATTATTATTATGCAGACGAGATCCAGGGAGCAGAGCCAACATTTCACCCACAAATTATAAATAATGATGTGTGTGGTGTGTGTCATGTGTTCTTCTTTATTACTCGATAAATAACAGATAAAAATAGTTTTTAAAGAACAACTTTGTTCGGCCCCATTGCAAAATGCTTCCATACTTAAGATCTCTTCATGTTCGGTTTCATTGCAGATCAATAGGAACACTGATCAAATCGATCCAATCAGTATTCACCAGACAAACAACACATCGCGCTGTTCTATCGGTTCTAAACACTACTGAAACCCGTGAGTCTTTCAAAGCCCCGCCCATTTTTGGTTCAGTTGTTTTAGTTCGCATGAAGCAGTAAAGTGGTTCAGACGTCATCTGTCACGTGATGTGAAGCAAGCTCCGGAGCAGTGCTTCGAAAAAAAAAAATGGGGCGTGGTTCGAAGCCCCGCTTTAAAGCGAACATCACTACATAGTACCGACTTAAACCACAAAACTTCCATGCTTAGGGTGGCAGTCATGGAGAGTGCTGGATGATGAATGTATTTATTGTATACATTGGGTTAGTAAATGTATGTAGCTCAGTGACAAAATACATGAAATTCACCCAATGTATAGTCACTACTCCACACTAATATTATATTTATATTATATATTTATAACAATTGCTCAAGATATACCAGCACTTCCTTTGCAATCTGAATCGGAATACTTACATCCCAGATAAACAAGTAGATTGCAACCTACTTATTCAGGTATCTGCTATACGGTATAAACATTTTCTTCATAATGAAAATAGTTAGACCATGAGATGGTGAAATGTGTACATTTTATTAAACATTATCCTATATTTCCCAAAGCACCCAACCCTTAGAACAATAACCACACAAGGGTGAAAGTAATACATTACTCACATCCAATCAGCTCACCTTTTAATCACAATGCTGAACTTTGACCGTTTGTCTGAAAACTGGACACACAGCCAACAATGGAAACAGTTTTCTACACATGAGCCTGATGCCCTGCAAGAAAAAAACTCCCACATCAGTTCAGCTACCAGTATCTACTGAAGATACACAAAATAAAGTTAAAACTAGCACTGTATCAACTGTATCAATGTTTCAACATAGGAAAAACCCTCCAAAAATAAGGCCATCTAAGCTGTAGATGATGCAGCTCTGTCTCCAGGTCAGGCGTTTAGATTCCTTTACTATATGTCAACATGAAATACAACAAATTAATATCAGGTGTAAAACTGCTGTACAAATATGACAAATATGTAAAGGAAATTATTGTCAATTTATTAGACTGGAACTTCTTGGGGAACCTGCTGAGAAACAGAAAATAATAAAGCATATTGACAGATAAACTGACAGTCAGTGTTTTTATTTAAATTAACCTTTATGTGACATTGTTGAATTTGTTCATAAACACTTCTTTAGAAAATAGTTACAATTTAAGTCCTAATTTTAGGATGACTTAACCTAATCCACTGTTGAAGTTGTTTTTCAAAGAATGAACACAAAACAAGTCAGTAAAAACAATTAAAGAAATAACAAGTGTTAGAAAAACAATATTTACACTTGGCCTAGACAATTCAAAACAAAAATATTGTTTAGGTCTATTATATTTTTGTACTTTGTATTTATAATACAAAGCAGTGTGAACATTAGTCTTTATATTATTATAAGTTGTCATTTTTTTAACAATGACACTGAAAAAGATATAAATTGATCTCTGATCTGTCAAGTACTTCCAGGGAATCCCATGGAATGAATGTTGGAAGTCGGCCATTGGGTCCACACTTCCTTGGCCCATGAATGATTGTGGCGGAGCCACTGTCGAGCAGAGGAAATGTCGATTAAGAAAACTTGCTCTTGTGAGGAGTTAACCTTTGAAAAGGTAAGACAGAGTTTGGGCTGAAGGATGTAAGCTGCACAGAGGAGGCGGCTGCCAGCAGACAGGTACTCACTCTCACTGCTTTGAGTCCTAGAAGAACAGACAGCAGAAGGATGAAGGAAGTAACTTAGCAAAGGCAGCTACACCTTTAGACACACAGGACAAACAGTACAACAGACAGTGTGGCTACCTTTTTAGAGTGATCCCGAGGCTACGGGCGGTGTTGTCCAAAAGTTGTAGAATGCCTGTTGCATTGACAGTAATAAACATCTCAAAGGTGAGAGCCAGCTCCACCTCCCACAGGTGACTGGGGACCATCAATGCCATATAACCAGAGGGCGCCGACACTCCTGGGTAGTAACCTACACTCAGAGCATCTGACCAACACACATCAGTCGTAAACCTCTAAATTACCAAGTTTACTTACTGTACATTCACTCAAGCGGTAAAAGGATTGTGATGTGTAACGTACGTTTGAAGACTTCCCTGGCACGATGCCACTGGTTTTGCTTTCCAAGTTTTTGTAACAGTGTATGGAGAATGGTTTGGTTCACTTTCAGGTTATTAGAGAACATGAAATCCACTGTATCTGAAGCTACAGTCAGGATGTGTCTTTCCACACACACTTGGAGGTGACTCTCAAACACTGGAGTGTAGCTGCAAACATCAATACAGTCTACGGAAGACACAACATCAGCTATTGTTTTTTTTTTTCATCTGTAGGAAATTTTTATATTCACACATATGTAATATATATGTACATATATACACACAAACATGTATATATATATATATATATATATACATATATATTCATATACATATATACACATGTATATACATACACATACATGCATACACATGTATACACATACACATATATACATACATGTATACATATATACATATACATACATATACATGCATATATACATATATATATATATACACATATATACATATATATACAGTATATATACATATTTACATATACACACACACACAAATACACACACACACAAGGTCTCAGCCTTACCATTTGGCTCTTTAATTCCAGGAAGGTTTGAAAGAACCTCTAGTGTGTCTCGGTGAGAGGTTTTCTCAGCCAGTCGCATCAGCACATGACTCCTGCTTGTCAGATCGGCAGGCTTGCACGGCCACATGTGAGAACTCTGGAACCAATTGTTTTCTATACAAAACCCCCCAACACATTTATGTTTAGGTTTAAGTATGTGGTGTTATAATATTTTAGTCTTTGCACTGGGGGAGTGTGGCCCTTTGCTACTACATGATTACTTTATAGATGGCCAGTGTGATTATAAAAACATTTAAATTTTAATCATTAGACAACAATCCACTTGAGAACAAGTACTGTATATCCATCATGTACAGATCCAAGCGGAATGGAATTCCGCTTAGAATTGTGCCCAAAACACACATGTCAATCCATTTGTTTACTTGAGTAAAATATATATATATATATATTCAATCTCAAAAGATAGTACATCAGCTGACTTTACATACTAGATGATACAATTAGAAAATAATAAATAGAACCAAACAGAACCAATATATACTGTATATATAAATAAGTAAAAGTGCTACATATCAGTTGAGCCTGGCTGATGTGACTAAAAACCAATATTGGCCTTTTTCAGTCTAGGTTAACTAATGTGGAGTCATCAGTTATTGTTTTGTACACTGTAATAAACAGGTTTTAACAGAACAAGTAGATTCTCTTATAATGAAACCTGCAGAATGTCCTGCAAAGCGTACTCCTCACCTCTGAGTGTGCTCAATGCTCCCTCCACGCTGCCACTCAGCAGGAATAACTCAGTGGCCTTGGTAACCAGCGAGCAGCGGGATGCTCCATCCTCATTCCCAAATAGACCTTGAAGTGTGGAGTAACTGATTTTGGAAAGGGACAGCACCTCTACCACTTTCTGACCCTAAGAAAGCAGATGTAAGAATATACACAAAGAAAGCCCACGTCATTTATACCAAAAAAAAAAATACAACAGCTGAATAAGTAGAATTGAAATGATCCGACACTAGCTTTAAGGGGTAATAGGATGTATTTTAGGTTTTGTATTTAATCATTCATTTACCGGGTCAGGGGTGTTAACTAACCTTGGCCCACTGATGCGTTTTGTGGTATCTTAGCATGAGTGAGATGCCGATCCGTCCAAGAAAACCTTTCATGAGGACATCTTCATTGTCACCTTCATTCTGATACACTGAACAAAGGGAAATAAATATATAATCATGGTTTATTTGTTAGCTTTCACAAACAACAGAAATTACTACTATAACATTTTGTAAACACACTTACTTATAAGGTGACATTTTATGAGTCACCTCATAGACCTGCTTACCTGATTACTCTGTTCTATTAGGAATATTTTTGTTTTAATTTCAGTTAAATCCTCACCTGCTTCTGCAAATGTAGCAAACGGCACCGTCAATTTATCTTTATTCTCAGAGAGGAGGGCCATGGCAATGCGACAACAAATATGTTCTAAGTTGTTGGGATGATGGCTGGACTGGCAGACAGAGCTGAAAACCCTTCCCATCCTCTTCCAGTCTTCCTGTTTGGCACAAAGCTGACAAATGACATTGCAAAATGAAAATCTATTTTCATCATCATGAATTTAGCCAGCAAAATTTTTATTAACCAACCTCAATCTCCACAATTGAATGGGCCAGGCTCAGGTACTCAGGAAGTGGAGCACTGATAGAGTATTGACAAAAAAAGTTCATTAACAGTTCGAGTAGGTGCTTCAAAAACCTTTGCTTTTAAACTTAATGTCAACTTACACTTGATTGGCTGACAGTGGTGCAGGGAGGTCTTGACAAACAGTGCGTTGAATCTCTGGAGTATTTCGAAAACATTCAATCCAATCCAAATTCAATACAATACCTTCCTGGGCCATCTAATAACATATAAATAATGTATGACATAACCTGCATGTGTAGTTAGAAATTAAATTATATGTAACATCTTCAGAAATTGTGATACCTTGAATGTAAGCTGTACCAGTTCAGGAACACATGCCACCAGCCCCTTCTCTCTCACAGAGTTGTACAGAGCCAGCAGGAACTCGGGGCCAGGCTGTTGGGTAAACGTTTCTATTTTACGTGCTGCTCTGCCCTCTGCTGGATAACAGCTTCAGTTGCAGCGCGTCATTACATTGATGAGGTGGATGTAAACCAGACTTACTGCAATCCTGTGAGTCAAGCCAGCTCTGAGAACCAAGATGACATCGGCCACCATGTTGGCTTTAAGCAGCGACCAGAGCAGGGATAGAAACACTGGCATAGAGAAATAGATTCCAGGTGGGTTGTTCAGGTAGTATCCTGAAAACACTGCCCCTGGAGGGAAAAAAGTGACCTTGTTGCTACATCATTTTATATAAAATAATTTATCTCTAGTGGTAAAAAAAAACAATACAGACAACTCT
Source organism: Paraplagusia blochii (assembly GCA_016785265.1). Classification (NCBI taxonomy): domain Eukaryota; kingdom Metazoa; phylum Chordata; class Actinopteri; order Pleuronectiformes; family Cynoglossidae; genus Paraplagusia; species Paraplagusia blochii. Next base: position 63,125 of record JAFBJS010003901.1, read on the forward strand.
GAGACACAAGAATACTAGAAACTTTACCTGCTTTCTGAAGACATATTGGATTTTTGATAAACTGTGTCACTTTTTCCATGCAAAACTGAAAACAGAAAAGCAAAACTCTATCTTAGAGGTTTGGGGATCATAACAAAGCAGAAAGGAGTTTTACTATTTACTCCTACCTGTAAGTATAAATTCTCATTTGAGATATAGGTACTTTTGGAGATTCAATAATTGCACTCAAAGCTAGGAAAACTGCACATCAAGACATACCTTCTCATCTCCCTCCACAGGTACATGTTGGAAACGGCACATTTTGAATCCACACGAAAGTGACTCGCTGAAGTACTGTCTGCAGTACTAGAGTGTAAGAGCAGGACAGGTTCTTGTATTACTTTAAGTCTCACAGATGAAAAGGTAAATAACTACAACAGTCAGCAACTCATCTAGTTTTTTTTTCTCTTTCAGTACAACCGAGGGCTGCTTACTTGATTGGAACAAGTACAGCTGTCTGGAATGCCAATAAGAACTCTTCAAAGTTTGGTGGAGAATTTTTTTTTTTTTTTTTTTTCAAACCGATGACATCACATAAGTAAAAAAAGATTAATCCTATTTTGGTTTTTTAAACACTCACTAAATGGGACTTTTGGGGTCTGAAATTCAAGATATTGGTTGGGTTTGAAATCCGAGGTTCTGTGGAGAATAAAATACAAGTGAGTCAATATTATATTATCTTATCCATGCTTATCTACTGTATGAGTCATTATGACCAAATGGAGGTGCCAACACTTCAGCACGTGTCGTTTTTATTTTACCTTCACTGTTTCTCCGATTTGTGAAAGGGATGTTTTTCTGTTGTGAGTCTATGGTTTGAGAATACAGTCCGCCTTTCCTGTACAGGACGATAAAAAAAACTATCAAAAACATGTATTTTGAAGTGCCTTGAGGAATGTTCTGATGTGATCGGCGCAGTTACCTCCTTGGGTCTGCATTAAGATGAATATTGTTGACGTTGACATGATCCTGTAAAAAAAACAAAACATAAACACACACTCAAAGAGCCTTCGACTACTATAATAAATCTACCTGTTAAATGGTTCTGATAAGAATTGTCAGCTTATGATGTTTTTACATAAATGTTACATATGATTCTTTCATTAAAATATACCTAAGAGTGTGGTCCAAGAGTGTTGTTAATGTAGAGCTGGGCGGTATACCGTTCGCAGCGGTATACCAGTAATTTTTATGATGATTTTTGCATTTACCCCCATACCGGTATGTGCGCATATGTCGGGAACACATGGAGGCCGAACGTTGCACAGCGGTAGATTGAGCGAACAGTGAACAGTGTTGCACCAAACAAACCAACTGTGCACCAGAGCGGTTGTAGTGGCAGTACAGTGAGTTGACCGGCCGGAGACAATGGAGGGAGATAATTCTAACACACTCATTCCAAAACGGAGCGTTTGCTAAAGGAGTCATCTTTAAAAAAAAGGCGGTGGAACGGTGGAATGATATTACCAACTCTATCACACTTCACTTAGCCAAAGACTTTTATTATTTGCTATAAATGTTAATAAATCTATATGGATGCAACTTGTTTATGATGTATTCACTTTGCAGTCATATGGGGGACATCTCTCTTACATTGCAGTCATCTTTAAATGATGTTTTCAAGTTGCACAATAACGAATTCTGTATTTTTACTGCAACTGTCTGGATCATTCATTCTGATTTCTGCACCTCATTACAATTATGAGTGCCTGACACTCAATTCTCGT
>JAFBJS010003901.1:65524-96112 GCA_016785265.1 Paraplagusia blochii
ACAACTGAAAATGAAAACAATAGGATCATATAATTTGTAACAAATTATGTGTGCAGAAGCTGCACATATTCAGGATAAGACATTTGGTGAAAACACATTTGTATTTTTCTGTATTTTAAGAGCACCATGGTCAGAAGATTTAAGCCAAAGTTTGATTGGAATCTATTCCATCATCTGTTTACACAAATTTACCTTAAGTGAAAACTTATTTTACCGTAGGCAATGCAATTTAATATGACCATGTTATAACACTCTTCTTATTCTAAACAGCATGGCACGCGTGCCAAGTACATTTTTGAATTCATTCTCTTGGAGATGTGTATAAGAGACAGCCTTTTTGACAATTAGGAGTGCCTGACACTCAATTCTTTGTGAACAGCAACATTTTGTGGGACCATTAAAACCAGGGTTAATAACTATAATTATTTTCTAAACAATTAGGAATTGGGGTTAATACTTAAAAAACAATACCGTCAAATACCGTGATAATTTCTAAAAATACAGTGATAAATTTTTGGTCATACCGCCCAGCTCTATGTTAATGTCTACAAAATGTGTCCATAATTCTACTTATCCTTAAGGATTTCGCCCCCTTTTTCTCGGTGTGATACCTTGTATCTGGTTTGCTTGACTGAGGCACCTGCCTCAGCACCTGCATGCATTTTCACTGGAGGGGGATTTCTGCTACCATGAGGTCTCCAGGGTCTGCTGTTATCTTCTCCTAAAAATAAAGGTTAGATTAAAGGCCATACCAGCTGTAAAACAGTTAAATGCACTTAATGAAGGTTCCCAGTCATCCAGGTCAAGTTTAAAGAGTTAAGTTAACCTTAACTCTAAAGTTAAGGCAACTGGACATTCAGTTTTTTGAAAAAGTTCACCCTCTCACCCAAGAGGCATCTTCAGTTCTGACTGTTAATCCCACTGTGCATTTGTTTACTGTGGTTCGGGGAGCACTAACCAGGACAGGAAAATAATTACTAAACAGGCCTTTCATTCCCTCAGCAGTCAGTCTCTTCAACCCGTAAAAAACGTCAACTTATGCGTATTGTGTTGTCATTACATTTTCCCCCATCTCACACAGTTGATTACATTTCTCTTTATCTTTCTATTTAAGGATCTTGTTGGTGTATATATGTACATATGTTTTTTTCTTCTATTTTATGCTTTCTTTTATTCTAATTATATCTAGTTGTTCTTGAGCTACTGTAAAATGTGTGCCTCCTCCCAGGGGAATGAACAATAATCCATTCCTTTTCCTATTCCTAATTGTTGGAGTGGTTTTGGTCATATGCCCCGTTGATGTGTGAAACTGGTTGTTGAGAGTGGAATCTTTTCCCCAAAAGGGCTTTATAAGTGGGTGAAAGGTTGTGTCTCAAACCACCACCTCTATTGAAATGGTTTTTCCAGGTCCACAAAAATGGCTTCTTTTACACCTTTCTCAAACCATCTGTCTTGCCTGGAAGATTTGAACCTCTCTCTGGTCCTCAAAAGAGTGGTTGGTGGCCTTTAGGTGTAGGTATAGTGCGGCTGAATCCTGACCTGAAAAGTTATCCCTCCTATGTTGGGCCATGCGCCTGTGTAGTGGGTGCTTGGTCTCCCCAATGTAGAAGTCCACACACTCCTCGCTGCACTAAATGGCATAAACCACTCTGTCCAGCCTGTGTCTTGGAATTTTGTCATTGGGATGAATCAATTTCTGTCTCAGGGTGTTGCCTGGTTTATAATGTACACAGATCTTATGCTGAGCACATGCTTGACGTGGGCCAGTTCCCTAATCTTACCTCTATTTGTGGTGTGAATGGTGTCTGCCCATGATTGAGAGTTCAGATAACACCCAGTTTGTGGTGGTTGGTTTGGGTTGGTTTCCGGTAAACCTCTATGTTGAGATGTCTATCTTCCATGACGTGAACTCCACAGTCCAAAAAAACTTAAGGCTGTTGTCCTTAATATCTTCTTTGGTGAACTTTATGCTTTTGTCCACTGAGTTGATGTGGTCAGTGAAGCTGTCAATCTCATGGAATTTGATTTTGATGTCATCTACATAGTGAAACCAGTGACTTGGAGCTGTTCCTCTGTATGAGAGAAGTGGCCGTGTTTCCACATTCTACATGTAGAGGTTTGCCACTATTGGAGACACTAGGGAGCCCATAGCACAACCATGGTTGTGTCTGTAAAATGAGATATCTGGGATATCTTTTCAAAGATTCATTTAAATGCACATTTGTGTCTGACCAGTTGTTATTCTGCTACCACATGTTTACTAGGAATGCAGAGTGAAAGATGCTGAGGTTCTCTTTAGGGGTGACACGGATGGAGAGTATGAAGAAAAAGGTAATCAGGGGAACCACAACACACACAGACAGGTTTGGAGAAAAAGCTAGAAAAGCCAGGTTGAGATGGTTTGGACATGAGGGAAGAGAGGAGGGAAAGTGAGTATATGGTAGAAGAATGATCCTAGAGATGGAGCTACCAGGTAAGAGACAAAGAGGAAGGCCAACATGAAGATGTATGGATACAGTGAGAGAGGACAAAGAGGCAGTTGGAGTTAGAGTTAGAGCTGAGGATACAGAGGACAGGGTGAGATGGAAATTGTTGACTCGCTGTGGCAACCCCTGAGAAAGGGATGAAAGGAGAAGAAGAGCAGAAGAAGAGCAGAAGAAGTGTTTACAAGAAAAACACAACTACTGAAGTAAAAAAAATCACTAATATATACTGGAATTCTTGAGTTGACCAGAGGTATTGGGTGGTGACATTGCCATCTTCCATAAACTTATTTAGAAAAGTTTGTTCCTAATACTCCAATGAACGGTTACTTTTGCAAGTTGTTTATGGCCTAAAATATTATGTCACTATTGTAACTCATGTACACTATGCAGTAGTTCTAATTAAGTCACACCACTGAAAGGAAACTCCAAATTGAAATTTAAGAACCCAATGTAATATATCCTGGTAGTGTTAGTGCAATGGTCTTACCTGTGACATCAGGATGGTTTGCAATAACTTGCGATATTCTGAGAAAAGAGAAAACAGTGGACATTCGACAAACAATTACTTTGGCACTGTTTTTTATGTAATTGACAAGGGTGTTATGTCCTACCTCTTGTCAATGCCAGCTGATGTGTTGCATCTACTCAAAGATGATGTGTTAGGGGCTGTCCAGGTTCTTATTGGACCAAGTTTAAGCAAACCCTTCTCCGGAAGGCTTTCAAACAGCTCTTGATCATCTTCGATCACATCAACAAGCAGGATATCCCGCTTATACGCTGAAAACTCATCCAAAATGGTGCGCTCTGTGGCAGCAGCTTCCTTTTCATCGGCTTTCTCCATTTTAGGTAACATGGTTCTTTCTATGCTGCTGACAGGGGAAGGTGTCCCCTGTCTTGACAAAACAAGTGCAGGGAACTTTTCTGATAATACATGATCTTTGCTGTCTTGATGCTCATCCTTAGACTTTTCAAGTTCATCCTGAATCCCATCAATCCCTGGAACACCGTGATTGTGTGAAAGTACAAATGTAGAGTTGGATGAAATTTCTTCATTTCCACAACCAACACCTTGGGCACTGTTCTGACTTCCTTCATGCATATGCGCTGCATCATCTCCAGGTAATGATTGCTGATTGTTAGAGCTTTTCTCTTTGCCCCAGGACATGCATCCTCGGGGGGAGCAAATAGGGGAAACTATTGGTGAAAGCGGTAACTCGTCAATGAACAATTCTTCGGCAATACTGTCTGACAAGACACTGTAGGTTGAAATGTTATCAGGTTCCAGTTGGGATGTCCCTTCGTTGTTGCCATCTTGAGGCAGGAGGTATGAGGATTCACAAAAAAGAGATGAGTCATAGCTGTGCAGAAGAACAGGTGAAGATGTGTGTGAAGAACAAGTTAGCTGTGTTTCAGTGCTTTTGACTGAATATTCTAGAAAACAAGACGACGTACTTGTGGAATGGCTATCCATCAATGTTGTCTCTGCTAAATCAGACGAAGGAGAACAAGGGGATGCTATGGTTGAGACACTATTCTCTATGAGGTTCGGCAGCACGCGTGCCTTGTGTTCAGTAGTTTCCCAGTTGCTAAGACCAAGACTTAAGGTGGAAGGATTCGACATAGAGCCTTTTAACTCTGGTTCTTTGATTGGTGTAGATTGGGACAAGCCAGGGACTGACACAATTTCAAATTCAGTACAAGTGGAATGTCTGTACAAGTGGAAATCACTGGCATCTAAAGCACATCCTTGTTTGTTTGTTGGGATTATACTAACATATCCAGCCTCTGTTTCGTTTACCTGATTTAGTAAGGTTTGGCAGGTTGTGTTTGATGAATAGTCTTTCACTTTATCTGAGAAACGGCCAACGTGATTTGCTTCAAGGTTTGATGAACGAATTGAATTTTGATTCAGTGAACCATCACTGTTGTCCCCAGCAGACAGGTAATTGGCTTTTCTTTGACATACTGTAGCGTCAGTGTTTGCAGTGAAAGTGCAATGTGAGTTTAAAAAAGGCCACTGCATGTATGTTCTTGCACAAGAAATGTTTTTGTCCACATTTCTGTAGTAGACTTGGACTCTTTGGCAAGTGAAGGACTCTTGGTTATTTGCATCTACCTCATTCTTCTGATAGTGGGCCTCTATGAGCTCAGAGTCTCTTGAGTTACATACCTGTCCATAAGGATAATCAGGAGATTTGCTTATTTTCTTAGCCCAGTAATCAGTCCTGCTGGAGCCACTTGATTCTTCACATGGATCAAAATCACAAAACAGACCGGAATGAACTTTTTTAAAACAGTTACTTCTAAGTATGTCTTTGCAATGCAGGCCTTGAATATCAGGAAAATCTTTAACGCATTCACTTTGTGGTCTAATGTCCTTCTCAACGTCTTTGTTAAGAAAATCAAATTTGCTCGACTTAGAAGAACTCATTTGTCTCTGATTGGGAGTCAGTCTCTGACACATACCCTTCTTTGATTTAGTTTTGGGACACAACCTGATATTTGTATAGGGGACATATTCATTACGGTCTTGTTTGTTAGGCCAAACACAGGTAGGCCTGAATCGAGATCCAGTTTTCATGTCACGTTTAAAGCAATGTATTCGCTTGCTTTTAAGGATGTGAGGCAACTTATATCCACAGTTGTGGGTGCACATGTCACATTTCTGTGCTATGTCACAAAGTGTCACTGTTGGATACACAGAGATCTTCTTAGTGTCTGCATCTGAATGGCTTCCAGTAGTCCTTAATTCGACGTCTGGCTGCTCCTTCTTACTCATCGTCTGCCTCTGTGCCTTGAGGTAGTTACAATCACCCCAGAGATTACTGCTGGTAAAGGTGACTGCTTGTCTCAAAGACTGCTCGATAGCTGTGTTTCTTGAAGGGGTACTGAGAGTATAATCTGCAATTGGACATATGAAGTTTGGTTTAATATAGATAAGAATAATTTGACAAGATATTACTAACAGATATGTAAGATATTAGGGGACGATTCACTCACATAACAATCCGATTAATATCTCGATTCACAGGCTACGATCTGATTTAGGAACAATTTATAAAAAATATTAAACGATCGATCCAGTTCGATCCGATTCGGTTCAGTTCGATTAGTTTTTTTAAATCTTGAAAAAAAAAATGCAATTCTGCTTTCATCAACATTATACAGCTGCCAGTTTTTTTGTTTTAGTTTAGTTTATTTAAAAGGGGAAAACACTTTTTTACAATTAAGAATTTTTTTCAGCTTCATCTGGCATCTACTGTTGAATTGCATGAACATTTGCAAGATTTACCTTGATTTTTTTTACACAATTTGTCAATAAGGCCTTTAATGTAGAGCTGTGAATCTAATCTAGCCAGATCAATTCAGAATATTTATACTGAAAATATATTTATATTGACAATTTGTATTTTATCTCCATTAACAAGTATATCAGGATCAGGTGACTCTCTACTTATTTTAGTGAAATACATGCCTACAGTTTTAGAAAGGTTTAGCTGTAGACAGCACTCCTGTAACCAGATTGTCACACAGGACATTGTTTTGTAATATATATAACGAGCGATAGATTATTATTATTGCCTTGGACTTTGCTGAGTTATTGCCGAACTGCCGTAGGAAAAACTTTTGTATTTTTTTCTGTCCGCTCCTCTGACTACAGGTGGTTCCTGCTGTGCCAGCATATATATATATATATGCTGTGCCAGCATATATATATATATATATATATATATATATATATATATATATATAATATACGTATATATGTTAGCGTTTTGTCCTCTGATAATGAAAATTCAATAACAGTGTTTGATTGATTACAAAGGCTTTGCCAAAGTTGCTGTAATTGCACATTAGGTCTCGAGACATTCAACTCAGCTTTGAGGGCAAAGAGGAAGGAAGGAAAGCAAACTCCTTGTTATTGTCATCACACCACTGCACACAACGAAATGTGAACTATGTATTTAACCCATCACCAAAGTGAACAGTGGGCAGCTTTTTGAGCGCCCGGGGAGCTGTGAGTGGGGACGATGCCATGCTCAGTGGACCTTAGTGGAAACTTGGCAGTAGGGGAATCGAACTGGGGGCCTTGCGGACCCAGGTCTGCTTCCTTAACCATTAGGCCACCAACTGCCCCAAAAATGTTGGTCGTGGAATTGGAAATTAAATTTGCCTGCTGGTATGGGGATATACTGAAGAAAATGTTGGTACTTTAAAAAGCTACATTTACATTTTCAAAAGAAATTGCATAAACCGCGCATGTTATTTTGCATGCATGCTTAAATGAATCTGATTTATTCCCAAACAAGTATCCATGACGACATCCCCGATGTTTTTGTCTGCTCCAGTTAATTGTCAATAAAGTAATCTTCAATCTTCGTTTTTCACTGCATCAAGTCACTGCTTATGCTTTTAAGGAATGGACATGTCTCAGTTCACACAAAAGAAAAGGTATTACAAAAGTTATGCAAAAATAAGAATAGACCACAATAAAACATTCAATGTGGTAGGAAACATATTCATTGTATTTAACTTTACATGTATACTGAGTTAAACATCTTATATTTGGATATTAATTCTGAGATTATGTACTAATTATTTTTTGGGGAAACGCTCTTTGCCCTTGGCAACCGGATAACAATTAACAGCATTTGTGAAGCAAAAACGAAATGTATACGTTTGTGTCAGTCACCGTTACGTCGAAATACCAAGAATTTTCAAAAACATTAAAAAACTTTGTAACCCACTGTTTTGGTGTAATTTAAACCGGAATCTTTACTTTCGCGGGTATCACCGTGAACTTGCTCGTGCTGCGGTGGTACTTACCGACAGTTTTCTGGTTCATGGAACAATCCTTGGTACTGAGTGAAATTTTCCTTCTTTTCGATTTTGGAGTATCTCCTCGGCATTTCTTTGCCTCCATCGATTTAGAGCCTGTAGCTGCCCCCTCAGTCCACGCGGGCTCACCAAAGGTAAAAGCAGACGCGGTGTCTTTCCCCGGAACTTCTTTGCTAACTTGTTGCTGTTTCACCTCCTGGTGCCTTGGCTCCGATGTCACGTCACTCAGCGGTGTGCCTTTACGTTTACGCCTCGGCACAATTCTTATTCCAACCACGTCTTTGAGCGCAATACGATTAATTTTAACTCTGCTCGCAGATGGTAACATTGTGAGCAAAATGTCTCTGCTTCACCTGTTACTTCGTTCTCTTGCGCCATACACGTCTGGTCTGGAAACTATAGGCGCGATTGTAGATAACGGAACGGCGCATGCGCGAAGTAAGACCCGCGCTAATTGTATTAGCTTACCATTTTACAATGTTTCATAGGGCCCCATACAGTAACATAGCTTTACCTTAACTTGAAAATTGCATTAACAACATTTATAACTATGGCTCTTTAAAACACTGGCGGTTAACATATACTGCAGGATTTAAATAATTTAACATCATTTTGATTTAAAATGAGCCAGAGTCATTGACTCAGGATTAAAACAAACTTTCACAGTAGCTTTAACTGTTGGTTCAGGGTAGGAAATGTGTTTTATGGACAAAAATACATTTATGCTCTAGTATGCATGGAATAAAGTCCAATCAAATGCTTTGTATATTATATTTATTGCATAAAAAGATTTTGACCTTTATTTTCAAAGATCCTGAGATTCAGATAAGTGTGGTACCTCATGCTTTTTTTGCCTACTGTGCTAATACATGTAATGATAAGCCTTCACATGTATGACATCTTCATTTATGCATCTGCAAATAAAACTAAGTAAATTTATACAACTGTATGGTTTACTGTTATTTATTGCTCACCTCACATTAAAAAACATAAAAAAATACCCCAAATCATTATTACATACAGTGTTTTTTTTTAAAACTTTTAATATAAGTTTTTTATAATTTAATATAAAAGCTAAAGTGATTAACCATTATGATTACACTGTTAACGTAACATAAACTAAACATTAGGTGTCCAAAAACACTCTTTATACACATGTAATTTTGATAAGGTTCACAGTCAAAGCTCCACCTGCAGGTAAAGTTGGGCTAGAACTGCGATATTCCCCTTCAGGATTAAGGCAATGATAGGACCCTGGTGTTGGGAAGTAGCCGGTCCGTTGACAGTGGCGGCCTGATTCACAACACCAGCTGTCCCACCACACCATGACAGCAGATGGCACACTGAGGACTGGCAATGTTCTTCATCGAGAGGCAAAGGGGTTGTCTTTATCCTTTGTGAGTGGTACGAAGTTAGATCTCCACTTCTCCCTCTTGTGCTAAATCAATGCTAAACCTGTGACAAAAGTGGAAGAAAATCATGCAAATTAGAACAGGAGGAATATATGAGGGTACTATCATAAATCTAGACAAGAGGAATTCTAGGAGTCTCTGACACCCCCCCCCCCAACCCCCCTCCACACACACACGCGCTTCTTTACACCCACAACTCGCTGCTTTAGTTAGCTCTGACTCGACTGTTGCTCCCCACAGTACCAACATCATTAATTCAAAATTTATAATCACAGGAATATGCACACTGTAGACAGGCGTATTAGCTTTACTTTGCATATGAAATGAGTTGGGATTAAAGTGAGATAAAGAGTGAAGAGCAGAACGACTATTAAGAGCTAGGTCACTTATGACTTTCACTATATTTTCTACTGCTAATACGCTGGTAGATCATGAGCAATTAAATACACATATATATATGTATAAGAAAATATATATCATGTGTTTCTAACCTGGCGGTTTAGACAGTAGCTCCAAAAACTAAAAAAGTCTGGTAATTATTCCCCGAATAATTACAGGTGAGAAGCATTTTACGAATAATAATCATTGCATATGCTTGTCGGCGAGTTATACAGTAAAATAGTGAATTATTTATCATACCTCAAGGGTTCAACGCGTTGCGTATTTTATAGTATTTGTTAATCAGAAGACTGAAATAATTCAATGTCCAGTGATTTGTTTAAATAATTCCTTTTGTAAAATGAAATGATTATTAAATCTACTTTATAGGAGCCAGAATCAAAATCCATATCTATTTATTTATTGTGTCCTCTGTACATAAAATTCATGTGAAAATGTGTGTGATTTGGCCTCAGACAAGCAGCAAAAGTAAAATATAAAAATATAAAATCATAACACCAGTTGTAATTACAGAATGCATGTATAGATGCATATTAATCATTTGTTAGTCATCTCTTTTCACATTTGGTCTATAATGTTTTGAGACAAGCAGCAGCCCCTTTAACTTGCTCTTGATAGCCTGTTATTTTTATACAAACTGCACTATAAGGCGATGGACTGTCCAACAAAATCCCATTTTATTGACCTTGATAATGATAAAATACGACAGTGTTGAAAAGGAATAACCTATTTCTTTGATTGATTGCTGTTTCTACATTTATTCTATATGACTTTCTTTACAGGCTGAACAGTTGTTCCACACGTACTCCTTTGTCTGTCACAGAGTGGTGTGAAGCTGACAGGAACACAAGCAGTAGCTGAATTCCTTTAAATAGCCTTGCCTGCCTCATCCTATGGTTGCCATGGCAGCCAGCCCCTTGTTTCAAGATAAGGTCCATGCGCTCGAAAAGAGTGAGTATGAGAGAAAAGGAATGCCACAGATCCACGTTGCTGCAAGCGCGCCATGCAGCCGCTTAATGGCCCGTATGAATGTTTTTGCATCGTCTCGTCTAGGGGCGTAAGAAATAATCAATACCTCAGCTGTGCATTTGTGCAAGATCAATCCACAGTGAGGAGATATTATTGCTTCTTTAGAATGGGCGTGAGGAAAACGAGGGAGGGTGGCTAAAAAAAGGCGATAGTGCTAAATGGTTGATGCAGAGAAAAATCAATGGAAGAGAAGAGGATGTGTAATCTGGAATAACCTTAGAATCCCAGACATGTGCTTTTTAAGAAAAAATTACTCATGTGTATGATTTTTAAGTGTCTCCGCCACCTTGCATTTTTATCTCATTCCCCGCCCCCATCCTTTGTCTGGTATCGTTCTCACCTCTCACCATGTTCAACTATTGACTCACGTGTTAAACTGAGGGTCAGACAAGAGCAGGTCAGCAGTACGGGGTGGACTAGCTTTGTTTTAAATCCACACTGTTAGTGCGTTTTTCATTTTCGTTCAGGTGGAAAATGAATTACATTAAATGAGAGGCAGATTTTTACTACATCAAAATGTTTTTTTTTTATTGTAGGAAAATGTCGAAAAAAGGTTAGCAGGATTAAATCGACCATTCAATGCCTGGTTATGTATGAACTGGGGAGATTTAAAATGGAAGCATTTACTACAGAATACAGTAACTTATCTCACTACTGTCATTTAAATAAATAATGAAATAGAAAATCATTTACAAGTCAAATCATACAATATGGAAATAAGTACTGTATTTTTCTAAGTATTTTCTAGGTGACAAACTGTAAAAAAAAAAAGACTATAAATGATTACTTTCTGTTGTTTATAGGATTTTGCAAAACTATTTAAAAAAAGAAAGCCTTGCTGTTGTCTTTGCAGAGAGAATGGTTACATGTTCTAATGCCATAGATACAGCATGGTTCTCTCAATAATTCCTTAAATGTATGTGCGACGGTACCTAAAAACCTTGCTTAAAATTTTACCTGGAGATGACCTGAAACGAGTGAAGAACCTCTGACAATTATTCGTCTCTGTCCTTTTCAGATTCTGAAAAAGAGGAAAAAAAGACACTAAATAAAAGGAAATAGCTGTTTATATTTATTCATTTCTTCTAATAAAAATAATTTCCATGGAAAAAGTAATGGCGCAGGAGTCAGGGAGTCAAAAGGGAGTCAATAACGATGGCACCCTCAATTTCCACAGTCAGGCTGATTGCATTTGAGAGAGCTGGGTGCGCCTCAGCACCTCCTAATGCATCTGTAAATTGAGTTGGAAAATGATGTCTGTTGTCTGCCTTTTAGAATGGAAGCCAAGGAGGCAGAGAGCTTCGCTGCGGAGAACGTGGTCTCATGTCTGTGGCATATAACCACACCATTATGTATCAGATTTCTTCTTGTGTCAAACCCTATTATCTAAAATGCCTTCCCATGATGAGAAAGATGGTTTTTAACTTTCTAACATTTTATTTCATTGTCAATGTCCCCTTTTCCCATCTCCAAATCAGAAAAGAATACATTTAATTACATTTTTGGATTTAATGCATTCATGCCTGTGTGCATATAAATAAACATCTGTGTCTTCCGCCTGCTATAAAGGAGATGAACTGGTCAGCTCTAAGAGCAGGGGTGATAAGGATGCAGGCTGAGCATTTGCCAAACATCCATTTACTGCTTTTTACTTAGTTCTAAAAGGATGTAGGGCGTGCGCAGACACACACACACACACACACACACACACACACACACACACACACACACTGAATCAAAACTTATTCTTGAACCTGAAAAATGTCCCCATAAGAACAAACCCAAAACATGATAAATATAACAAGTATACGAGGAGCAATCCCAAACTGATCATCAAAAATGTCAATGTAAGTGTCTTTCCAATGACATAAAACAACACAGTGTCTTCACTGTCACCTTTTTTGATTCAACTTTAAATCTTTAGCTGCGTTGTTATAAAAAAATTATGCTGTTTTACACCAGGTCTGACCCCTTTTTGATGAATTTCCTGTTTTATTGCCAATGAAGCATCATTTAGCAGGATCATCAAACATTAGTTCACAGGTTACAGAATGTTGCTTTTTACTATTTCCTGGAAAGGAGAATATAGTCTTCACAAAATGGGGCTTCAACTACAATGTGTACATACTCTGTATTGTTCTAGTATGTATTTGAAGTAATGGCCTCATTGTATGCATATGTTTTATTGGAACACTCGACATTCAGTGCGTGAAAAGAAACAAAGCATAAAACACTCAATAGAAAATATAGTATCGGCGATGTGTGAAAAATTCAAAGACAGCCTGTCAGTGGTCATCTTCAGGTAAGCAAACAGTGCTCACCCACACAGACATGATAAGGCGGGTAGTAATTTAAATCAACTACGCATTTTTTTCCTTCATCATCTTTCGTCTTTAATCACATGTCCCCGATAAACCGTAAAAAACATGCATTTGCAGTTCTTAAATGAGCTAAATGGCGCTGCTTGAGTAAAATCTACTGATGCTTATACCAAATCTGTACTGCACATATGATGCGGTGCAGCCCAGCAGTGAGCCTTAATTTTTTTTTTCGTAGCTTTACTGTCAGAACTGATATGGGAAGGAATAGGCTTGAGAAGACAAAGGAGTCATTGCTCTTTCTGTCGGAGCACAAATCAATACAAACTGGTTGTTGTTGGGAAATGCCATCCTATGATTGTCATGGAAAAACACCCTGCTTACTGCAACCTTTGATCTGTGTTGTATTGGACTCTGTGGTTATTTCTGTACATATAGTGCAGATCTATAAATTTACAAGTTTCTGCTCGATGTTTGCAGATAATTTTGGCAAAGGGTCATGCCAAAAGAGCACTAACCCTGATGACTCCTGCAGACTGCCAATTCTGGGTAGGGCAGAGCAGAGCAGGGCAGGGCAGGGTCAGTCTGGCTGCTTGGCTGGCTGGATGTGATGTGTAGATTGTTCGAAAGTTGGCCAGGTGGCTGACTTTCTGGACGCAGGGTGCAAGAGCTGTAAAGAAACGACAAGGTCAGCTCCTTGTCAGAACACACTCAGCGCTGTAGTGCTGGCCTGTGAAAATCCCAATGTTCTGAAGAGAGGTAACTCCCAGTACCGTTGGTGTATTTTCAAAGCTGAAAATATTTTTTACAGGAACAACAAAGCACAATTAAATGCTGTTACTCGGAGGTACTTTCATATAATGGCTTGTGGATTACAGTTGTATTGGAGCTGGAAATTATGGATTAGTACAAAACACCAGCAAGTGGAGACTTAGCCTCTGACACAACAGAGCAAGTAAAATGGAAAAGCCAGAAATATATTTTTTAAAATCCAAAAATGCACAGATGTAAAGGGATATGAATGCACCCACACACCTCAGACCTACACACTTCTTGTCGGCCATCACAGACAGGGTGCCGACTCGGCAGCCATTTTGCAATGCTGCTGTGGAATGTTCAATTAAGTTAAATTGTTGCCCAAGAAATTGCTCAGCATTATGGACAAGGTGTACGTAGGAAAAAAAAAGCTCTAAAGCAATGGAGATACTCTAATCCCACATCAGAGTCAAGAGTGCCCTAAATTGTGTGTCCTTAATGTCGAGGCCTTAGTGTAAACCAGGACATATACGCAGCCAGCCATTTGAGTGGCTGTGCAGCCAAGCATGAGCTTCACATGGTGTGGATTGTGGATGTATGTGAGCAGGATTGGGGGGTCAGGGGTGCGGCACGCCCTACAGCTTCTCAATGCTCACATATAAAAGAGGAGGGGGCTGTATGTGTGTGTGCATGTGGAAAGGCAGAGGAAATGGAAAAAATGTTGAGAAATTGCATCAAAATTTTGAGAAATGGCATAGAAGACGAGTGGGGGAAACGGAGGAGAAAAAGGCAGTGACAAACAAAGTGTGCAGCTATTTCACACCACATTCTTCCATACATATGTTGTAACGCAGCTTGAAGCATAATATTGTAGTTTTGAAATGTTCACTGTCATTTTTAGGTTAACGCTAACTGAACCACTCTATGTGTCAGCAAATGCACGTATGTACACCTCCAGTTTAAGGCCACCCCTCTGCACTTCCTCTTCTGACGGTTTGTGCACAAAAAAAGCAAACGATCGAAAAAAAAGATACAGTACAATGCCTTGAAAATGTTTCCTTTCTGACAGATTGTTTGTTGTTTCAACAAATATACATTTGTACAGCAAGCCTTCCAACGGAGGTCTGCAATCACATGATGCAAAATGAACAAAGGCCACCTAAAGATAAGTATTACAGCCCAAAGGCACAAAGAGGGGTATGATTGTATGGCATCACATGGATGGGAGATGAAGCTTATAGCCTGGTGAGAATGAAGGGATGAACAAAAACTGCCTGGTGCTGCATGATAGAGGGAGAGTCATAGTAAGATGATGAGGATGTCATGAAATGGGACAAGTTGAATACAAGGGAGTTAGGGGCTGACAGGGGAAAAAGAGCAGAAGAACAGCGGCGCAATGCGCACATGTGTTCTCCTGGAGATGAATGCCACCTTACAAGGGAAGCTGTGGCACGACTGGATGGACACACTTACACGGGAGACCTGCATATACCATTTGACAAATTTCCCACCTCCATCCCCCTGCACATACACGCACCTGCCCATTCACGTACACGCTCGCTCAGAATATGACGAGACTGCACATATGATTCCCCACCCTTTGTCTGGTTTTATCGGTCATCAGCAGGCCGGCAGTTCTTTATGCTACTCTGCTGTCATGCACCGTTTTTTTTTTTTGCCTCTCCTTCTTTTACGTGCACATGAATGCATGCATACAGTCACACACACATACAAGCAGACTTTAGTGGTCATATGCAGCAGTTGACCCTATCTGACAGTCTCCCCGATCTGTCTAATGCAAGTCACAATTGTGTCTTGCCTGACATAAACCGGCGTCCGCCCTCTTTCCCTCAGCCTCCGTGTCCTCAGAACGCACCTTCGTCCCCTCCAGCTACCCCCCTCCCTACACCACCCCCAACAGCACTAGCCTGGCTGATCATATGCTATGGCCATGTCCTATCAGTAACTCGGGAGTTTGATTAAAAAAAAATGTAATGGTCACGATGGCTGTCCAAGACAGAGAACTTTGCCACCCATCTTGGAGGTGCTACGATGCCAGACGGAGGGGACCCTTTGTCCCCAATAAGCACTACAGTGGGAGTGACAGCATGATGTACACACTGGAATGACTGTAAAGGTTTGAACGCACGCAAACACAACTCTGCTATTATTAAGCGGTGAATTTGACATGGCCAAAGTATCCGTGTGTCTGTCCTGATGGACACCTGTGTATATTCATCTGTCATAGTCAATAGTTGCCAGTGACTCAGCCCTCGAGACAACTTCACTGACATGATTTCTGAATCAAAGTGAACATATGTGAGCCCTGTATTCTCCGACTCACCTGACAGCAATGCCGTAACGCCCGCCAGTTGCCGTAGCAATGCAGCCTCAACCGGGGAGGAATTTGTAGAGTTCTGACACCTGATGTTGCTCCTCACTCTCATCCTATGCCATAATTGTATGATCAGTAGCTACACCCTAACGCTGACAGAAGATGTTGGGAGTGGGAGGAGGGGTTCTTATTGAGTCTGGCTGATCGTACCATGTAACATGCAGAGACAAGGGGATGTGGGGCAGTAAATATCCGGGTGATGCTCCGTCAAAATGCCTCTGAACCTCCCTGCTGTCTGCGCTCCAGTAGTCTCTCCCTCCTCCCGCAACTGTGATTGGATGCTGTGCTTCCTCCTTCATCAAAATGTAAAATTCCAAGACGGAGAGTAGTGCAGCATTAGTGTGAGTTTATGCATGTGTGTGTGTGTGTGTGCACAAGCGTGGGTGCAGACACTGGTGAATGTGTGCTTGAAAAGGAAAAAAATATATATATAAAAAGGTCTGCAGACTGGTATTAGTGTGTGTGTGATGATGTAGTGTGTTGTACACGAACGCGCACGTTAGTTCATGTAAATGTGCGTGTTTATTTCTTTGTGCCATGGAGAGGATATACAGAATGCCATTATCTGGGTGTGTGTGTGTGGGTGTGAGAGAGAGAAAGGTAGTTGAGTGAGAGACACAGGACAAAGACAGTGAGAGACAAGAAGACATGGTGTGGATGCGTGCATGATTGCGTGCATGTCAGTGTGTGTGTCTGTGTGTCAGTGATAGGAGAGAAAAAGACAGCAGTGTCATTACTCTTTCTGCAGCGGCCGGTGTTGGGCTGCAAACAGGCTTTTCAGCCAGTTTCTGTCACAACATGTCACACCGAAAGGACAGACTGGCACACACACACACACAGACACAACACTAAGTTTCCCCGAGGAGAGCATGTCAAGATTGGGTCCCAGTTGCTCTGACAAGCTGATCCGCACCCCCTCCGGCCCCCACCACCACAACCTTTCACCCTGCTCCTCTGGCTCCCGTGCTACAGTGTCACACTCCAGATCAATCTGGTGATTTGCCAAGTTTCAGAGTGAACAAGAACATCTGACAGACGGTGGGGACAAAGGTAGGATGAAATGGCGAGGTGTGTTTGAAGCACAGGACGCCAACACGGGTGAAAAAAAAAGGGGTAAAAGGCAGATGGCAGCCAGAGCATGTCTCTTACACACACATACACAACAGACTCTCCTGAGGACAAACTGTTAAAATACTGCTGACTTACAGTGGTTGTGGGAGGCACTGAACTGACCACAAATAACCCCTCAAATCAACACAAAATTGTTTTTTTAACACCTAAAATATACCTAATCTGCGCAGTAAATGACAAAGACGACGTACAATTTTTTCTTTCCCCCTTCATCCAGGTCCAGCATTACACTGTAATTCGCTGCAGTTGAGAGTTTCATGCTCACATAAAACCAGACCTCCCTTTTTCCCTTGCTTTTCGCCATCTCTCTATCTCCTGGTGCTGATTTAATTACCTTCTATATTTATCTGAGCTCGGGATGCTATTTTGGTTTTGAGACTCTTGTCACTGATATCAGGAGGCTACATTATTCAGAATGAGAGCACTGGGGGCCATCGGAACCAGAAAAGGAAATCTGTTGTTAACCCTATGGACAAAGGACAAGAATCAGGCTTAAAGTATAGCTAAAAGCATCCATGTTTTCTTTTTCAGACTACATTCTTTCAAGGGACTAATGCTGGCCTACAGTCTTGTATGTGTGAGGTCTCTCTCCTGTGCTATAGGACTAATCAGTGTCATCACTCTCACCTGTGTCCATCATTAGTCTCACTTGTCTGGTGCCCTGGTTATATTTACCTCTCCCTCACTGTCTTTTTGTTGTGATCCGTCACTGTTGCCTGTACTGTTTTCCTGTGCATCGTGTTTGTCTGTGACATACGCCTCTCATCTCTGCCCAGTCCTTTTTGTTGAACCTTTTTGCTTTTGTCCTGTGAGTTTTTGTTGAACACACAATAATTTTGTAAGAAAACACAATTGCCACTGTAGCACCTATGGCAATGAGTTAAAGCTAAAGAAAACCACAACACTGCATTCGGATAAATTATTGATAAATACATAATAATTGAAACAATTAGTTGTCAAAAGTAGCAGAAAATTATATCAACTGATAGTCACATAGAAAGTCATAACAGAATAATTTACTAATTAGTGAAAGTTTGAAACTTTCAATGGGAAGAATTTAAGGTTGTCACAATATAAACGACTCTTCTCGTTGAAGACATGAGAGCCAACACTGAACAGCGTTTCACTGGCAAATGTCCGAGAAATACTTATTTCGAATACACGGCCACAGAAAACTCTACATGTGTAGTAAAAACAGCGTCTTGAAAGGGAGAGAACAGCCGGTTCAAGGACAATGAACTCCGTAAGTTCTTTACTTAGCTGCATAAAAACGCATCTTTACTTAGCTGCATAAAAAGTGTTAAAATCTTACGCCCTCCCTCACATGCCCAGCTCCTTGCAGTCATTAGGAATTACAGTTTTCTATCCACAAAAAACTCCAGACCACAGACATTTACTGTAGCATTGCTCATTGTAGCTGTCCCTTTAAATGACATCATTAATCACGAGCCGATCAGTGTCAGGAGTACTGACTCAGTTCATCATGAGGAAGTCCAGCATATTTGCAGAGAACGCGACTTTGCAGCATTGGATTAATAACATCAGTGGAAAAAACACTATAATCCGATATTAAAGATTATGCTCATATCGGCCTGATATTTATCGGTGGACTGATATATCGGACATCCCAAGTTCTCATTCATCCAGATCATATAATCCAAAAATAGTTAGCAACAGGATTAAGTAGGTTTCTTGAAAATATTTCACCTCACTTTCAAGAGCATGAAAAAGAGAGCAGGTCGTGGTAGCACAGACTTGATTATAAGTGAGTGTAATTCCAGTACCAAACCAGGCTTCTCCTTATTATAAGTGATTAATATTATTAACAGTGTGCACTGAGGAGAGATGAGAGTGAACACACATAGTGGTCAAGACAGAAAGACCATATATGAAAGACACAGCACAGCATTTCCCTCCCTCATTTGAGCTCTGCACCAAAAGAACAAAACCAAAATATTCAAGTAATGCTTGTTTCCCATACATTCCCCTGCTTGACTCACCATGGAATGTGTTCATTAGTTTCCAGAAATTATACTTTTATTACTGGAAAATATTCACCCCTTTGCAACCATGCTTTTTTTTTATTATTGTTATTATTTCAAGTATTCTCTTGCAGGATCTCACAAATAATAAGTCACGTTGGATAAGTGTCGGCCAATGTATTGTTATGTAATGTAACATCAGTAAATGAATGTGTCCGTCACTTATCTAGCACAAAAGGTGGGTCTTTTTTCCTACACTCTGCACTCCTGTGCTACACGCCTCGACGTCTCAAAGCTTTTCTAGTGCATTATACATTGCACAAAATATGAAAAAAACACCCTTTGCTTTTAGGCTTGAAAGGCCAATTTCCTTTTTGGACGAAAAACTTTTGCCAGCCGAAGAATTCAGTGCAATTCCATATCATAGTCCAATAATGTTAGAGTCGATAGTTGATAAATGACGAAGGAGAAACTACACAGACACACACTTCCTCCTACACAGAGTAATGATAAGGGACATTTTATGACTATTGGCGAGTCAAGTATACAATATATTATTAGTAGCCAATCAGAGATACACAGTAGTGATGTAAGTATTGATTTTGCAGTATTATCATGTTGATGCTCATACAAGTATTGATTGAGTATCAATTACTCTCATCAATAATTGACACTTGTTCATAATTTAAAATTTTCTTTAATTCACCAGATATTTCATCTTTCTTTCTAAACAAAATTTCAGTTTCAGTTTCATCAAATGTAAAAAACTGTGGGAGTCCTCATGAATAGATTGTATATTTGCACACTCGTATACACGTGGATATTTTTGTTTCTGTTTATTTCATACTCCATAGGCCTATTACCATTTCTAAAACCTCAGATTCATTCGACCCAAAGTTGAAAAAAAAAAAAAGTAAAACAGATATTTACACATTATTCGCATTCAACTAGCTCATATACAAAGTGACGCTGAAACACACAGCTCAGTATGGATTTATGTCTTCCATATTTGCTGTGATTTATGACTGCTCTTCAGGAGAGGCCACAGTCATATAAGAGATGATGGCCATATTGATCAGATAAAGACTTTCATTTACTGCCAAAGCCTGACATTCATGGTTGCACTTAAAGACACACACCTACACTACAGTCTACACATTTAAAACACACAAGTGTGGAGATGCACAACAAGGCTTGGGATCACAGTAGGAATAAGCAAGCTCTTTGCCTCATCAATTTCCCATCTCCTTCGAGTCTGCTTTTCTGTTTTTGTCCTCTCTCTTTCTCCTCTCCTTCTCCCAGGCCACCTCAACCTCTCTCATCTCCCACATACTCCTCCTTTTTCACAGCATGCAGTGACAGTTGCCTGGTTTAATGCCAATAACGCTAAACGACATGTAGACACCACATCCTCTCTAGTCTGTTCAACCCTAGTCAATTTCATGTGTACTTTCAATGTTGACTACCTGGATGGTAGTGTTAATATTGTAAAGACAACAACTCCTTCATTTCAATAGACGTCATTCATTAAAATTAGTGATGCATAAAAAAAACAAAAACTGGATGGTAAAATATTAGTACTATCACATTAATAACTATAAGTGTGAACTAAACCTCAATTAATCAAAGAGAAATAGTAAATAATCTTCAAAATATGTTACACATATTGGCACTTTCAGCAGAACAGCAGTTTTTGCGTATTTGTAACTTAAAAAGGAAACGTGATGTCAAATGCTGTGTCACTTAGCTCATAAAAGGTAACCAGACATTATAATTCCAAAGTTAAGTCTAACATGCGGGAGTCCAACAATTTATTGTTTATCACAGAAAATATTCTTTACAATCTAGCAAACACTCCATGCTAAAGCAGGTGTTTTTTAACAATTAAATAACACTTTCAATTCTGACACTGACATTTCTATTGTCTTACTCAGGGGTCATCTGGTAGCCCACATGGTCTACCTATAGTGGCCACGGGGTGGGTTCCAAATAACGTAATAAATCCAAAAAGGTCAAAATGGAACTGTTCCTGTGAGCAGAGGTTACACTTATAATGATATTCTAATGGGTGCAATCTTTAGGATCAGAACAGTGGTCACTATTGACTGTCCTAGAAAATGTTATTAAAACATTGTTTTGTAAGTCTGTATCAAACAAGTAGCTTTCATACTACCGAGTGCCCTTGGAGTGGCTCTTGGTTTTTAGTATAAAGTGTTTTTTTTTTTTGGTTTGTCAGCAGGAGCAGATAGATTGAGCATTTGTGTAAACTAAGATAAATAACAAATCATGCAGTAGAGGTTAAAATTGGCTAATTCTATTTAGATTTGTAAACTTTGTAAATAATTTGTAAATGTGAGATAACTCAAGTAGTGCAGCAAAGAAGTATAATGATGATACAAATCAACAGCAAAAGACAGAAGCCTAAATGGCCTAAATTGAAACACACTTAGTCAAACCTACAATCAAAGAGACAGGACTGCCTTTCCTGTTCACCTCAAACCTAGAACAGTTGTGATGTTTCTGGAAGTGTTTTTTATTTATTCTACTGTCTGATGGAACAGACAACAGACAAACAAAATACAACCACCTCACAAATTCCTCACAAAGCGAACAGTGATCGCAATGTATCTGTAGTGATAACATACGATCCGAAAAAAAAGAGCACCAGTGTCTAGACATGTCCATTGTAAAAAGTAACAAATCACCAAAGATGTCAAATTACTTAAAATATATACTTGTGAGAGCACATTTTCACAAAGAAAGGTCTCACGCACACACAAACGTGCACACACAAACACAAGGCTAGGAGCTTTCAGTTTCTAAATCAATCCCACATCCGTAGCTAATGTAGTACTGGGCCCTCTTCAGGATGCATTAGGCCTATTAGTCAAAGTGCACATTCCTCTATGTGTGTGTGTGTGTGTGTGTGTGTGTTGAAGCCGCACACTCAGCAGCAGCCGATCTCAGTGGATCCTGCGAGGTCAGCAGGTGCAACAGGGATAGAGGGACCAATTTATTGTGTGTGTGTGTGCCTATGTCCCTCCCTCAATATCCTCTGGGTTATTTATCACTCTAAAATTATCCTCTATTTACTGGAAGAAACTGGACAGACGGACAGAGAGAGAGTGGAGCATGGACACTCCCGTTTCAATGTCTTCCTGGATCACTTATGGCTGCACACAGCTGAGACGAACAGACTTCTTGCTGCACCAAACAGTATAATTTGATGAATGAAAACAATTTAAAAGATCTGATAGACGGTCAATCAAATAGAGCACACATTTCCGTAGCAGTGAGGATAATGGTTAATTCAGAAATATGTACCACATTTTCCTGCCCTTAAGGCTTACAAAACTAGTATTTTTTTTTCATAAATTGTCAGTGCAACTTATAATAAAAAGGGTATCTTTTGGGTGGCTTCTGGTTGTGTTAACAGCTCTCAATTATTTGTCAATATGTTTAAGTAAAACTTTGGTAAGCTGCACCTCTTTATGTTCTGTCTAGGGCTTTGAATTACTTCAACAAAATGGTTTGCTTGGAACAGAAACAAAAACTAGAAACATTGTAATTTATTTGTTCCAGAATAGAAACAATAAAAAAAACACAATTAAAAAATACAGGTAACTGATTAATACCAGAAATATTCAATTATTTTGTTTTCTATGTAGCCTACAATGACCCGATGTGATTCACTTCCTGTGGTACATATTGTATACATATTGCCTACATTTTGTCAGACACAATATTAATAGACACATATTGCTTACATTTTTTCAGACACAATATTAATATATTTGTACATGTTAATAATGGTCTTGGTAATTTTCTATATTCAATATAATTAAATGTTTTATTAAACTTGTTAAACAGCTTACAAGAAAGTTTGTTTTTGTTCTTACTAGTTCAGCAATGTCAATTCCCAGAAAACTGAAAAGTTAAAATACAGTTTCTATTTGGAACTAACTTGTTTTAAAGCCCTATATTCTTGTAGCATTACGGGTAGGGCAGTCAGGACCCTTGCAAAGTAGTACTAGTAATACGGTAGTTGATAAATAATATATATATATACATAAATATATATATATATATATATATATACACACACACATATATATATATTTCTATATATATATTAACTAATTCAATCCTCCTTATTCAAACATCAAAAATATAGATTAAATGATTATAATAATATAATTATAATTAATAACAGAGCAGGTAGTTAACAGTGCAGAAGAAGTTTTATTCTTTTATAATCAGGTAATGCATGCAATGTTGAACAGGGAGGCAGTGGAAACCACAGAGACTGTCTGTGGGTGTTTAGGCTCCACAATTTACTGCCATTGCTCCAGGATAATGGCGATTTGCACTAACACCAATGGAACAGTCCAGAGAAAGAACTTACAGTAACTCAATGACAAACGCTGAGTGAGTGAGACAAAGGGCAGAGGCTGGCGCCTGACCTAGGACTGGGAGAGAGGCGGAGCACGGTTGAGTACTCGTAGCCCAATTAT
The DNA here is from genome assembly GCA_016785265.1 of Paraplagusia blochii. Taxonomy (NCBI): domain Eukaryota; kingdom Metazoa; phylum Chordata; class Actinopteri; order Pleuronectiformes; family Cynoglossidae; genus Paraplagusia; species Paraplagusia blochii. Next base: position 88,786 of record JAFBJS010003901.1, read on the forward strand.
TCTTTGTATTGATAGGAATATCCAGCAAAAGTGGCTTTCTCGTAATTTTGAAAAAGTCGTGTTTAAGGTAGTCCCAATCTGACTCCTGGGTTAGGTTTCAGTCAAATCTGTATTTATAAAAATACACGTTTGTATAAACAGGATGAGAAAAGATTCCTTGCATTAACGCTCTTAAAAATGATTCAATAATAAAATAAATTAAATATTGTATCATTATAATTCATTCTAGACATTGAAAGCCAGTACCCGTCACAGCTTCTCTGTACCACGCGGTGGTGCAGGGACGCTCTAGAGTGAAGCTATAAATCTAAAAACCCTGACAAAGGATTCCCATTAAGCTCAACTATGAATCTACTCAAGGTCGTCATATAATATACACCACACTGACCTGCCTATAGTTAGCATTAGCCCCAAAGTAATGGGTCAGGCAACGATACATAAAGCAACGGATTGTGACGGATTCGTTTTTTTTTTTTTACCCATAATTTCTTCATCTTAAGGTCAATCCAGTTAAGATACGTAAGGAGGGACAGCTTGACCAATGGGCAGAGAAACATGGGCGAACTTCTGTCTTTCAAGTCTTGTGCATTCTCAACCTGCCAATTCTGTTTATTCATGCAATTTCACCACCGTCTGACAAATAAAGATTTACGCAAGTCTTAAACGCAAGTGTTAAGGTTTTTAGATTTACACACTAAATTATATTACTTTACAAAACAATAACAACTCAAAAGCCAGATAGTTTTGTTCTTGTCTCATCTGTAAGGATCATATACTACATACTATATACCTCTATTATTGTAATGGGCAGTTGGTGACCTAGTGGTTAAGAAAAACAAACTTGGGTCAACCCCCCTACCGCCAAGTGAGCGGTGAGGTAATTGTTCACAACGGTGAAGGGTTAAATGCAGAGGCATAATTTCCTGAAGGATACTCCTGAGAGATTAATAAAGTTCTAAAAATGAAAAAAAAAAAGTTATGTTTTTTTCTTAAGCACAGGCCACATATCTATTGTCTTTTGTCCACAATGCGATCACATCTGATCTCTAGGACACTTTTCATTGAATGAATGAATGAATGAATGTTGAAAGTAAAGTATTTCTGATAGATAAACATCCTGAATTCGGTATTTACTGACTATAAGCTGCACATTTTCAATCCTTTGGCTGGCTTTGCAACGTGTGCAACGTTTTAGAATTTTGTTTGAAGGTGTTTATGTAGTTTTTTTTGTTTTGTTATTTTGTAAATATAAACATAATTATGAACAATTTTAAAATAAAGTGACCATTTTTCTCAGGTGCCCTAAAAATATTTGCACTCCATGAAGTATCATGAAAATTCAAAACTAAAAATCCTAACTGTACATTGTAGTATTGGTCAAATTTAATCCAAACAACATGTATCACCATATATCCAATCATTTATCCAGCAAACAAACTTAAAAACTCAAAGACAAATCAGCAACAAATAATGCCTATTGTTAAATATCAAATTCAATCCAATTAAGTGTCTTTAATCATTTAACTATATGTTCAGTGAAAAACACAGACAGTTATAGCCCATTTGTTCTCTTTCCCTTCCATGGCCTTATGCCCTCTTCCCTCCTCTCCTCAAACTTAGATTGTTCTCGAGGATTTCCACAATCTGAGATCAAGTCTCTGCAATCAATGTCTTCCATTCATGTTGGTGCAGTATGTCCACGCATCCAAACCTGCAGTAGCTGGAGCACGAACACTTTTTGTGATTGCACTTCCTGTGCACTACTGACAAGATCGATGTGAGATTTCCCATCTTGCCCCAAGTTGCCCAGCAAGAATAAAATATAATGAATGCCGATGTGTATAATAGGCTGTACTAATGCCAGCAGTAAGTACTCAGACAGTTAAAAGACCCATAGAACTGCTGAGGATAGAAATGGGAGTAGGGTAAAAGCAAGGGGGAGGAGGAGATTCATTGGTAAAGTGAGAGGAGAGAGAGGAAGGACACTAGCAGTGAAAGCGAGACAGTGAGGCTGTCCATTATAAATCATATGCGCTGATGGCGCCGGTCATGTATCCTAGCAACCAGACATATCTTCTGCCCCTCCTCCATCTTTCCTATATTCTGCTAATAACCTGGTCACTCTTATTACCCAAACTGCACTTGGCACAGTCCCAGAAACCAATAACAGCGCAGAGTGGGATTTGCTTGCAGCCAGCTGACCGATCTGCTTAGGGTTTGTGTTAAATGTTAACTGATCAAACCGACCTAGGAGTGCAGCATAATGACCACTTAACAGCCGTATGGCAGACTGTTCCCATGGGCAAATCAAAATCCAAATCTATGAAAATACCTACAATGCTAAAATAAATAGTATCTTGTAATGTACATGGAAACAGCTTGCTCGCTCCTTGGCTTTACTGAATGCTTCACCCCGCTAATGGTCTCCACACAGCTACTGTCCAATATGACAGTCTTCCACTTGGTTACAGCCTCATTGTCTGGTTTATGAAATTTTGAGCACTCAGCAGAGTGAACAAACAGCAACATACATGGAGGACGAGTGTGGGTGCTGCCAGGAGAGTGAAGGAAGTGAAGCACTCAGGAAGCACTCAGTCAGCCGTAGTCTGCAAGCCAGCAAAAGTGGGTGGCATGAGAGGAAAATTATAGTTGAGCAGTGAAGTAAGTAGCCAGAGTCTTACAACGACAGAATGAAACTCCACCACCTTGTGGCCCAAGACTGGGCTTCATCTAGAGTTCTTGAAATGTGAGAAGGCATTGAAATAAAGTGTTTTTTAATTGACTTTATTTTAATCTTAAGTAAATAAATAAATAAAATATATATATATGCAGGGTACTTCAGGGTGACCAATGAAACAAAAATCACCTTGAAGAATGAATAGTAATCTAACAGCATAAACTAGATTTAAATGCAATATACACTATTATTTTGAAAAAATATTTTTAACTGTGCTTACCTTCAATCTGTTGTGCACTGTCAAGCCTACAGTAGATAACATTTGTGCATTGATGCTGATAATTTTTTAATCATGGTGTATGTTGCCCATGTTCCTAAAAAAAAAAAAAATGTGATAAGGTTACAGACAGCAAAGTGTTGACCAAATAAATTTTAGAGACACTCCAAACCAAACTTTCCCATTCCCTTTTAAGGTTTAAGTTTTATTTTTATCTCTAAAAATAATGGAAAAATAAGTAGTCGCTTGTTGTAGCTGGTAGTCCCCACATTGCACAATTACATTTATTAATTTTCATCTTTCATCAGCCCTCACAACAATAGGCAATATAAATGACTGATATAAACAGCTGCAGTATAAGAGTAAAACACCCTCTTTAATGAGAGAAAAACAATTTCAGCATTGTCACAATGTAAACAACTCTTCTTGTTGATGACATGACAGCTCTGACTCTTTGAAAGAGAGAGACAGCTGCTGCGTTGTTGTCGTTTCACTGAGAACATTCTGTGTTGTTTTTCTTTACTCCGCTGAATAAAAACGCCTCACCCGCACCCTCACATGACCAGCTCCTTGCAGTCATTAAGAATTACAATTTCTATCCACAAAAAACTCTAGACCACGGACATTAACTGTAGCATCAATCATTGTTGTTGTCCCTTTAAATGACATCATTAATCACATGCTGGTCAAAGTGTTGGTAATGCTGACTCAGTACCCAATGCGAAAGTCCAGCACATTTGCCTGAGACCGCGGCTTTGCAGCATCAGATTATGAATATCGGTGAAAAAACCAATACCAATATGATCCAATATTAAAAATTATGCTGATATCGGCCCGATATTTATCGATGGACCGATATATCAGTCATCCCTAGTTAAAGTTGATGCTATTGTGACTTCTTCTCATAAACAGGACAGTTTTTCACACCCATCTCAAAGTACTCTGGATAAAATAGAAGGAGGCTCTTTTGATCTGTCAAAGAAATTGTTGCCATCCTTTTTATATTTCTTAAACAAAACTCTTTAGTGTCATGGTGGGCAATGTCACATACATTTTCTGCTGAGCCCAGACTGATTTGTGGCATTTTCTAAGCTTGAAAAGGCAGTGCTTGGTGCGGAGAGAAGTGTTCAAGTAAACAGCTCCAAAAGAGAACAATTATGAATACACAATCTTTACACATTTTGCCCCAAAGTTTTCATGTCTATTCTTCTAAATACTCTTGTTGCAGTTAGCGGAATAACAATGTTTATCACTGACTATAGCTACCTGAGACCAGCCGTGATGTATGGATTAGAGGCACTAGGAATAGGTAGAAGACAAGAGGCAGAGCTGGAGGGGGCAGAGTTAAAGATGCTGAGATTCTCTTTGGGGGTGACAGGGATGGACAGGATCAGGAACGAGGGGATTAGAGGGACAACACAGACAGGAAGGTTTGGAGAAAAAACTAGAGAAGCCAGATTAAGATGGTTTGGACATGTCCAGAGGAGGTACAGTGGTTATATTGGGAGAAGAATGCTAGACATGGAGCTACCAGGTAAGAGACGAAGAAGAAGGCCAAAGAGGAGATTTATGGATGCGGTGAAGGAGGACATGGAGGTGGTTGGAGTTGGAGTTGAGGATGTGGAGGACAAGGTGAGATGGAAGTTGTTGACTCGCTGTGGCAACCCCTGAAAAACGGGATAAGCTGAAAGAAGAAGAAGATCACTGACTATAGCTGTCATAGAAAATTCTAAAACCAATAATTTCCCTCATGGGTGACTGATTATACAGTCCAAACCAGCCAGAGAATCAAATACTGTAGCCTGAAAGCAGAGGTAGGACATAGGCAGTCCTTTCCTAAATTCCATGTAATGGTATGATATAATAAATAGGGATAGCCCAAATATCGGTCCACCGATAAATATTGAGTGGATATTTATCAGACTATTATTATCAGAATAATCAAAATAAGTATGTCTCGGACATTTGCCAGTGAAATGCCATTTGGTGTCGTCTCTTATGTCATCAACGAGAAGAGTTGTTTACATTTTGCAATGCTGAAATGTGTTTTCTCTCATTAAAGAGGGCTTTATAGTCTTACTAGAATACTGTAGCTGTTTCTATCGGTGCCCATTTATATTGGCTATTATAGTGAGGGCTGAATGAGCCCGTTTTATAATTTTAATCAATGTTTTGGGAAAGTTATTCTGTTTAACACTAGACATTTCTTGTTTACATTAAATGCTGCACAAAGAACCATAGGACTGTTTCAGACAAAATGGTAAAAAAAAATTTATTTTTCTATAACTTATATTGAAGTAGTGTGTTTATGTTGTACACAGTCATTTATAGAATGCCTTCAGTCTGGTATCACACTAATTCAGGAGAAAACACCTGCATACATTAATGTTAATGTTAGACATCCCTAGTTTTAGCTACTTATTTTACTTTTTTGTTAGAAGAAGCTTGACATAGAATAGGTCCTTGACATATTTACCTCCTGAGCCTGCACTTAACTGGAGATAAAAGTATTAACTGTTGTTTATACCATGGCTTCTGACATATATTTACATCAGACTAGGCCTCTGTTCGGAGGCAAGTGTGTTAGTCAGCTATATTTTTAACCGTCTTGTGTTTAATAACTGCCTAAGGCGACCAGATGTTTTATGCGCAAAAGCATATCTAAATCACTGAGGACTGAGCTCTGACTGAACGTGACAGAGTATGCGAATTAACGTGCTAATCAACTAACTTGGCGTTAACCCACCTACTCGGCTACGAGCTTGTTACAAACAAAATATAACAAAAAAAGGAAAGAAAATAAAACCACGTAAAAGCAAACAAACTATTCTAATTACTTTAACTTGATTACTTAATTAAGTTAACCGAAAATCAGCCATACTCACCTCACCCCACTGCTGCTGTTTGATGATGCTTTCAAGTGCAGTTGGTATTATGTAATTTAGCGTTTCCGACGTGGTTTAAGCACCGCGGGTGGTCGCTAAACAATAGTCTGCCGGAGGAATTTTATACTTTAAACGTTCTACTTGCGAATATGTCATTAAGGATGTGTCTTGTGATTCTTACATCTAGATGTGTGAAAATGTATTTATGACTGGGTATTTCGACTGTCAAAACCAAAGTTTTTTACGAGTGCCCCAGACGTAACACAACCATGCGTAGGATGTCTGAGAAGATAGAGTCTGACGACGAGCAGAGGTGAGCTGCATTTTCAAACTAAATTATTATCCTATGTTTATTGTCAAGTTTATTTGTAGTACACAATTTTGTTTCGGCATTTGTTGAAATTACAGTGTGTCCAATGGCTACTGAACTGAGCTACGAACACGAGTGACGCCATCAAGTTTTCGGTTCCTTTATTTACCACGTTAAGACGCGATAGAATTATGTTGGTATTTTTAATTTCTCCTGTCGGTTTTTTTCTTGTCGTGTCTTATTCAGTGTGTGTTTGTGTGTTCTTAGAAACGTATGTATAGGAGCTTTGTACAGAACTGTATAGACTGTGTAGATTCTATAACGTCACGGCTGATAACAAGAGCGTCATATGGACAAAGTTCATTTTATGGTCTGTGTTTTTATGTACCTTGTTTCTTGGCTGCATGTATGGATCCAAGCTCCTGGATGTCAAGTTGGATTCCATCCTGGTGCCCTACATCCCCGACCCAGCTTAGGGATGCAGAGGAAAAAATGCTTAAAAGTAAGTGTATTATTCAGGTGTAAGCCTGATTGTTATAAATATTAAACTTGTAATGCAAGGATCAGGATTGATCTGTGGTAAAAGAGCATCAGCTAAGGTGAAGAAGAGGGTTTACAGGACAGTTGTGAGACCAGCAAGAAGGATGGTTTAGAGCAGGGACCTCAAACCTTTGGACCATGGAATATTTGAGCCCCATGGGATGATATTCTTTGGTGCCCCACCTTGATATTAAAGTTTGATGTGAGCATGGCCCAACGATTTCTACTCTGGATGAATGTGAGTATGGCCATGGAGACTTACCTTTGTTGCACTATCCACTTTCATCCAATGCATCTTCTCATGCTTGGAGACCAGTGCTGGATGACTGCCAATATAATAATAGAAAAGGGAAGGCAACAAATCATCTGCTTTATTATTTGACACAGGCAGAGCTGGAGGTGGCAGAATTAAAGTTGCTGAGGTTCTCTTTAGGAGAGACAAGGATGGACAGGATCAGGATGGGGTGATTAGAGGGACAACACAGACAGGAAAGTTCAGAGACACAGCTAGAGAAGCCAGATTGAGATGGTTTGGACATGTTCAGAGGGACAGTGGATACATTGGTAGAAGAAGAAAAACATTCAGGAATCTGCTTCGTAGGAGACAAAGAGGAGATTAATGGATGCAGTGAGGGAGG
>JAFBJS010003903.1:0-52086 GCA_016785265.1 Paraplagusia blochii
CACTTTATTGAGCCCAGGCTGCAAAATTGCATTAAGTTTTGTGCTATGATCAGAGAACCTTAGTAGCAACCTGGCAGCTGGTGGATTAGAACCTGAAGCCTTCTGGACCCAAGTCCACTTCCTTAACCCTGAGACACCACTGCCCCAGTTTAGAAAATGACTAGTGTAAAATCAGTGAAAAGATCAGATCAGTCCAACTTTATCCAACTCAGTCAGAATAACTCTCAACACTGTCCTGTTGTAACACAAAGTACAAAAACAATACACTGACTTTCTCACTTCACTCCTCTTCCACCAAACACCAACTGATCATTCATTTAAGTTCTACTTCTTCTTCTTGTGAGTTAAGGGTAATTTTGGCATCAATCATTGTCCGTATCTGTGGGTGGTTGCTGTTACTGAGCTGTTCAGTGATGATTTCGCCCCCTGACTTTCCGCTTCATAATCATGTCTCTTAACTAGTGCCATTTTGGGGTCCTTATACACACACACCATAACAACACACCAAAGCCCAGTACGCAATACTCTGTGCTGTCCAAACACAGTATACAGTAGTACAGTACTTCTCTGCGAGGCTCCTGACTACGGTAGCCACAATTCCCCACCACCCACTCTCCGCCGCAACTATAAATAACAGCATTTGTCTAACAAATAGTTCTAGCTACACCTCTGCATAACATTGTATCCTTGTTAACATAAAGAAACAAAAAAAAGAGCTTTAGTTTAACTTAAGGATGTGCAATTACACTTTATTGTAGTATGGCGGAAAAAAAAAGCATGTTCCCCAGGGTCACACATGCCCCCCTTAGCATCACACCGCGCCCCCGCATGGGGGCCTGCCCCACACTTTGAGAAGCACTGTTTTAGTACAATTTCTGTTGAAATTTACAAGCAGAAAGTTACATCAAAGTTTACCTGCAATCCCAGGTTGGGTGGCATCAGAAAGAGTAGGCGTCATAAAATTGATGTGAACAAGACGACAAGAAAGTGTTTCTTTTGGTGATTATTTAATTATTAGACATATCTGTAGAACTGTTTTGCGTCTAACATGTCTGCACTTCTGGTCACCGATCAACAGACGATATCGAGATTATTTTCCGTCGAGGTTCATGGAAGGCAAACGGCGAATTCACTCAGACAGACGTGCATCGGCAAATCGCCATTGTGTTCAAGACTCCGCCCTACCAAGACCAAAACATCACAGAGGACGTTGATGTCAATGTCTCGCTGCGTCGCATCTCGGACCAGATGGAGAGTGAACCAGTGACATTCACATACCAGCCCATGAACCTAGGTGAGCAAAGACCTTTGACAAAACGTCCATCTGTTTAACTTCATATCTCGTATGTGGTTTGAGACTAAGTGATGCATCTACAACGTGGTTCATCTTTCAGATCCATACGAGGTGAAGCGCAAATTTAAAATCAAGTCCGACATCAGTTTCAGAGGGAAGTCATGTGTAGGAGGTAAGATGGAACTGTAGAAACCTTTACATTTACATGCAATGCAAATAACTAGAGGGTTTAATTTAATCAGTTTTTAGATTCTTCTTGTAACATTTAGCTGTTAACCCTTCCGCACAGATTCTTCTGTCAAATGATAAGTGGAAAGCAGATTTAGGCAAAAAAAAAGGTTTTCACACTGCAGAGATCCCCAATGCCTGGTCCATGGACCTGTACAGGTCCAAAGATAATTTGCTATTGGGCCACAGTGATTTTATTTCTACTGTCCCCACTCACTGCTCAAAGCTGCCCACTGTTCACTTTGGTGATGGGTTAAATACAGAAGCTGAATTCCGTTGTGTGGAGTGGTGGGAATCACAATGTCACAATGACATAGGCGTTTTCTTTCCTTCCTTTCTTTCCCTCCTTAAAGACATCCCAGTAATATACCGGAATGAAAAATGCCTTTAAAAATTAGTTTAAAAAAAAGGTTGTAGGCGGCTGTTTTTGATTATGTGAAAATCTACCAAAAAGGCCATTAAAATAAACCCTTTAGATTTAATCAAATGGTATTTTAGATTTAATCAAATGCTATTTTAATCCGGTTTGAATCCCCCTACTGCATAGGTGTCAAACTGAATCCACAAAGGGCCACAAAGTGGCTGCTGGTTTTTGTTCCAGCCTATCCAGAACAAACTAGTTGACCAATCAGCTGTCTGGAGACTCAGATCAGTTGCGTAAAAATTTAAGTCAGGTGTGCTGCTGGTTGGAACCAGGTTGGAACAAAAACCTGCAGCCACATGGCCCTTTGTGGAACCAGTTTGACACCCCTGCCCTACTGCCAAGTTACCGCTGAGTTACTGTGAATCACAACGTCACAATGACAAAAAAAAAAAAAAAAAAATTAATCATGAATTTTATTTTGTGCATCCAGAAAGCGCAGGTTGCTACTAGGAAGTTGCCCCAGTCGGTCTGGTGTTTAAGCCGCTGACATACAGTAGAAGTTGTCCATAAAAGGCTATGGTGATGGGTTATTGTTACCCAGCCAGGTTGGTTTGTGCCTTTCAGTGGGCTCACCATCCACAAGTGTGATTTAGGTGGAAGTTGTAAAAAATGTTGCCTACACCACCTGGTAATGCAAACAAATAGATGGATAGGTTAACAGTTATATATAGAATAATAGGTTGATGTTGAAATCCCCATCTGGGGATTTTCCATAGAGAATCAGGTTGCATAACGGCAAAGTGTTCATTGCCAAATAACTGACCTTCCACTGATTTGTATTTGTTTTGAAACATTATCATCTCTTTCCTGTGCAGCTGAACAGCACTTTCTAAACCAAAACGCTCGGCAACCGACGTTCCCGGAAAAACGGCCGTGCTCTGACCAGCTCGCTGCACACGCGCTGTCCGAGACGTGTTTCAACATGCAGCAAGACTCCAGCGCCTCCACGGATGAGGCGGCCGTCATCGAGCAGCTGTTGGAGATCCCTGCTTTCTTGGACATGCTGGACACCGAGTCCCTGGAGCTGTCTTCCTTCGCTATGGACACAAACTTCAGCCATTACCCTGCCATGCTGGCTCAGGACTTCTGCCACTACAACGACCTGCAGTTCAACAAACTGGTCAACGAGAATCAGAATGTGAAGTCAGAGCCGCAGGACAGCTGTCTGACAAACACGTTGCAGGTGAAAGAAGAAGAGAAACCAGAGGGCTACATGGGTATTGTCGTAGATAATTTTCAGTACAGCGATGGTCAGAGAAGGTGATTCTCACACAGTCCACTGTCTGGTATCAGTAGAAATCCATCAGCCGACATGATCGTGTCTCGATGATATCTGTTGTTCACCGTAACACTAGATGAATTCAACCGGAAGCGATATCTAAACCACTTAACTACAGTAGGACTAGATAATACTTTCCAAAAACCCTCACTTTCCTGTCATTATGCGGTGTCACCCTTCTGCTATTTCAACATTCCACTTGTCTGACTGTAACTTCCTGTTGCCCTGGCAACAGTCTGTAAATATTAAAAAAAAAATGAAAGGAAAAAAAAGGTGTTGGTGGGAAATGTTTGTCAATGCTGTTCCTCTATTTCTCTCACTTTATGTCAACATGACTCAAACACTTAACTTTATTGTGGTCCGTCTGTATCGGACGGCCTGTGAGACCAAACATTGGGCAAAAAACACAGAGGAGTTCCGTGCTTCTCTTATGTAATCAGCAATGAAACAGTTATAATTAGGGATGTGATATGTCATTTCTAAAAGGCTGTTTCCATCATTAGGTTGGTGTTATGGGGATATTATTGCCTGTTAAGTAAGTGGCGCCCAACCCCTGGGGCGTGGACCACTATCAAGCAGCAGAGAGAGATTGCTTAACTCAGTGGCTCTCAACTAGTGGGTCCCAATCGAAAAGTGGGTCGTGGACCCATTCTGAATGGGTCACGATCAGCTGGTCAAAAATCAAAATAATGAGAATCTGCTGTTGAGCATGTGTTTTATTTTAGATAATCTCTCTCTTGTTTTGAAAGGCACACTCTGAATAAAACGAGTATATTAAAATAAGTTATTTTTTGTAGTTTTTTTTTTTTTTTAGAAAATTAATTTGCTTGGTTTTAATTCTATAAGAGTGGGTTGTGACTAAATGACCACAGGAAAATGTGGGTCCCAGAGTGAGACCAGTTCAGAACAACTGGCTTAGCTTATACTATTTCTGTTTTAATGAGCAGTGTCTTATTTTGAAATATCACCTGATCCCCAAGTGTTTGTGTATTCAGGCCAGGTCGCATTCTCTGTCTGATGTAGGACGTCCACACTGTAGTGGTTCTTGACCGAGGCAATGGAGCCTTTATACTACTCTGCCACTTGGAGGTAAAGAGTTCTGCATTAAAAGACAAACGTGATTATACTTTTAAAATACCAGTTTTATGTAGGACATTTTATTTCAATTATGGGTACTTATCTGTTATGCCTTAAAGACCGGTCTGTGAAAAAAAATTGGACATTGAACTGTCTGTGGTTCAAAAAAGGTTGGGGAAAACTGATTTACTTCTTTCCTTTCATTTCATTGCATGTATAGGGACTGTATATATACATTAACATATATTTATCAACATATAAACATGTATGTAGATACATGTAAGGTGTCATGAAAAGTTTACTTTTGTTTTTTCTTGTCCATATTATTGCCTCGTATGATATATTACTACTGTAATATTACTATATTACCGGAAGAATACAAAATCAGAAAATATGTAATGTGTAAAATCACCATATTTTGGCAGTACAATGCCACAGCTATTGAACTGAAGTGTGTGTATATATATATATATATATATATATACACACACACATTTATATATATATTTATATATACACACACACATATATATATATATATATATATATCTATAGATATATACAAACCCACCCGCACACACACACGCACACACAGAGACAGACAAATGTAGTCTAGCTGTTGAATAGTCCGACCTACAATATTAAAGGGTATTTCCAGGGTAAATAGTAAGCATACAGGTGGCAATATTTTCTTTTCACCCTCTCGTCAAGCTCACACCCACGGGACTCCCCTGCTCTACAAGGACTTCCCATCATATCACAACAGCAACGTGCCGTAACCACAACGGCAAAAGTTCCAGTAGAACTGGTAACGTTCAGACAAGGTGGCCTGAAAGTGAAACTTGTAACTTGTTTTTGGTGATTTCCCTCCCACGCGTGTGAACACTGTTCATGTTTCTTCAATCTTGTAAAAACAAAGGGATCAGATAAAAAAAAAATAGAAATAAAACAAAAACTTCTTCAGCTTTTTTTAAATGTATATATTTACCGACCCATATTAATACACTCAATCTTTACAAAAAAAATTAAATAAAAAATAAACAGCATGTCTCGTTCCAGGATCCTTTGTCAGTCACTCTACCGTAGTTCCTACCGTAAGGAACCCACTCAGTTTTTTCCCCATCAACCTGTAAAAGCTTAGTCCACTCGGATCACGCAGCTCAGTTTGTCACTTCTGCTCTATTACGAGTGGTTCTGACAATTTCTGAAGTTCCAGCTCCTTAATCAGATCGTCCACGAAGATTTTAAAATGAGGCTCAGGCTCCTGAAACAAAAGGTAAACAGTAACAATGACGTACAGAAGACGCTGAATGTTGGCATTAAGGTTTGAATTGACGCAATTTGGGCCAATCAGCCACCGCACCTTGTGCTCCAACTGTCTCTGCTTCTCCACGGCTTCCACCAGAGTCAGACCCACCCACTCTGCCTCCTCCTCTGGGATCTCAAACTGCTGCTCGGACAAAACACAAACACATCTTCAGCCACTGAAGAGCCAGAGTCAGTCTGTGAAACTAGAACTCATCTGTTCTGACCTTATATTTGTTGTAAACCTTTTCTCTTTTCTCAGCGTCGTCGGGATAAAGCTGCGTGTCTTTGCGTGCCAGCCGGAGCAGCATGGCCCTCTTCAAGTTCATTCCTAACCTGGAATTCAGGTCTTCCTTCGGTGTCTACAAGAAGGTGGAAATTTCTCTAAACCCCCTGGAGTACACTTCAGCTAATTTTGAATAAGGTAGGTCAGTGGTGTCTAAATAATTTTTACATCAACAACACAATTTCCTTAAAGGGCCGGTTGTAAATGGAAGATTATAAATGTTACCACTCCATCACATTAATACATCTGACTGTCGGTTGTTATTATTTATTTACTAGTATTGTTCATTGATGTGTTATTTAATTTTCAATTTATCAGGTTAAAAAACTCTGCATTGACATTATAACATTTTTTGTAAGCTCTCAACAAGGCCATACAAAAGGACTTGATGGACTGCATTTGGCCCCCAGGCCTTGAGTTTGACGCATGCGATGTAGGCGGTGGCTTACTTTGAGAATATAGAAGTCAAAGCCGAAGGCGGCATCAATGAGGTCCAGCGTTCGCTTCGTTACTGTGATGTTGAACTTGTGGTCGAGGATTTCACTGTACAGTTCACTCTTAGTAAGACGTGGTTTCCAGATTTTCTTATAGCGGTTGGACATCTACAAGGAATACAGAAACATCCACATAGAGAAAAGCTACATTTCTTCACAACAGCTTTACTAAAATATGTGTAAGGTTTCTCACTTTGTCGTCCTTGGAATATTTGTAACCCATTATCCAACCCTCTCCTCCCCACAGACCCTCCTGGGATTGTCGTGGATAATAGATGGGGATTGTAACATCTTGCACTCGTTCCCTCACACCAGTCTCTGGGTTGACTTTGTACTCCAATCCGTGAGGTTTCCAGTGAACTGGTGTGGGTTGCTTTGCCTCCAGAGACTTAAGGTAGTGTTGGGGAAGACGGGTGTAGATGCCCTGCTTCAGTTTCAGAGCATCCCAGATCTTGGGAGGGTATTTGTGAAGAGGCATCACAAATGTCAAATCTAAGAGGGAACAACAGGGTGAGATGGAATAATCAACATCATTAGCAGTCAGTATTGAAGCAAAAAAAGGTTCTGAGTAGAGGGGAAAAACAGGAAATTGACTCACATTTAATTCCAAATTAAAGCTTTAAATATCGATTCATATAATATATATACAAAAATATTCTATTCCTATTGTGATTGTTGGGGGATATAACATGTTATGACACAATGTCTAACTTTTTTCCAATGCCTATGATTCCCGTCATGCTGTAGTTCATGTTCGCAGTGTGTACGTTACGTATGTTCGAACCAGTGTTGCATCGGAAACAGTGTTCTCCACTGTTGGGGATATAAAAATGGCACATTGGAGCAACTTTTGTTTCTAAAGAAAAAATTACCACTTCCAGCCAGCGGTGAAGTAAAACCTTGTTTATAGTAAAAATGTGTCTAACAGTAGGTTATTTCAAAAGTCTAGATGTTTAGGTTCTACCTCAGCCCTTTGTGTTTGTTTTGGAGTTCAGCAGTTTATTTGAAAAGTTATTTTAGAAAAATAGTTGACATTGCAGTTTATAGTATGTGTCACATACATTATTTATATATATGTCTGTATACACATGTACTGTATGTCTTCTCATTCTCAACAGCCAACAACTCTGACTCCAACTACCTCCATGTCCTCCTTCACTGCATTCACCAATCTTCTCTGTGTCTCCTACCTAGCTAGATGTTAGCTCCATCTCTAGGATCATTCTTCTACCAATGTATCCATTGTTCCTCCTCTGAACATGTCCAAACCATCTCACTGTCCTGTAAACATTTCCTTGACATTATCTGACTATCTTTTTTATCTCTAATAACTCCTGACTCCTTTCTCCAGTTGATCCTCAGTATCTGAAGTCCGGTACCTAACCTCATCATTGCACTGTTGTTCCTTGTATTCACACACATGCACTCTGTCTTGCTACTGTGGTGGAGTATTGTGTATCATGAACAGACGATATTGATGTGCAATGTCATTGTAGAATTGTAGAAAGTTTAGTACCCATGGTATGTGAGACACAACAGAGACTGGCACCTGGGTAACAGACACAAGACGCATTCTCAAGACCGATTCAGACACAACATAAACTGGGGCTGAGATTACAGAAACGAGATGTACCCGTGTCAATGTCAAGGTGCAGGAGGACAACATTCCACATTTCAGAGGTCTGATGAATGTCTTGAATGTCTAGCGATATGACTCTATGAGAGTGCCCAAAAACTGTATAAGAAGAACACGCTTGTATCAGTATTTGGGATTTGTTGGTGAGACTGCTGATGAGTTGATTCATGTTGGACCTGCCGTGGACAGGAACTTTTGCTAAAATAAATCCCCCGAGACGACTAACCTTCATTCCTCTTCTTTCTAGTGAAAACCTCCACCTCTCACTTAATTTGTTTCCCTCTATTTGCCCAGTCCCCCTTATTAACCGGACTGTGAACGAACCACTGGTTATATCCACAGTAACAGAAGTTAAAGCTGTCGTTGCATCGTCTTTTGTTACGTATTTTACGTCAGATATACGGCATCTGCGTAGTTGTCGGAGGAAAAGTAATATAACTAACAATATATTGTGGCGAGCACAATATTGTCGTTTCAGAATAGTTTTACCTTTTAAGTATTAACTCCAGTATTACACGCTGCGTTTAACCTTAAGACTGCGTAAAAAGCAATTTCTTGTTAAGAGACAAAAAGTGGTTTATACCCCTGGGCCCAATGATGTTATTTTAAAGCCATCTTCACTATAACGGAATTACCACCGTTTTTTAGCAGGAAGCTAACTGTCATAGGTCAACAACATGGAGTCAGACTAACAGCTTTAGCGTTGTGACTATAACAAGACAGATATTGATAGATATGCTACTTACCAACACCTAAAACAACCAAACGAACACCAGTACCAAGCCTAAAATTACTTTTACTGTTATTGCATGAAACTCTGAACCGAAGCAAGGACAACGTGATACACTGGTAGCGCCTTCCGCACTGAGCGGATTGGATGTTGAGCTGCAGAGTTTACATTCGATTGGTTAAACCGATTGTCAATCAACATACTATACTTCCGGGTATGCCGGAAATACGTCTTCTTCTTCTTCTATGGACTTTAAAATAAGCACTCCAGTTATTGGAGGTTTTCTGTAACGTCCAACAATTATGGATAAAAAATGATTTGTGTCACAGCTGTATGTATCGTATTATTGATAAATGTTTCGTATAATTATGACAGAAATGGAACGGGCTTGAAATACATAATTCCGAAAGATATGACAAAATACGTAGTGAGCATTAGTATATAAATTAAGTTAAAATGAAAAGACAATTATCGACGCCCGCAAGGTGGAATTGAACCACTCTGCCGCTAGGCAGCTACAGGTTTGAAGCCTGCACCCCGGACCACCGAGGATCATCCGGACATTTAAAGTCAGTTGACACACGCAATATATAAAGCACTGTCTACTTTGTGTTATTTTAGTCATGGTGGTGTATATACAATAATTTTGTTCTGTTTTTTGTTAGAGTAACTAAATTCAATTGGCAAAATTGTCTTAAACATGTTATCTGAAATGACTAAAACCGCCACAACAGGCGAAAACTGACAAGGATTTCCAAGATGGGTTTTAATATGGTAAAAAGCCAACATGTGATTGGCTGTAAAGGCAAAAGGCGGAGTCTTTGCTCCGTTTCCTGTTTTTATGCTTTATTTTTGGAATCAAAACAATATTGTTTAACACAAAAGTCATTGTTGCAGTGAATTACGTAGGCCTTATTTATATATATAAATACGTATTATTTTTTAAATGTTCCAAATAACTCCTAACACTCAAAGCCTACAAATTCAATAGGAATAAAAACATAAGCGGTCCATTGTTTTGTGCCATTTTTATTTTGAAATGGTATCAGAAGGGTTTACAATAGTAAAAACAAATAACAAATATGTCGTATTTTCCCAGTGAAATGTGGTCGACACTACATTTATTCATTGTTTTTTACATCTATCTGAGACGTTTCTTCTTTTTCTCCAGCTGATGGTGCTGTGATGCCGCTTGTCTGTTCTTCCAGTAAACTGCAGCATATTTGCTCGATGCAGTTCTTTCCACAGACCAAATTGCAAGGAGCAGGCGAGGGCAGTGCATCTGCTGCTGAGCACTCGGTGCATGTGTCAAAGTCAGGCTGTACGGTGTAGCAGCCAATTCCTCCAACCTGCAGCACCTTAGTGACCTCTCGAATAAGATCTGCACACCTAGATATGTGACACAATCATTAATATAATGTCATGGTGAATCAACGTTTTCCATCTCTCCATTCTCTTCTACTCTAACTTGGACAATCTGCATCCTCGTCTTCTGCCTCTTGATAGTGTCTCTAATCCATCCATCATGGCGGGTCTCACAACTGTCCTATAAAACCTTTCCCTTCACTTCGTATTGTTCAAATATATATCTGAAACCTTCTCATATATCACCTATTTCACCTCTCTATATCTGACCACCTCATACAGAACCATAATTCCTCACTTGGTACCCTGTCCTGTCCTGAAATTAATAATACAAAAAATTGTTAAAAAATCACCTAAATGTAATAGTTCTGGTACATGCAATAATGATGGAATGTGCATCCTCTAAAATAAACTGTGCAACACCTACAACACAGGATGTTAACATCATGTCTAATTATGGTTGTGATTAAATCTTTGGACTCCTTCAAATAAAATGACATTTTCTAGTGAGAGAAATTAAAAAAAATGACATTAATGTCATTGTAATTTCATAGTTTGTTCACTTTGTGCTGTAGCACAAGACAATATGTCAATATTTATGAACAGATGTCTTTTACTTTTGTGGATTTTTTGCTAGTGAATGTTTCATTTGACATTTTTGTCACTTATCATAGTCACTTATAACCTTTACTTTTTGCCTTATTTGCTTCACAGTAATTTTGATTTTCAATTAATTTGCTTCAGAAGGCATTTCCATCTGTTGGTTTTATTAAATGTGCGAAAGAATCAAAAAACATTGTCCTCCTGTACTTACTTGTCTACTGGAAACCAAGTATGTAACTGTACATGGACAGTGGCCACAGTGAATGAAGGGGTTAACTCCCAGATGTGCAGCTCATGCACAGCTAACACTCCAGGGATGACAGAGATCCTGTGATTGAGGTCAGAAACACTAACGCCCGGAGGTGTTGCCTGAAGAAGCAATCGTCCAAACCTGTACAACTAGAGGAGAACAGGTCACCAAATATTTATATATTTCAGCTGGGCTTTAGGAAAATAACAAACAAACAAACTACAATCAGAAAGTACTGGAAAAATCAGAAATGACCTGTGGTATAGTTGTGGCGTTGAGTACAACCAACGCCAGCACAGAAAAGCCAAAGTCAATCATCCAGGTGAGGTCAGGCTGCTGGCCGCCCAGCTGTAGCTGCATGGTGCTGTTGATTACTGAGAGAACAGGCGTGAGGAGAACTTCACACACGGTGAAGAAGCATTGACACCTGGATGACCAGTGGCATCTCCTTTCAGAACTTTCAGGGTTGTTTGGTGAAAGATTGTGGCATGTTGAAAAGATGGGAGATTCTTTTTGGTCTGAAATCACAAATAACACACAAATAATTTATATTGTTGTGACTCAGGACAGTTAAATCAGAAATACTGTTCGCTTTATTAACATATAATACACATGTTGTTCTTAGCAATGTTTTGACTTAAGGGCTACAATTGGTCCTGAAATTGAATACATGGCCCAGGAAAGAAGCAGATAGATGGAGGTGAACTAGGATAAGTGACATTTTTTCTTAATGCCATCTATAGGGAAATGTGGGCATTGCAGGTTTTGAGAACAATAGGATTTACCAAATCCAATAAAACAATATCAAAACAGACAAAGCTTTACTGTAGTACAGTACATCAATCAATAATGGTATGAAGTTTAGATCATTATATTAATTTTATTTTCTGATCAACACTAGTCTCCATGAATGAGAAACTGTGTTGCAATGCTCACATTCATCCAGAACAGTGTGTTCCACTGTGTGGATCCAACAAAACCCTTTTCAGCATTGTTGACTTGCACTGCAGTCCCTCCTTCCTCTTTTATTTAACTTTAACACTGAGGTTGGGGTCATTAAATCTCATTCCAGGGGCCCCAACTTTAAGACCCCTGATTTATATACCTCGTAGAAGTTTGGAGGGCCAGATTACATAATGTAATGTAAATGCCCAGCAGGTGTTTGTAGAGCCTCAACTCCAGATCAGATGTCCAACTGGGGTCCAGCCAGTCTCATTAAAGGCATGGCTGTAAGTACTGTACCTCGGCATTTTAAATAGAATGTAAGTGACTGCAGACAATAATATTGTTGACATTTTACAAAATTATAACACCATCATTTGGAAGTCACAATAAAATAAGTGAAGTCAGTCGCTCCTCTCTCTCTCACTCTCTCTCTATATATATATATGTACAAATATACTGTACATGTACATCCTATATTTCCTATATATTGCTCCAGAGATAAATTGTCTTGATTGCCTCCTTAAAATGCTCGATGCCAGAAGGGCCACAGCCCTTACTCCTATATATATATATATATACTCCTATATATATATATATATATATATATTGTGTTTGTGTATATCTGTATATATATATATATATATATATAAATATATATATATATATACACAAACATATATGTACATCCTATATTTCCTATATATTGTTCCAGCAATATTTTGTCTTGATTGTCTCCTAAAAATGCTCGAAGCCAGCAGGGCCGCAGCCCTTACTCCTATATATATATGTACAGTATATATTTATGTGTTCATCCTATATTTCCTATATATTGCTCCAGAGATATATTGTCACGATTTCTTCTTTAAAATGCTCGATGCCAGCAGGGCTGCAGCCCTTACTCCTATATATTTATATAAATGTACATGTTATATTTCCTATTTATTGCTCCAGCCATATATTGTCTTGATTTCCTCCTAAAAATGCTCGATGCCAGCAGGGCTGCAGCCCTTACTCCTATATATTTATATATATGTACAAATATATATGTACATGTTATATTTCCTATTTATTGCTCCAGCCATATATTGTCTTGATTTCCTCCTAAAAATGCTCGATGCCAGCAGGGCCGCAGCCCTTACTTTGAGAACCACTGGTTCAGGTAATGCGGGTGGCTGCAAAGCATATTGTGTATGTGTACTGTATGTATGGGTTATATGTCAAACTTCACGATGTGTTAAGGTACCAAGGTGATCCGTGCTGGTATTTGCTGTGGCCATGGTCTTGTCTGGGCCGAGCAGAGATGAGCAGGTTCCTTCAGGCAAGCAATCATCTGTTTCCTGTCGTCCTGGGGTTTGGGCCTCAGACTCTGGCGTTCTGAGGGCTCCAGGGTTACTGAAAAGAAGCGCCTCATTGTGAAATGAGATGGTGATGTCCTTTGAATCTTGTCCTGGCTCAGTGAATCCTTCTGCTGACAAGGCTAAGGGAAATGAAAACAAACATGTTCTTTACAGCTGGATATACAGACGACCCAGTTGGACAAAAAGTCCTCCAGTATACTAATAATAATATAGCATACTAATAACAGTAATGATAGTAATAACACTATTGATAAAGTATTGTTGATGTTGTTGTAGCCGTATTAAAGTCCATTATTTCCACTTCTATTTACAACAATATTATAAGTTAGTAATATTAGTAATAAAAATGAAAAAAACTCTTATTGTAGTACCTTCATGATTAACTTTATGATTGGAAGATTCCACTGATTTTCTCAGAGGTGGCGCTCTCTTCTCCTGCAGTTTATTCCAGCACAGACCAAGCACCACAGTCTTAAAGACTAGAGCCAAGACTCCCACAGACAAGAGCCAAACACTTTCCTTCACTGGTGTGGGATCTGTGGCCATGCTGATCATGGTCAGTGAGTATGAGACCGTCAGAGAAGACAGGGTAAGCCTGGACATGAATTCTCCAGCAGCTCCCATCCTGCCTTGGTTGAAACAGATGCCACAGCCGTGCACTGTGGAACAATTGTCTGGACTAGGGTCCGGCGAGGGGGCACTTTCATTGTTGGACAGAGAACAGGTCAGTTCATTTGTGATCAACCCATTTTTGAACTCAGGTGGACTCTGACCGGGGGACTTTGTTGGTGAGGTTGGTGCAGAATTTGCAGTAGACAGGGACGGAGAGAGAGGATCCTTGGAGTCTGGAGAGTTTGTTACAATGTCAAAAGAAATGGTCATGAGGATGAAGATAGTGTGGAAACTGTCCATCAGCAAGATGGTGGATGAGAACATCCTACTGATAACAACCTCACACAGCAGCAAGATGCTGGTACAGCCCAGCAGTGGCCACAGTAGCAACTTCATATCTGCAACACAAAGAGTAGACATTTGGACAAGATCCTCAAACTCCCCTCCAAATCACAACTTCCAGCCCTACAACACCTCCATATCTTGTCTGCGATGAACTGTCAAATTATAGTATAGTATATATTAAGGTAATGCCATAATAAATGTCTTAAAATGTATTTAATTAAACTTAATTTCCAGGTATGATATCAGTCAAAACTGATGTAGGTGTGGACATGATTTTGTTTTAGAAAAACATTTCACCTCTCATCCAAGAGGCTACTTTCGTTATTACTGTTCGTGGGGAGTACTGATGACATATACCAGTGTTTCCCAACCTTTTTTCCATCACAAACTGGTTAAATGTCTTGTACTATTTTCACGGACCCGTCTTTAAGTTGTGGCAGATAAATACCCCTTCATGAAATTAAATTTCAGGTGTTCTGAAATATTTTCCTACCTATAAAATCTTCCTATCCGAATTTACTGTGCTTGCACACAACAGGTCTTTCCCAATTGGACACAGCCTATAATTTTCTCCTACCAGACGGTATACAACAGGGGTCGCCAACCTTTTTGAAACTGAGAGCTACTTCAAGGGCACTGAGTAATTAAAGGGCTAACACTTTGATCACACAATTCTGAAAGAAGAAAGTTGCACAGTTTATTTTTAATTAAATTAATTAAATTAGATTATATTAATGACATTCCACGTGAAGACACTGATGGTTTAATAATTTATCAATAAGGATTCAGAATGATTCAACAAGGTAGGAAACAAATAAACTTCAACATGCAATATTTTATTTCTTATTTACCTTTACAATTGTTTCATTTTCAAATGATAACTTCCACAAAATTTTGCATTTTTTAAGGTTTTTATATATTTTTTTATACTTTTTGTTTTTAATTTACACCACTGTAAATGCAATTCAAAAAGAATGGTAACACAATTTCATTAAATTTTAGACAGTGATAGTTCGTGATTAGGTCTGAATCTTGTATCAATGACTCTGCGTCATTTTGAGTTTTTTCTTGTTGTCTTCACTGAGAAAATATTTCATTTATTGATGATGGAATCCTAGCCATTCTATTGGTCAGTTCTTTTGGTGATATGGGTATGGATCAAGTGGAAGTAATAGACAGATGAGGCCAAAAGGAAACATTATTTCTCTGACGCCCGGCACCAATTCACCCATGGACTGGTACCGGTCCCCGGCCCAGTGGTTAGGGACCACTGCTATAGCGATTTGTGTGTGCTTAAATCCACCACTACACATGCACACTGGAGATTAATACACCAGATACGTTTTCTGTGATTTGGGTGATTTTTAAATATATAACGGTATTGATATAATACAGAATAGGTACAATTCCCAGAAGATTCCCCTTCCAATGACTGTCAACACATTCCACAGGTGTCCCCAGATCCGCCCAACAGGAGGGTCCTGATTTTTTTTTTACAGTCAAACTATATATAACGTCTGTACTCTCTACTGTAAGTGACACAGAAGCCTCAAGATAAGAGGTGAAAAGTCAAAAAACTTTATGGACAGTTGCATAACGAAACTCCACAATCGTTAAAATGTTATTGACCATAATACATTATTATAATAGTAAAAGACACCAGCACAAGAATGGGCCATAAAATAGAATCATTAAAACCAAAGAGCAAGAAATGTTGACAATAAAATTGAGAAAAAAAATGTAATTCATTTGTCTTGGCCAAATAATGGTTTATGTCATTGAAATTAAAAAAATATCAAGATGCAAAGAAACAATTGTAAAGTTGTGTGGCCAATGTGGCAACGGCGGGATTATTGTGAGTTTAAAAAAAATCTTGTTGACCTAACAGTTGACTGAAAGTTTAATCACGCATGTCCTGCATGTGACAGTAAAAAAAAAAAAGTCACAAATACACGTGTGTGCAAAATCTCTACACGTGGAACAGTGTGACTTGAACGCATGCATAAAACAGTCGTTTATTGGAATTAATAAAGATTCATTCACGTTACCTCTGGGGTCTGCAGGTTCTTCAACCGAAAGAAGGTTATTGGAAATAAATATGGAGGGAAATAGGAAGGAGCAGAACTCCTCTGGCCCATCTCTCTCTCTGCCCCCTTCTCCCTCAGCCTGAACCCTCCCTTTCGACATAATCGTATTCACGTGAGTCGGTGGGTTGTGGGTGGCCACCAATATCCAACGCTCTTCTCCACCTTTTCCCCGTCGATAAAAAAAAGAAAGAACTAAAGTCTTCAGTAAACCCTCCATGTCCCGCTTCTCTCGAAGTAACTGTTTGGAGCAAAGAACTTCACACAGTCTGGGGTTGAACTGGGGTTTTATCGCCTGAACCAGAAATAATAATAATAAAAAATCATCCAGGTAGTTGTTGCGACATAGTAACAACAACATCAATAATATGATAATAATATTAAAACGCTGCCCCCTGTCGGTGGCCGTGGAGAGTTCACGGTCAGAATGTCAATGGCGGGAAGAATTTTTTCTCAGCTTATCGTAGGGAGAGAAAATAAGGATTTCTGGTCCGCTGATGGACCTGCTGTGTTAATAACCAACCTGACACAGAAACTGCTACTAGTATTGACTTAGTGAACAGGTTTGTAAGTAGACAGTAAAAATATCTAAGTGAAGTTTTTACCCATTGTATATCTCCAGTTGTTCCATCCTGACTGTACTCTATTCTTCTTCTCTCTTCTCCACAGTCTCCACTGCTCTGAACAGTTGATCCTCAGTATCTAAACTCCCTTTCATTTATATATATATATATATATATATATATATATATATATATATCCATCTCTGGGTTCTCTTCTAACTTCTAACTTCACTCATGCTTTCTTGAGATTCCAAACAGAGGCCCCAACAGCACCTCACTGGAGCTAATGTATTTTTTTATATATTAAATTGACAAGTATATAGTTTTCACACGTGTAATCAAATGTCAGTGACCATACAAACATCTTTCATATATCTTCATAAATCATTTCTATATTTTGCCAATATACTGATGGTTTTGGGCTGTCCCAAAAAATGTGGGTGTGACCTCCTACCCATGCCACACCCCCTTCAAAATTGATTAGATTCATTCACCTTCTTCTGCGTGTCCCCCCGGGTCGCAGGGGCAGCTGGCGCCACCCAAATAACATTGCACCATATTGTGAGCCTTCCTGTGGGTGGTGATCCCACAAGAAGTTCTGTGGGTCAGGACAGTGTTATGATCAGAGCACCTGGATTCAAACCTGAAGTCCTCTGGACCCAAGTCCGCTTCCTTAACCACTAGGCCACCACCCACATCGATTTGATGTCTTACTGAATTTAGAGGCGAGGAATGGCGTCCTGAAATATCTACATAACTACATGTTGTTCTATGTCCTCCTTTACATTGAATACAATCATTCTTCATCTCTAATTCCCATTTTTCCTTAATGTCCAAGTTATTTTTCCTTTGACTTTTCTTTTAGTATTTTGTAAATGTGTGATATGATCTTCTTTTTAATAGATCCCTAAAGTGTTAGTATAAGTGTTACTAGAGTCTGAGTTGTAGGTATCTGGAAAGATCATGTGCTAGAAGATCATATTGGTTCCCACCTCCTAAACCAATGTCAGTAACTTTTATTTGTCTGGAGTAGAATTTCTCCATCGATGATTCGTCTTCTCCACAACATAATACATGCATTAAAACACACATATCATATGTTGCTTGGATATAAAGACAAATCTTTGTCTTCTGCTCTGGGTGGTTCTTGGAATCTTTGCCCCCCTTGTCAACATTCATGACCCCTTCAGTGATCTTCTCTCCCCTGAGACCATTGTGCAAAGGGGGATTGCTGTCCATTGGACTGTGATCAGCAGATCCAGCTTAGAGCTGACAACACAGGTTCATTCCTGCTTCTCAACAATTTTGCCGACGCATTCTTTGAGGACAATTTAGTCCAAGCAACGGCGCTGACACATGTGAGGTCTGTCTGTCCCTGTTCTGGCTGTGCGGGTTAATCAGTGTGATCACCTGTGTCCCTGTCAATCATTCTCACTGGTGTCACCTGGTGTCCTACTGTATATATACCGCTGTCCTTTACGCTGTTTCGTTGGATAATTGTTTGGTCAGTGTGCATGTGGTTGCTGAAGCATGGATCTGGTGTGTGTGCTTGTGTAAACTTCTTTATTCTGCTGCTGAGTTGAGGTTGATGTGTCTTTTGTGAAGGGTGTGTGGCCTCCTGAATGAATAGGGCTTGAGACTTTCTTATTTTGTACTTAGCAGTCACTTGGAGAGACTGCACAGTGGGACTGATGGGTGAAGATGACGATGGCGGTGAAGCTGGCACGGCAGGAACCACCAGTAGTCTGAGGAGCAGACAGAATAAAATACAAAAGTTTTTCCAACCACAGTTCGGCAATAACTCGTCAAAGTCCAAGGCAATAACGGAATCTATCACTTGTTATATTACAAAACAATGTCCTTTGTGACAGTCTGGTTACAGGAGTGATGTCTACAACTAAACCTTTCTACAACTGTAGGCATGGATTTCACTAAAACAAGTAGAGAGTCACGTGATCCTGATAAACTTGTTTATCAAGATAAAATACAAATTGTCAATCAGTATAAATATATTGGGTTAATATTAGACTAACAGCTCTGCTTTAAAGGCCATATTGACAAATTGTGTAAAAAAAAAATGTAAATGAAAAAATGTCTTAATTGTATAAAAAGTGTTTGCATATGTATTTTCTATTGTATATGTATTGTGTGCTTCTTGCCATGGCCAGGGGACTACAGATGACAACTAGCCTTTGGCTAATTCTTATTTAACCATGTGTAATCATATGTTTATGAAATTGCATTTTCCCCTTTTAAATAAACTAAACTAAAACTAAAAAATACTGGCAACTGTATAGGGCAGTTGAAAGTGTAGTTGCAAATTTGTATTAAATCGAACTGACCCGAATCAGATTGATCTTTTCATATTTTTTTATGAATCGTTCCTAAATCGGATCGTAGCCTGTGAATCAAGATATGAATTGTATTGTTATGTGAGTGATGATTAACACCCCTAATACGCGTATTTATGTATGTATATATATTTATATATGTATATATATTTGTGTTTAAGGAACTGGACTTGAGTCCATAGGGTCTCAGGATCAATGCCAGGAAACACTATCAAATATGTGGAATCATCCAAGATCATCTAAGAAAAACACACCAAGCAAAACAATCGGTCATTACATGCATTTATTTGAGAGAAAAAAATGGTTTGGATTTACATATCCTGGTGATTACCGGCACATTTCAATTAAGTTAACAAATTATTAAAATTACTTAAAAATTAAAGCATTACAAACACTGGGAGCAAAATTGTTTGTGAAGGAAAGAGACCACACCTGTTTGTGTCTTTTCAGAGACAGTACATACTTATACAGTAAACGGTGAAAGGATCAGATATGGACAAAATGAGACATTTGTTAGTGTTACATCTGAACATTTTAACTGACTCCACTGAGGATGGGGACACACGCAGCAGTGCTGTTGATTCACTGTGCAGTGTAGCGTTTCTAATAGTCAAATATTTATCCATGTTTACAATTCCTCCCAACAGATAACCCCAGACTAGAACTCCAAATACTTACTCTAGTCAGATGCTGAAATATACATCAAAAAAAGGAATTGTCTTTTAAAAAAAAAAAAAAAAAGCAACCCATAATAAAGGATATAAAAAAAGAAAAGGTGTCAAGGCGGGGAAATATATCAGGAAAAAAAAATTTTTTACTATAAAATAAATAGAAAACATTTATTTCCTAAAGACCATTGGAAAAAAAATAACCAGCATTGATGATGAGTGTGGAGACAGAATGAACAGTCAGTGATATGAGAAAGACCAGAAAGAAGAAGAGAACTGAAACAGGTGGATGGTCGGTTCCACAACATTAACAACACAGACTAGAGGTTCAGAGAAACCCCCCGTCCCCCCAAAAAAATCTACAACAATCAAGAACCCACGGCATTGTTTTTTATTGGTATTTGTCCTGTAAATTCAGTTTAGCAGAGGCAAAAAAGGAGCAGTTAGAGCTCCTGTGTGTCTGGGTACGTCATACATGAGGAGCAGAGCAAAATTCCTGAGGGTCCAGTGTGGAAAAAAATAGACAATAAGAGGACAGACATGAGGAAAGAAAGTCCCTTTGGCAAAGATCGCGTGGAACTGTTCCATTCTGGACAGAGAATGAATGGGAATGAGGACAAGGACATTACATTTAAAGAGAGAAAATGAAACATCGACATCTTCAGGTTTTTCGTGAAGATTGAAGTCCACTTCAGGAGCAGATCCAGCGGGACAGTTCATGAGGGTCAGCTCGGACTGTGTCATTTTCTTCAACATCCCATATCCCACCGTATGTGTTGTGAAAATTCCTTATTTGCTAATGAACACCAGTGAGTAAATACAGCGAGAGAGAAAGCTGTGTCTTCTGTCTTTGGTACGCATCGTCCTCCTGGTTTCCCTCCGCACGGCTTTTCTTTCTTCAAGAGCAAATTGCTTTCGTGTCAGTATTGCAGCTCAACAAAGACGTAGTGATAGCGGGGTGAGACGATGTCTCCTCCCCCTGTCCTTTCACTCGGTGCGCACACGGTGGCGTAGTGTTCTTTTTGCATCTGGTCCGTTTTATTTTCTTTTATTTTCTTATGTTTTGTGTACACAGAGCTGTGACATCAGCTCCTCTGTTCTTTAAAGGAGGGTTTGGTGGGAAAGTCAGAGAATCAACCGAAACATTGCAGGGCAGTCATCGGAGCACAACCATGTGATTGCTGTTGTCTTCTGTCCTTTTGGTCCTTTAGGATGTTGAAGAGAAGAGAACAGAGATGAATCATGTTTCAGAGAAATGACGGAGAAAAGTCAGGATCATTTTCTTTCTGTTGGAGCTCTATGTTATTTTTATTTCACAAGACAGAAAATCATAATATATATGGCCATAAAATACAATATATTTCAACAGTTATGTTTATTAAGGAGACAATATATGACTCAAAAAAGTGAAATATTTAATCTGAAGTCCATCTGAAGTTGGTGTTTTTTTTTTCCCCCCGGAAACCTACCCGATGTAACCTCATGGTCCGTCTCTTCCAGTGTCCAAACTGGCCTCTAGCAGCAGCTCTTCCAGCTCCTGTCCACAGCTGACGCTCACTGCAAACCAAAACACAACATACATGAACAATATGAAAAGCAAAGTCAGTCAAAAAAAAAAAAACTCGGCAAAAGAAACCTAAAATGTGAAGCTCACCGTGTTCCATCACACAGCTCCCAGGTTTGGGATTTTCAGCTTCTAGAAGATGGAGGGAGAACTCTGTCTTCAGGCCGTTTGGCAGGAGTGAACCGACTACCTCTCCGTCCAGGGTGTCAGCAAAAGTCTCCATCTCATCGGCTGAGCTCTCATCGCCAGAATCCTCCACCTGCATGTTGGTTTGTGTAGGTTCTCGATGCTCTGCAGGATCTGCTTCCACTGGCGCAGGTGGTGTGATCAGGAGATCAGAGTCTGTCCTCTGATCATCAGCCTCACTTTGCTGCTGTGTTGTCTGATTGTCTTCGTGCTGTGTTGTTGTAAGAGTTCTGGTCTGTGATGAATTGTTCTCTGCTTCCTGTTGTGGAAGTTCTTTGTCTACTTCGTCCTTTTCTTGTTGCCGTGACTGATTCTCTTTTGCAGCAGATACTTCTTCATCCTGGTGCTGTTCACAGGAGGCTATAAGCTGTTTGTCCTCCGCGTCGGACGGCGAGACATGGGTTGGACTCAATTCTTCATCTTCTTTCTCTGCAGTAGAAGAAGGAGGAGACACCTCATGGCTGTCACCGTCTGTCTCCTCCCTGCACTCTGTTTCCGCACCAGAGGACTGGCTTTGCTGGTGTTGTGCGTTCTCATTGAGAGGAGATGCTACCGCGTGTTCTGCTGAGGAACCTAAAGGCGCAGCTGGTGCTTGAAGATGTGTTTCTGGAGAATAAGCTAGAACATTCTCACAGACTTGCTGCGATGACTCTGGCTCTAGTGTTTGGGACAGTGTAGTATTGGGTACAGAGTCTGGGTTTGCTACAGGACTCTGCTCTGTCAGTTTACAGTCTGCTGACGGAGCCGCCGGGCTCCCTGTCTGTGTCAGTTGGGGTGTAGGTGTTGGAGATGCATTAGGTGGGGTGTCTGGATCCTTACTGTGGCTGGGGGCTGCCTGTACTGTCAACTGAAGCCGTGGTGGCTGCTGCTGCTGCTGCTTTTGCTCGGGGGGGCTTTCCACTCGGGTCACCATGAAAATCTTGTGACCCCTCCCTGGGCTTGAAACTGATATACAGCGACCAGGTGAGGGAGGATTACCAGGTGGAGTCTGAGCCTCTGTGACGGTGATGTCTGAAATGACACTCGGTCCCACAGCAGCAGCAGCAGCAGTGGCAGCAGCAGACCCAGATTGTGAGGCACTGAGGGATGGCTGTGCAGCCACAGTCGCGGCTTCAGGAGCAGCCTGACTGGGACAAGTGTATGATGTCACTACTTCTTCTTCATCCTCAGTGTCTGAGTCTGATTCTACGTTTGTCACGACGCTCGCTCCTGACTGATTGTCTACCTGTTCTTCCTCTTTTGTCTTTTCTTTCTCATCTCCTTCTTCTCCCTGTTTCTCCTCTTTGTCAACCGGTGCCGTTGATGCCGTTTCTTCTTCTTCCTCCTCTTTGGTTCCGTCTTCTGTGGCAATTTCAGCCATGGATGCAGACTGTCTCATATTCTGCTCAGTTTCCTCCTTCTCTTTGGCGAGAATGAAGTTTCTCTTGCAGCCGTTCTGGATCTCAGAGAGCAGAGCACGCTGGGTCTCAATGAAGCTCTTCACCTGAAAAAAAACCCAAATTGATTAGAACGCCGTTAAAAAGAAAATCGTGCGGATTTTATTCTGAAACGTACAGTTTCTTTCTTGGGCTCCCGGTCAAGATCGAGGCGCAGCAGAGACGTGTTGACTTTAAGGGCAAGTGACAGGGCCATGAGTCCACCAGTCTTGATCTCATTCTCCCGCAGGTCCAGACGAATCAGTCTGGGACTCTCTGCGATGAATTCAGCTACAGCGACGGCTCCTACAGCAGGCAAAGCAGGAAGAAATATGAAGCAGAGAAAACAGAAAGGACATGTCAACATGTCCCCACCGGCTAAGTTCTCACCTTCGCAGGACAGTTTGGTGGAAGCGAGGCCGAGTCTGAGCACGGAGCGGTTGGCAATCAGCCCGTCCTTCAGTTTGTGGATGCCTTCGTTACTCACGGAGTTATGGCCCAGGTTTAAGGTCTCCAGACTCTGAGTACATGGCTGAGACATAGATGGAAAGAGGACGAATGGTTTTAAGGTGTGTTGACGCCAGAAATGATTGATTAGGCAGAGCTGGACATGGATTTTTTTCTTAAAACCTCTCATCCAAGAGGCTTCGTTAGTTTTGAAAATCAGGTTAAAGAAAATCCATGTCCAGCTGCCTAACCAACCTCTTCAAACTTGTAGGAATATCCTGATATTAACTTGTAAAACACACCAGTGCAGCAGAGAGGTAACCCATGCCATTGTGTGTAAGCTGGTTGTTCCATAGCACCAACGTGACGAGACCTTTCCTCTGCTCCTTCAGTCCTTCACACAAATAGGCCAGACCTGAGACGGCACAGGACAAAGAATGAAACTACAGTGTCAACTTGTGTTTTGCAAAACAATAAACAAAATTTAATATATAGCGAAGGTTCCATCAAATCCAACATCAAGAGATTCTAAATCAGGCATGGGTAAACTAAGGCCTGGGGGCAGGATGTGGTCCGTTGAGCTACTTAATGTGGCCCGATATCCTTGTCCAAATTAAATTATAATTTATATTATCATTACATTTCAGCCTTTTCCCTGCAATAATGTGGTTCCCCAGTAGATGGCGACATAAAGGGTATTAGAAATGTAGGATTTTAGATGACATGACTCTTTCATGCCATTTATCTTAGTTCAAACAAATGATCCATCTCTCTGCTCTGGACTCAGCCCCTGTGTCCAATTTTTAGGACCAATTGTGGTCCGTGAGTCAAAAACTTTGTCCATGTTTGTCATAAATGAATTTGCAATTACACTGTTAGAGGTGACGCTAGTGTGTAATGGATGATATATTAAAAAACACAAGTAACCAAAAATGTCTTTGATTAACCACTGTATAAAATAATTTAGAAAATGGTTAACTATCTACAACAAAAGGAAATATTAGCTGCTAATGTTCTAGCTAATCTTTCCATGAATACCAGATTGCTCCAACATTATCATACTACCTTAAGAGCCCAATGCAATGAAGGGATTAAAAACCATGTGGCTGTGAAAATAAGGGATTAAATAACTCAACCGGATTAAAATCTTCTAATGCCACTGAATGTTTCAGTCATGTACCAGAATCTAAGATGTGGTTGTTACGCAGGTCAAGGATCTGGATGTTGTAGTTGAACTTGAGCAGGTTGCCAAGTTGGGCCGAGTCTTGCAGCCCATTCAGCTTGTTGTCTGCGAGGTACAACTCTCGAAGGTTCATGTTCATCTTCAAAGCCGTAGCTGTGGAAAAAAATTCATAATAAGAATTTTACTTTCCAGAAAAAAAAAGAAGATGGTTTTCGCTAAAATTATTGCGTCCAATCAGCTTCCGTGTTCCTTACCCAGCAACATCAGCGGTCTGCCTGACAGTCCAGCATTCTCCAAGTGAAGGACTGCCAGGCTGCCACTGATCCTGAGAGCCCTGGCCACAAATGGGGCTGAGTGGTCCAGCAGAGGAGTGTTCCGTGCATCAAGGTACTGCAGTGAACTTGTCTAGAGTGAAAATAAAACACAAGTACTTTAAGTATGCATTGAATAGAGTGTGACAAATGGCACAATTTAGTCACCGGACTTTTATTTTTTATTGACACCATCTGTCACAAAACTAGTTACACCTTGAGGTTAAACCGTGTGAGACAAACTCCGCCTTTACAAAAGCAACACTTTTACACCTCACTTTAACTGGAATGTTCTGTAATAGAGTTTTTACCTTTCTCATCATATGAGCTGCAGCCTGCCATCCCCGGGTTCCAATGTGTTTGTTGAAGGAGATGTTCAGATGTGTCGCTGACTCATAATACTCAATCATGTCAAACAGAGCTGAGGCGCCCTGGAAAAGAGGACAGGGTCGGTGAAATGACTGGCTCGACCAGGCTGTAGCTGCTGCGGTCAAAGTTCTGAGGAAACTGGAGTCAGAGTTTGGTTTCACAATGGACTGGGACCGGGAAAAGATGAGAAGCTCTTCATAGAAATCAATTCCATGCCACGGTGTGGTGTTACGGGACTGCTGGCAGTTCCCTACATGTCTGTCTTATGTCTGTCTTTTTTTGATGAACAGAAAGGATTTTATCTAAACCCAAAAGAGATTTTATCTAGACCCAAAACTTAATTATTTCCTTATCATTAAACAATAACATCTTTGAAATGGCTTATTTCAACATTTTTATGTCAATAACCAACAAGCAAAAACTAATGAATATTAGATCTAACTAGTATAACTAACTATGCATATCATTATTTAAACAAAGTTGTTTTAACTTTGTTTAAATAATGATATGTATAGTATTTGGACACTAAAAGTAATAACTTTAAGTGTCAAAAGTATAAGAATTATAAACGCTTTAAACTGCTGCTTTACAAGTCGTTTTTAACCACATGAGGGCAGTGTAAGAATGAAAAACATCATCTTTCTCTCTTTAAAACATTGGGGTTTTTTTCCACCACACAGTCACTGTTTGTCGTTGGTCATTCCAGGAGGCTTTGGGAAGTGTGAGAGAATTTTATCAGTATTTATTCACCACTATGAACGTTAATGAGGCCCAGATGTTTGGACCCGATAATGGCCAATAAAATGAGTAGGAAATGTCAATCCGTACCCTTTATAGCTGTGATATGTGGAGAAAGAAACTAGACGAAGTCACACAGTGTGTGTGTGATTCATCGCTGTGGGGAGTATATTTGGAACAGGGTAGGACAGGAAGTGGTCAGGACCTTGAGCTTTTCACAGCAGTGTCTGTGAACATCTACAGTCTATAACAGTGTTTACACAAGAAGACATGTGAACAGAGGCCAATAGTTGAAATCCTCCCCTGGCAGTTACAAAAAAAAGATTCTTAGAGACAGGAGGGGGCTTAAAGGCATGTCTACACCAACATCTTAACCAGAAATGATGACAATAAATGGAAATTTTATCTATTGGCGGTTGAGAATGGATTGCATCTCCTGTGTGCTGGTGTGTAAGTGGGAAACAGACTCACGTCTTCGTCCAGGTTGGTCTGCTCCAGGTCAATCACTTTAAACTGAACTCGCTTTAAAATCTCCTCTAGTGACTCGCATGCTTTGTAGTCCAGCTTCTCACCTGTGGAGGTGCACAGTCAACACTAGTTAAACCCAAAAACAACAGTCCACCACAGCACGGTTTCCATGTGTGCATTTTCATTTATGCATTCAGGCCATTCAAGATTCACTAGTGAATCTTTATGCCAATATTCAATGTTTACCAAACACTTAATTTCCAATTCTGATTTCAACAAATACCAAAATAGGCCTGGTAATGGTTATTTATTAGATTAGATTAGACTTAATGAAGGGGTATTAATATTATTGAGTATAGTAAGTAAGTAAGACAAGATTTTAAATTTTATGCTTACCTTTCAAATCTAAGCATTCAATTCGCTGTGTCAGGTCTTTTAATTCCTTCAGAAGAGACAATAAAAAAAAAGACAACAACAGAGAATTGCAGCGTCAGTACAATTTTGACTGTCTAAGTGAATCACCAAGACACTGTTTCCCATACGTCTTTTCAAGCCGTGGCTCCAGACCACAAAGAAAAATTAAGAGACATCAGATAAACAACGATTCTACTCATTGTGGTGAACTCAGGAAGGAGAAAGTTTCAAGTAGTTTTATCTAGCACGGGTCTGGTTCTGATGGAGTTTAAGCGAACGTCAAGATTTGGGCACTCCCAGTGAGTCATGGTGGCGCCAAAAACATTATTGACAATTTATGAAAGACCAATTAGGATGTGCGGGGACACCAAATTGGTGAGAAACTCAAAATAAGCGAAGGTAAACCGGCTTAGACCAGGATGCAAGATAAAGAACATTTTTACATTCAGGTGCCTTCTCACACCTGGCTGAATTTGAGGAGAGATAATTAGATTTAAAAAAAATAACCCAAAATATATTTAGCTTATATTTTTAAAGAAAACATTATACTGGAAAGGCTGAGATGTGACTGAAACACCAGAGCATTTTCCATGAACATTCGGAATCAGCTGTGGTGTAGACAGTTTGATGACCAACATCTGGCCTGACTCATGACAATGTTTGTTCTTCCACTAAATGTATACAGTAAAAGACAAGAGTACTTTTTCGGAACTTGTCTGGCATGCGAATGTATGTTGCATGTTACATGTGTGAATCTGACTAATTCTGTTATATCGGTGTCTGTTTTGTGGTTTCCATGAATTTTACAAAAAATATTCTACACATGCTGAAATATGCCTGGATAGGTGGATTGATAGACAGATAGATGGAATTTTATAAATATTACAGCGTCTATAGAAGGGGTTCGAAACTCAATTTGACAGTGGGCAACAAATAAAAACTGTTATGAAGCCCCCTAGTGGCTGGAGACCCAAGCAACCGCCTGTCTTCAAGTGTCGCCCCTGATTAAATGTGGATTTTTGGGAACATTGAATCTGGAACAGTTAGTTAATATAATCAACACATGTGAAAATAAAACTGAAATAAAACCCACATCAGTGGTATTGGCCTTTAAATGTAGTAGACTTCCCACATCCTTTTAATGTTTTTCACAGACCTACATCAAAAAAAAAAAAAACTAAGGAAGGAGGAAAGCAAACTCCTTGTCATTGTGGCATAGTGATTCACACCACTGCACACAACGAAATGCGACCTCTGAATTTAACCCACCACCAAAGTGAACAGTGGGCAGCTTTGAGCTCTCGAGGAGCTGTGGGTGGGGACGGTGCCATGCTCAGTGGACCTCAGTGCTAACTTGGCGGTAGGGGCATTCAATCCGAATATAATTTCTTTGCGGGCCAGATTTGGCCCCCGGACCTGAGTTTGGCTTTGTAGTCTGATGTGCCACAGTGACTGATGATGCAAATTTTGACGATGACAATCTTGTGAAGGTAGATGTGGTCAGAGGTTGGACAACACCAGATCAACTTTGATATTCAGTGCTCCTAACATGGAGCATTTGTTCTAAAACCCCAGTCTATGTTGTGCTGAACACACATTCAACATGCAGCTGCTAAATAACGACGCACAAACAACTGCCCTGAAATGTACAGAGTCTGTAGGGCAGTCACCTGGACTTTGGACTAAAGAAAGCATTTACAGTTCAAAACAGAAACATCAGTAAATGCCCCGGCTCCTTCTCCCCACCCTCCTTTCACCGCGCTTGTTTATGCGACTGGTGAGCTCCAATGACTTCGCAGAAATAAGCCGTGAACACAGAGCACCAAAGGACCCGACTGGAAAAGGAGGGATGGAAAGTGGCCAGACATGAGTAAACCACAAGCAGTAAAAAAGCCGAACATGAGGGAGGACTTGAGGGGAGAGAAGGTGGAGAACACAGATCCCAGATCAGGCATTTCCCAGTGGAAATGTACCAAGAGCCGGCTGACTAAATGAAGCCTACAGCATCATCAGCAGCTTAGCACGGGGATGTGCTTTTCCACGAGTGGCTGAGATGTGAACACCACTTTTTCCCCCGATCAGCTGACCAGACCTCTGGGGCCAGTGCTCATTGGTTGCTCTCCTATCATCAGATTAGCTCAGAGTTGAGCTTATCAACAGTTGGAATTGGACTTTGCTGCTCAATTCAACAAGTGTTCATGTCCAGGTATAAACATAGAGGGAATTATAAATTGCAAGGAAGTACAACTTGCTCTGTAACAACAGGTAGGGCTGGGGCCTACTCTCATGTACTCTCTTTTGCAGCAGTGCAACCCTTAGGAAGGCTGTAAAATTATTATAATTGTTATTATTATTATTTTTATTTAAGGTAATACAGTCCATGGGGCATTTGTAGAGAAATGAAATCCCTTAACTTCAA
This sequence comes from Paraplagusia blochii, assembly GCA_016785265.1. Taxonomy (NCBI): domain Eukaryota; kingdom Metazoa; phylum Chordata; class Actinopteri; order Pleuronectiformes; family Cynoglossidae; genus Paraplagusia; species Paraplagusia blochii. Next base: position 29,412 of record JAFBJS010003903.1, read on the forward strand.
AAAGTTGAAATTATAATATTTTATAAATTATTTTTTTAATGGTAAATCCTATAGTTCTCAGAACCCAGATCCAGAGACTCCTTCTGATTCAGTGTTGTATGACACAGAATCTATAGGAAACTGATTTTTTTATTATTTTTCTCTCTTTTGTATTGTACACTGAGGGCGGACACAGACCTTCTGTGAAATGATGGTGTGGGTGGTGGCCCTCAACTTATTTGAGTTTGAGACCCCTTGGCAAAGGCAATGACACAAACACACTGACAAACATAAAGTTATCAGAGGTCTGAGTGTCTGTTTAAGGTTTAATAATTATGCAATGCAGCAACTGAGCGAGAGTATGAAACATAAAAAAAAAATAATAAAATGCTATGTCGGCCACTCCTAGCATTCATCAGAATAAGAACAAGGCACTTTGTTTGTTGATGGCACTTCCCATGACAAGGACAAAGTAACAAAAGCCTGATTTCATGAAAATCCAACCAGAAGATACTAAAAAAACTTTTTAATACTGTCTTTTTACATCAGTGTCATGAACACATGCTTTTTAAAGTAAAAGTAAAACTGTTGTCCTGGACCGAGTCAGGTAATGTCACAACAGGTACAGTACATGCATCTATTATATCCAACACTTCTTGGCTTTAAACTTTAAATCATCTTAGGGCCTTGTATACGGATGTTGAGTACAAACAGATGTGTGCAATCGATGGGTGGTTGTTTATCCATGTTTAACATACAGATGTATCAAAAATTGAATGGGTGTGGAAATGTGTGGGTCTCATTGCAGCTTAAAGTTGGTAAACACCCAATTCTGTGGTGTCTGCAAAACGCTATTTCATTTTTATTTTTTTGGCTTAGAGGTGATACTAAAGGTTTGCTGCATTGACAGAATAAATGTTTGTTTTACACTTGCACTCTTTACAGGCTGACATATGGCAAATGTCTTGGACAACGACCAAAATAAATGCGATCTGATCATCCTTCCCACTCAAATAAAGATTAATGAAGGTCTTTACTGCCATCTACTTGGCTGGAGTTTGTGCATCAGTGTAATATAGTCATGGAAAGAAAAATCTATTAGACCCACCTGCTGTTTTGTTCTGGTACATTAAAGGTACATGTGTTGGGACAAATATAATGAAAAGTTTGGAGGGCGTTATTTTACAGCTCTTACTCACCCGTTTTCCATGGTTTTCTTGGTAGTAACCAAGTTATATCTGTTCCTACATCAATAGCCATGACACTCTACTGCCAAAGCAGTGCTTCTAGGTATTCCATGTTTCCCTATTCATTTTATTCTTATGTTAATATACCTTGAGTTGTATCAGGAATTAAAATAGGAATAAGGGATTGCTTGCAATTGTAATTATTTTGATTGTTACTCAGGACCAAGTCAAAGTCTCAGCCATACTAAAGAGGAAGGTACATTTTTGGTTGGCTTTGTCCGTTTATCCTCTTTACCAGACTGCAAGGGAAGCAGTCTCCATGACTGTCCCCAAATCACCCAGCATCATACTTGACCCTCTTGAACGTTCCTCCTGGTGGTGAGCCCACTGTAAGGCCCCAATCACCACAACAGGATTCAATCTTGACCCGAAAGCGAACTCTGGAGTTCCACACCAATGACATATTGACATTGACGGTGGGCCCAAAGTGCTGCTATGACAGCATAACATCAGTCTAAAACCTCTGTTGTTCTAGCATTTTCAAAGGAAAGTGGTGATCCAGCATCTACATGATCTCTCCACCAGGTTAGAAAGGGAATCAAATTGACTTGAAGTTGTTAGTTAAGCAGAGAAATCAACAAATTAATTCAAACGCTTCGTTTCTACACCCAAAAATTTAAACAAAACATCTAAATCCTCTGAAAAGCTATGAGCAATGTCGCAAAATTAAATTCTATTTAAGATTTTTAAATAAGCTGAAGAAAGCAGTCCACGGAGAACAAGTCTGCCACTGGGAGCTGCTGTTTCTAAGCAAAACCTGTAATGACATGTCCATATAAAAGAAGTAGCCGCAGTTAATTAAAGACCAAAATGTGGAGAGGAAAAAAGGGAAGACATCATCTGGAGGGTAGACAAGTTCCACTATGGCGGTTCATTAAAACTGCAAAAACTGTAAAATTATATCATTATGATAGATTTTTTTTCCCAGTTTAGTCGTGTCTTACCTGTATCTGTTTAAGCACTTTTGGTATAGGTTTGCAGTTGAGTTTCTGACAGGCTTGTTTGTAGGAAGAGAGGATCTCCTCCACCGTCACATTCAGGGCTAAAAGAAGACAAAGATAAAAAAAAAAGATTATCTTTAAATCAATAGTCACTGTATCTGTACAGACTCCTACAATACAGTTACAGGATACAATACAAATAAAAATACAAAGAGATAAACATATGAAAACAGACACTGTACACAGTACACCAGTGTTCCCCAACCCTTTTTGCTCCATGGACTGGTTAAATGTCTCGTACTATTTTCACCGACCGGTCACTAAGTTGTGGCAGATAAATACCCTTAAATAAAATCACAGTTCCGATGTTTTGAAATATTTTTGTTCTTATAAAATATTCCTACCCAAATTAACTGTGCATGCACACAACAAGGATTTCTCATGTGCAAACAGCCTATAATTTTCTCCTACCAGTTAGAAGTTAAAGTTAGAATCTTGTATCAACGACTGTGTCATTTTGAGTTAATTGTTGTCTTCACTGGGAAAATATTTCCTAATCAAATATAGTATATAGTATAGTATTATTGATGACGGAATCCTAGCCATTCTATTGTTCAGTTCTTTTGGGTATGGATCAAGTGGAAGTAATAGACAGATGGGGCCAAAAGGAAACATTATTTCTCTGTGACATGGAACCAATTTGCCCACGGTCCCCGGCCCACTGGTTGGGGACCACTGCAGTACACCGCTACGGTACTGTATAGTTAAAGAACAACTTCAGAGATATATTTGTTGAGAATACTGGCAGTATGTCTTTATAAATTTTCAACAAGTTTAATTTATATTTATAGCTATAAACCAAGGAAAGTTGGAAAGACTAGTTTTATCAGAAGATTCTGATGAGATAATACATTGTGCACTTACTAACCAACAACAAATTATATAATAATCACCCAGACCATGTTCTTACATGTAAACTGTTAATTTGGACTTTTAGACTCCTGAGATTTGAGGATGTGATAAACTGTGAAATAACAGCAAGACGTGACATGCAGGGTTTCATATTACAGAGGCTATTTTCAAGCTATGATTAAATATAACACAGCACAAGACAATGATGAGACCATCAATGATTATTACTGAGGGACAGTAAAATATTGGCATGTGTGCTTTGGGCTGTTGGTTGTACACAATGAATATGTCCTGTTCATCACAGTCTTCTTCTTTTCCTTTTGACTTGGCCCTTTTTAAGCGGTTGCCACAGTGAGTCAACAATTTCCATGTCCCTCCTCTAAAAACATGTCCAAGCCATCTCAATCTGTCCTCTCTAGCTTTTTTGCCAAACCTTCCTGTCTGTGTTGTCCCTCTAATCACCTCATTCCTGATCCTGTCCATCCTTGTCTCTCCTATAGAGAACCTCAGCATCTTTAACTCCTCCACCTCCATCTCTTGTCTTCTGTCTATTCCTAGTGTCTCTAATTCATCCACCATGGCTGGTCTCACCACTGTCCTGTAAACCTTTCCCTTCACCTTAGCTGACTCTCTTCTATCTCAGATCACTCCTGACACTTTTCTCCAGTTGTTCCATCCTGCCTGTACTCTATACTTCACAAGGTTCTGTTCAACACTACGTCCTGAGAAAAGTGTCATTGTGTTTAGTGGCTGAAGAGCAATTGAATCTGTTTAAATCTCTTCCTAGGGATATTTTTGGCATCACAGGGAAGTGACTGTGCTCAGTATTGTTTACCTACACAGCCTTTTTTGAAGAAGGAATGCAGGTCGGTCTCTTCAGATGCAAATCAAACATTGCTTGTGTCCAAAATTATATCAAGACGGATATTATCAAAAAAAACAAAAAAAAAAACAAAAGGAAACCAGTGTGAACTGGAATTAAACACACTGTTTATTGGCAGTTAGAAATAACAGCCTGGGAGCTACAGAATCAGGCTGTTACAACAGGCTGGGGTGCAGTTGCTGCCTTTGTTTTTACTTGTACTTCCTTGATGGCTACGTGGTGCGACTAAGTGGCGATGATTAGCAAGAAGGAAAAGACAGAAAATTTGTGCCGCAAACAGAGAAAGTGAGGAGATAAAATTAAACCATCAACGTGTGATTTGCAATTACAATCTTTCTTTACATTCAAGGCACCATACAAGTAGAAACTACAATCTTTTGCTCACTGCAAACCAGGTCAGAACACCTAGACTGCTGTCATACACGCCCAAGGTGTCAGTCAAAACAGGCTGGTCAGGATAAGAGTCACGAAATAGTCAACTTACTGTATGCTGCAGATAATGGGATAATTCTTCCCACAATTGCTGCAGCATTATTGTATGTTGTCTGTTGTGTAGACATTCAGACGAACTTTTACTTGTGCAATTTTAAACCGGTTCGAAAGAACATCCTTGATTAGGGCAATAAAATAAGAACTTATTAACTTGATCCAGTAAATACACTTGCATCGTGTAGACAAAAAACACTGTTAAACTAAATGTAAGCAGGCGAAGGCATTTAAACACAAGGGAAGAGGCAGCATAAAGCAGAGAAACTGCAGTGAGAGTTGATGATAATGAAGAGATTATGTTGAATATTATCATCATTACCTTTGGCTTTTTTCTCCAATGCAGGTAGCAGTGTATGAGGCTAGTAATGTCATCAAAGTAGCTCTGGATGAAGGGTGAATCCTAATTCTTTTCCAGATGGACATGGCAAAACAGATGTTAGAAATAGGAGATCAGGACCAGATGTCCAAACCACCTCAGTAAGTTCCTAATTTGCAACAACAGCAGATTTTGTTTAAGTCTCTATTTGATGTCTGCACTCTTAGTAGTATTAGTAGTAAATCGTTACTAATGCATGACAATTCAAAATAGATGGAAAAGAACCTCAAGGCATGAAAGGTTCAGAGCACTAGATTAAAAAGTCGCTGGTCCTGTACAGTTTATGCCAGCATATGCCTAAAAATGCTTGGTTAAACCAAGTTGTTACATGTTATAATTACATTATTCGTTATTCTTTTGTTATAAATAAGGGTAAACCTGACCAGACAACTTCCAATAAGGAGGTAAAAGATGATTTGCAGCGTTTCTGTAATTTATTTTACAGAAAAACCTTTAAGTTGGTGCTGGTATTTTGCATAGTTTTCACAAATAACACCTAGCATTAACATTTATGAAGTTATTTTTGATAGGAAAATAAAACAATCAAAATATAAGTGGATTAATTAGCGTCTGTCGGGGTCCACTATGCGTACATATGTAAAAAAAAACAAAACAAAAAAAAGTTGAGCCAGTGAACTCTGCACATGCACCGTTTTTATATTTTTCCACTTGGTTGCAGAGCATACCCAAGGGAGCAAATACTAATCTACAAATGCATAATAATGGTAATGCAATGCTGTTTCAGGGTTAACACAACATCAGGTCTACTCTAACAAGTTGTTCTGGCTTGATTTGATATTTGTTGCAGTCTGCTGAATAGGCAGAATGGATATGGTATCCTGGGGCGAGAAAAAAACAGCAGGCTACAGCTGAGGTGTAGCTGTGATGAATTATGAATACATCACTTTAGATGAACAACTGCAAAGGCTCCAACAAGTACAGGCACATACACTATGTTCAGGGAGCAGGGAGTGGTTCATCACGTCTGCTGTACTCACCTCACCAAAGACCTACAAAAGTAATTTAACCCAATTATTATTAATTAACTGTGCCAGTAAAGGCAATGTAGATATGAATGCCTGTCTACTGATGTTTTAATTGACTCAAAGTAGTTGTATGCAGGTGCTGTGTCTAATCATTCTTTATAAACTGCTATTCCAACCATTACAAATGAACCATCACCTCTTTCTTTCCCTTCTAAGAGGTCCATTATAACAACATTCAAGCAAAACATAGGAAACCTCTTCAATACTGAATGCCCACAAAAGGTCAGACCCCATTGATCTACTAGCGCCAACTGTGTGTGGGCTCTATTAGCAGTTCTTGTTGGTGCCACTCATCATCAACTAAATGCCAACAACCTGTAACCCTTTATCGAAAGGCTAACAAAATCTGGAATCATGAAAAGCCCAGAAAAAAACAAGGTGTCATGACCTAGAGGTTCTGCTAACACAGATTAGATTTCTTGCATATGCTGCCTAACTTTCACAAAACTTGGCATTTTGGTACGATCATCTGTAACATTCCAGCGTTTAAGATTTTTGCGCCACGGACCGGTTAAATAGTTAAATTGTGGCAGATAAATAGCCCTTAGTAAAAATTTATTTCCTCTGTTCTGCAATATTTTCCTACCTATAAAATCTTCCTACCCTGTATTACTGTGCATGCACGCAACAAGGATTTCCCAAGTGCACACAGCCTACAATTTTCTCCCACCAGACTGGTATAAAAAGTAAAAATCTTGTTTCCTAATCAAATATAGTTGCGTTATTGATGATGGAATCCTAGCTTTTTCCTTGTTAAGTTCTTTTGTTGATATGGGTATGGATCAAGTGGAAGTAATAGCCAGATGGGGCCAAAAGGAATTATTATTTCTCTGCAGCCCAGCACCAATTTACCCAGGGACCAGTACTCGTCCCTGGCCCAGTGGTTGGGGACCACTGATATAGAGGACACGATCACAGGCACAAAAATTCTGCAACTTTAAATGTTGGCAGTTCCCTCCTCTGTGTTCTTTAATTTGCTGACTGCGTAGCTTTGCTATCAACAAAAATGACCAGTATTAAGTTGTCTAAGTTTTGATAACAGACTACGGTTCATTCTTCTGTTTAAACTGTAACGTGGTTTTACTACCAAGATAGCTCAGAAGTGTTTAGATTGCAGTTTAATTATTTTTGATGTTTTTGAAATATTCAAGACAAATTAATTAATACATGACTGACACATGACTTTTATTATTTTCTTACAATTTACATATAAACCCTACTAGTCAATGTAAAGGTGCCTTAGGATCAGTTGTGCCTGTACGAGGACAAAACCAATTAACCGCAATACATATTACACAAGCAAAGTACAGTGGTGCCTCAGCTTTCGAACTTAATCCGTTCCAGGTCGGTGGTCGAGGTCTGATTTGGTCGAGGTCTGAATTAATATTTCCCATAAGAAATAATGCGATAAAAAGCCGCGCTGGTTGTAGGTCTGTTCGTGTTGAATTCTGTACGAGAAAGAACACACGCAGTTTGGCTTGACTTGCCAAGAGCGGCTGCCCGAATGCTCTCGCCTTGACGCGGGCCGTTCGAAAGCTGAAATTCGGTCGAAAGTGAAGGCAAATTTGTCTCGAAAATTTTGTTCGAGGGTCGTGTTGGTCAGGGCTGAGGCGTTCGAAAGCTGAGTCACCACTGTGAGAAGCATTGTATAATTTAGAACTATTTTTGTGAAGTACACTTGAGTGGTTCCAAAAATTTTGGTCTGTGAATTAATGACTCAGGAAAAATGTGGCTTCCCAGAGTTGGATCATTAAAGAACTGCTGCTATAAATTGCATGTTACCTCCCTCATCCAAACAAACTCTCAGGCTCTTCTTCTTGTTTTCCCTCTCTCTGCACTGGCTCTTTATCTCTCACTAATTTGAATTACATTCTTTGCTGTACGTTATATAGATTACATTACCATTTACAAGATACTTATTGTGGATATTAAACATAATGTTCTCTGAATGGCAAGAACAATACAAATCAGTTTTATAAATAATTACCTTAAAATTAATAATCAACAGACTGATCCACTATAAACTTTCTATCAATAAACACAATTTCTTTAACAGAAGAGGGGGAAGAAAATCAGGCTACTGTGAACAGTCTGGAATCAGCAAAAAAAAAAAAGAAGAAAAAATGTTAGTACAAGCATGTGACAGTGCATGTGATATCCTTCATACACTTCTGTGCAACAAGTGGTTGAATTCTTTGTGTGCAGTGTGGTGTGAGTGTCTACATAAATAGAACAAATGTATTTGAAGCACTCTTCACGTCTTCATAATATACTTAATATTTTTTTTCATGCTTTAGCATCAAAAGCATCAGTTGTAAAGGTTTTATTTACCAAAACAACAACTATGCAACACAAAGGACTTGAAGGTGTTGAATACTTGAGCATAACTGGTTCATGCGTACAAAAAAGGGCAAACTCTTAATTGTAAGGTGGGAGCAGATCTATCACGAAAGCCAATCTTGATTTTTGCAGCGGTTGTTTTAATATTGCATACTCATTAGCCTGTACATGTGCTCGGGAGCTATGTAACGTCTCTTTCTTCGTCTTCTCCTTTCAGGGGTTGCCACAGCGGGACAACAATTTCCATCTCCCTCTGTCCTCTGTAACTCACATCAATCAATCTCCTCTCCTTCTCCAACCTGGTCCATTTCTATCTTTAAGATCATTCTTGTCCAACATGTCCAAACCATCTTAATCTTACGACCTAATTTCTGGTCCTGTCCATCCTAGTCGACCCTAAAGAGAATCTCAGCATCTTTAACTCCTCCACCTCCAGTGTCTCTAATCCATCCATCATGGCTGGTCTCACAACTGTCCTGTAAACCCTGTCCTCTCCCTTCACCTTAACTGACTCTTCTATCACAAATCACTCCTGACTCTTTTCTCCAGTTGTTCCATCCTGCCTGTGCACAAGGGATATACTGTATAACAATATCTCAAAAATAAAATTCTAATACAGTTGTCCTAAGGTGAAAAACAATCCAAAAATGACAGCTTTGGACTTAACTCAATCAAAAACTGGAATAAAGATAATGGCCAAAGTATCTGCTACAGTCACCTGTATGGTATTTTAATGCGAAACCTCCTGGGTTTAGTTGGGGTTAACTGTGATTTGAACACCCATGTTCTGCCAGATACGTTTTAACATTCACATGCCAGTCTTCAAATTAGGCCTCCTCACCCTTGGTTACAGTTCTGTTCACTGTTATTTCACACTACTGTGGTGACAGCAGCATCATTCACACATGACAGCTGACTGCCTCATCCAGGACTGCAGAGAATAACCGGCACAGCTTTTGTCACTGCTACTTTGTCCCAACCCTCGTTACAAGACAGTGACTGTGGACAAACAAACACAACAGCAGTGTTTAAACTGCAGCAAAATGCTCCGTCTATCTAAAATAGATTTATTCAAATTTAAACATTTGCCAATTTATTCAATTCCTTAACAAATGCATATGGTCAGTGGTCCCCAACCACTGGGCCGGGGACTGGTACCAGTCCATGGCTGTATTGGTGCCGGGCCGCAGAGAAATAAAGTTTCTTTTTGGCCCCATCTGGCTATTACTAGGAAATATTTTCTCCGTGAAGACAACCACAATAAACTCAAAATGCCAGTCTGGTAACAAAAATTTATAGGCTGTGTGCACTTGAGAAATCCTTAGTTAATTCGGGTAGGAAGATTTTATAGGTAGGAAAATATTTCAAAACACTAGAAATCTAATTTATCTGCCACACCTTAACGATGGGTGCATGAAAATAGTACAAGACATTTAACCGGTTCGTTGCGTAATAAAGGTTGGGGAACACTGACTTAGGTTACTATTGGCTCATTTTTTTTTAAGTCTGCTTGGTACATTTATGAAAAAAAACCATAGAAGATGCATAGAAAAGGAATGACAGATAATGTAAGACATGTACTTGTAATCTTCTTGCTATCATTGTTTTGTTTATACGACAAAAACTTACACCACAAGGCATACAATATGTAAAATCTACATTTTTTGCTCAAAAATCATAAATTCCATAAAAAAACTTACATCAACACCAAAATCAGTCTCTCTCTCTAAGGTCAATTTACTCGTCCACAACTTTCTTATCTGTTGGTAACTTGGTCAGTTGCCTTAACCTGTAACATTTGATGTTTGTCATAGTGGGTCTAATAACCCTGAGCACAGTACATGTTGCCACTTGTTGGTAAGAATTGGATTTGGGATTTACAGGATGTGACGTGGCATTTCCTCAGGCCAGGAAGGAGCAAACATTGGGTCTAGACAGTGAGGGGAAAAGACATAATCAGCTCTCCTATAATGTCCAACACTCAAGTTTCCTTCTGCAGAGAAGATTGAGATCAGAAAAGAAAAATGTTTTTTTTTTTTACTTTGTTCCTATAAGCATTTATTCTTGATTAGCTCAGACTTGGGGCCTGGTCTTGTAAAGGAGGGGTTTATATAAGACTAGGACTGAGACCCTGACACCTGATCCGCAGGTAGGAGTTCTGACGCATCGTGCAATGAAGAATAGCCAACCTTGCCGTAGGAATTCAGGTACATTTCATTTCCTGGAATGTTATTCAGACGCACATTCAGGAAGCAGGGCTTGTGTGGTATTTACGTTTGCGTCCCAAACACCAGTGCTTTTTGAAGGTTAACCCCATGCAGGTTTTCAAACTCAGTTTCAGACCTAATCTACATACAGAGCAACACATGAGAGAATAAAGTTGACTCTGGGAATTGAGTTTCCAGTATAAACAGGAAACTGCAAAACGACTGAGCAAAAATGTCTGTTATGTAAACACTTGGCAAAATAAAAGTGTGAAGAAGTGTTGAGCGTTGAGCTGTAGTAGATTTCTAGGGATATCTTTTAGATATACAGTACAGTGTGTTTGACAAAAACACACACCCCTTTGAGAATTTGTGTAGGGAAAACATGCATGCAAGTTTAGTTAGCGGTTATACTGAGAACATTTGTTTATCGCTTTTAATCAAAACAGAGACACAAACAGTTATCAAAATGTTTCCAAGTGACAGGACCGATGAATTATAAAGAATGGTAGAATATAAAACAGGCTTAAACAATAGCAAAGGATGTTAAGGCTGTGGATTTGCAGCCTTATTAATCCTTGGGGCTGATGACGACATGTACTGGATGCAAAACAGGGAGCAAAATGTTGCTATTATGATTGAGAGGCGTTCAATTTGATTTTTGCATTTGTTTTGTTTGCTGTGACCGGTGTTTTATGTAAAAGGTAAAATAAGCATCTGAATGAAGCTTGTACTTTTAAGAGTACTGTGTTTGAACCATAAAGTGAATAAATATCCGAGGCAGTAAATACATTATTGGGTAATCATACATTAATACGTGTGATTAAGCTCGGTGCCGTCAACTATCTGTCCTCTGTTCTACCAGCTACAGAGACAGCAGGACCTTTGGAACCTAAATAAACGAAGCCATAAATAATCTTGGTCTCAAGGAGATTCTTTGCTTGCTATGAGTACTGGACAGTTTGTTCTTATACCATGTGGCTAAGTATATTTCAGATCCAACCTTTTAGATGCATTGAGACAGAGGCTTAGTGTGTAACGGCTTCTGTTATGTCTGTCTGATCAAGTACTTTTACAGCATAAATAAAGACATTTTGTTCAGTTGGTTTTAAATCCCTCTATCCCATTTGAGGATGACAAAACACTGACTCCAGCCTTGACCCAGTCTACAATTCTGGTTTTATCTAAACCAAAGAAAAGCAAAGGCCATTCACTGGCTTACAGTGAAAAACACACAGATAGTGGCGGACAATATTCAGCATATTGGGCAATCCTGGTATGGCCAACATGCAAGAATCATAGTATAACCGCACACAAACACCAGTCTAAATACTGTAAATGTACCATATCAGTGGTCCCCAACCCCTGGGCTGTGGACCAGCACCTGCCTGTGCGTCAATGGATAACAAGTAGCACAGAATGAATGCACAACTCAAATAATTATTTGAGTCTTACCTATATCTGCTAACTACTTAAAAGGTTTCTGGCCAATAACACATAATGCATTACCACTAAAGTAGAATCCCAGAGCATTGGGAGGTGAGCTTGATAGGCATAAATATAGTTTTACACTGCTTTGCTTTCTGTTAGAATACATGGTATACAACTTTTTCATTTCTGCTGTGCCATATTGTTATTTAAGTCAGGTTTTCTGCTGTGTTACAACATGTACAGTTGGTGTATGAGTTTTTGACAACTTTCTAAACCTGCAGGGCTTTTTTTTACACATCTGGAGATTACTACAGAAAAAAATGAGGTGCAGGGATACATTTGAATCTTTTATTTTGGTGGCAGATTTAAGACTGGGTTCTTTGTATCAATACAGTATGGGCCTTGCCATATCCTGTATGAGCTCCCGTTAGACATGTTTTCACTGAACAAACAGGAACTTACTGTGGTAAAATGGCACACCTCAAGGAGTGGTGTGACCCACTCCTAATCCTGCATAAAGGACAAGGCTGACAACTATATTTACACATACATTGAGCTTTAAAATAATATTAATAATACTTACAAATTGAGTCATTTAAACTGCTTTTTGAAAAAAAAGTGTATGGTTCCCCAGGCACATACTTTTGCACCAAACATTCCAACAACTTTTCTGCCTCAGTGTCAACATAAGAACACCGCTACCATTTGTACTGTCAACAAAGGGGATACTGACCATTAACCTTTCTATTCCAAACACAAGCTCCAAACTATCCCATCAAATACTTAGTGAACCTGCAGTGAGTTAAAGTCCAAACAATTACCGTGTGATACAGAAGACATACATCTTCTTTAATGTACTATCAACTATTATGAGTAGGAGGGAAGAGAAGGTAAAAATTATTACATACTAATGCTACATTTCGGCACAGGTAACAGATTTAAGGATGACAATACTATATAACCTTAAAATACAAGCTTAAAACATAGATAAAAGTAAAATTGTCATTCTGTTGGGGGAGTAGCCAAAAGGCCCATGCAAAGGCTGGATATGTCAAGGTCAGCAAAAATGGTTCAATTACGACTGGGTGATTATATGGTTGCTGTTAGTGATGGTAATAAAGTCGACCTTTTCATGCTCCAATTGTATCGCTGGAAGTTGCCTGAGATAATAGGGATAAGCAAATGCTAGGGCAGCTAAATTGATTTCAGTCATGACATAACATTGGCTTTTTTTCTTTTTCTTTTAAAAAAAAAACGACTATTCTTTAGATGTCACTCAATGTCTGTTGTGAGGTACCATAATGACCAAACTGACATGGACCAAATTAGGCTGGTGTGCAAGGTTTTTAGGCAGTGCACTCAAAAACCAGGGACACAACAAATTTGTTCTGCCAGTTTTGCACAAAACACACAAGCAAAACAAAACAGCTAACTATCTGGTCGTCTTTTGCAATCAATGCAACCTTTGAGCAACATCTAATTTTGCTTTTTGGAGAAAGACTCATGCATTTAATCTACATGCTGGACATTAGCTATAATATCCAGGCAGAAAATGCATGCCACAGCCATATTGCGAATGAGGTGAAGACTGATCTTCTGATGTGATAAAATCCTATATTCACTGCTTTATTTATTTCATACGTCAATAAATTGGGTTCATTGTTCTGCCCATTGACCATCAGTGATGGTGGGCAGAGTGTTTTGTTTTTTGCAAAAGGCATTTGATCAGAGTAGTCAGTGCAGATAAACTTGATTTTTAAAGTTTTCTCACTTTATATTGCATTGTACTGCACAAACTAACGCAACTGTACTGTGATAAAAGGTGATGCATATGCATGAATGACCTGTAAACAAGTTTTTTCCTACTTGTTGTATAAATTACTAAAAATAAAGGCTGCCACAACTGAGGTAAGGAGAATAAAAGTAAGAGATGAGGTATCACAGTATTTACCATGTCTCCAGGGGTCCTTTGGCTCCACTGCTCCAGAGACAATGTCCTCATCTAAAGGAAACGTCACCCTCTTGCCACTTGGTTTGTGTTTTTCATTCCCCTCCTCCACAGAGGGATATAGTCCAACCTGGTTTGTAGCGGCAGCCTCCATGGTACTTGCTTGGCATTCTGAGGTGCTGGCAGGTGGATCGTCCTGAGACGATGGCACAGAAGCTAAAGTATTGTCCAATAATGATCTGTCATTTGTGGATTCCACATCCAACACTCCAGTGTCATCTGGGCTCAGGGCCACGCCAATTTCAATGTCCTCACAACTGGCCCCTTTGCTGACAATAGCATCAGTGTCTTTATCTACCTTCATTATTTCCACTCCAATGTTGTCCACGTGCTGCTCATTAGAGTAGAAGAAGTCAGTTGGATTAGCTATGACAGAGGTGTCTATGGCAGTGCTGGTTCCATTTCCATTCACCTCATCAATTTCCAGTGTGTTGTGGACTTGGTGGTTATTCTCCTCACCCGCCTGATGGTTGTCGGTCAAATGTGGCATCACATAGGTTTCAGAGGCCTCCAAAAATTCAATATTTTGCTTTTCTATTTCACTATCTGTCATCAGTTCAGAGATTCTCGAAGTGACGTTTTCTGTGTCACTGGAAGTGTTTTGTTCATCAATGTTATCTTTTGTCTTTACATTGCATAATTCTAAACACTTTTCTTCAATATTCATGATTTCATCTCCTGTTAACCTTATGTCTTAGTTGTGCCAACCAGTCTAAAAATTATTTTTGAACAGTCACAAGGAGCTGGTTTAGAAGCCTGTCTGTGGTCTCACAATGACCTATGATGAAGTGCTCGTTAAGAGAAATAATATTTAAGTGCAATTGGAAAATTTTACGAGTTATTATTAAATAGATTTTTTTTAATTTAGGTTACGACAACGGAGCATTAGTGTAAAGAAATAATAAAGTGCGTTATAAAACAGCAAATCATAAAGAAAATACGATTTACGTCAGACAAGGATGTTTGTGACAAGTAGGTTTGCTTCTGAATTTGGAAAACTACTACTGTCTCATTTCTGCCAACAATATCTCCATGACAGGCACGAGCGAAGGCTCCGTGATGTTCAGAACATGGTGGGCAAAATTTACGAGCGGTAGTCGGTCAAGTCAAAATGAACGAGCAACTCAGAACGTCTCCATTACGCGTGCGAAGTGAACCTCCTGTCCTACACGAAACCGATTCATTTGCATGTATTTGAGGGGAGCTAACGTGAGCTAGCCTGCTAAAGTTGTTGGCCAACAATGACATTCAGGCCCGTGAATTCTCGCATATCTACCGCCAGTGTAACCCTGACAGTCCCCAGTCACGATGGAAACAAAACAAAACAAAAAAAAAAATGTCCCGCAGTTGTTGTTTTCTCACCCAGTGTCCTCCTCCGCCAACTGCTGCCGCTGCAGCAGCTCGGCTTCACATCCCACAGCCTTCAACCAGCGGCAGCCACGAAAAAAAAAAACAGGCGTCACACTTCGAGCATGTTTCCAAGGCTAATGTCACGGCTAAACGACACGGACAAATGTAGATTTTACGGCACTACAGTGGCAGCAATAACGCGGTGTGGCTCAATATATCCAGACGGGTTATAGGTCGGAGGTCCCCCTGTCTTTGGCACCAGTCTGTTCAACCTGTTTTTCTGGCAGTGCCATTCGCTAGCTTGTTGAAGTACCAACAACTGTTTGTTGTTCACACGCCTGACGTCAGCACGCTCGTACCCACGGGGCTACGTCCTACCGAGACGCCGTTGCAGTAAAGTGTTACAAAATGTTGAAAAAAATCCACGGGGTCGTGGAAGGATCGAGTGTCTCATTTCCACAAGTTGAGTTCAGTCTCCCAGTAAAAATCCATAATAATACTTACTTTTTAATTATTGAAACTACCCGCGTTTCATATTACCAAAGGGGTAAAAATAAATTGTCAGTATTTAAGGTCATAATTAAGATGGATGTGTAGATAATTAGCTGTTGTAATTTGTGCTTTTTTTTTTCCATTCATAGTAGTAATTTATTTTGTGTATCTGTTGTTAATAGCCAATGACATGCTGTATTCTGAATAAGTGTAAAATATCTCACTAATTATCACTTATTAGAGCACTGAAAAAGTGTTGAGTCTTTTGAGAGTTAAGAGTCCAAGATAAACTAGGTAGCATTCCATTTACAGTGCATCTGTGTTAGATGTCATGCATTCTATGACCTGATTGGCCCCTAAAACCTTTGGAACCCTTTTGTAACATTACCAGGTAGGTGCTTTGGGTATAGGATTTGTTTCAACGTTTCTTAAATCTGCCATCTTGGCACAACCTGTAGTGAACTCTCGGGAAGCTTTGGACGTGGTAAATATTACAACTTTTCATGATTTATATAAAAATTCTGACTTAACACTACAGGTCTGATAGAGCAGAGGAATAGTACTACGACCGCAAACTCGGGCAATTCCATTGCAAATATGAGTGTCTATGCAAAATAGTCTTTGATCAAAACAAAGCCTTTGATCTTCTGGAAAGAGCAATCATCCTAAAGATTAAGTAGCCACTCATGGACTTGTCCGCATGATGACATTTTAAAATTATGAGCAGTTTAACCCAATGAGACATTATGTATGAATCAAATCCACTCAGTTTCACAGTGACCCATCAGTTGTTTGGGCCACATGTTTCAGTGACGCAGTTATGCAAACCTATTGACATTATTGCTGAAAGGGAATTTGAAAAGGACGTAATCACTTCACAAGTGGCTTGGTTGAGGGAACATGCTGTTGTAGTTGGATAATCTTATCCCTAATTTTCGAGGCACCTTCTACATATTAAGCTGGAAGGTTAGGTCCAACACATGATGCAAGACATTCTCGTAACCTTTTAAACTAAACTATACCACAATGTCACCCAAAAAAGAAAAAATCCATATTACCCAAGCACACAAGTCAAAACCCCCTCATACTCACCCCACATGAAGACGTTCAACACATGTTGCATGATGTCCCTTACAATGATGCAAATGTAGCAACTTCAGACGAACATTTTAAAAACAATTTATTAATTTAAAAATTGCAGAATTGTCCGTTTAGATTAAAACTCTTGAGACTGAACATCCTTAGCAGTGCTGTCATCCCTGGACGCCTTGGTCTTCTTGGGAAGGAGGCTTGCCTGGATATTGGGTATGACGCCACCCTCTGAGATTGTGACCCCTGCCAACAGGGTGTTGAGCTCCTCATCATTTCTCACCGCCAACAAGATGTGGCGTGGCGCAATACGTTGCTTCTTGTTGTCACGGCTGGCGTTTCCTGCAAGCTCCAAGATTTCTGCGCACAGGTATTCCAGGACAGCCGCCAGGTACACTGCAGAGCCATTGCCCACTCGTTC
The DNA here is from genome assembly GCA_016785265.1 of Paraplagusia blochii. Classification (NCBI taxonomy): domain Eukaryota; kingdom Metazoa; phylum Chordata; class Actinopteri; order Pleuronectiformes; family Cynoglossidae; genus Paraplagusia; species Paraplagusia blochii. The sequence continues at coordinate 46,620 of JAFBJS010003903.1, forward strand.
TGCGTAGTTACCCTTCCTGAGCAGCCTGTGGATACGGCCCACTGGGAAAGTGACCCCTGCTCGGGATGACCTGGATACAGACGTCTTTGGTTTGGGCACAGCTTTCTTTCCACGGCCAGACATCTTTAAACTGAGTAAAGAGAAATTTAATGTGACCATTTTGACCACATGAAAACAGCCTGAGACAGTATATACACATCAACAGAGATGTGTATATAGAGTACAGACAGGATGGGACAACTGGAGAAAAGCTCAGGTGAAGGGAAAGGTTTACAGGACGGTGGTGAGACCAGCCATGATGGATGGATTAAAGACTCTAGGAATAGGCAAAGGAAAGGAGGCAGAGCTGGAGGAGAGACAAGAATGGACAGGATCAGGAAAGAGGTCATAAGACCAGGGGTGTCCAATAGATCGGGATCTACCAGTAGATCTGCTGAAGAGTGCTGGTAGATCCTCAGCAACAACATTAACAGTAATTTAAAAAATAAAGTATTTCAAGACGCTAATCAATGAGCTAAAGTGAGAATCATATAGGCATTAAGTTAAACAGTGAAGCATATATAGAATAAGATCCAGTTTATATAGAATATATTTAGCGATTTCTATCTAGATCACTTCAGCCTGCCGTATTAAAAAGTAGCTCACAAGACAAAAAGTGTCTTGTGAGGGACAACAGAGACATTAAGTTTTGGAGAAAAAGTTAGAAGTCAAATTGAGATGGGTTGGACATGTTCAAAGTAGGGACAGTGGATACATCGATAGAAGAATAATCCTAGAGATGGGGCTACCAGGTAGGAGACAAAGAGGAGATTGATGGATGCAGTGACATGGAGGGAGTTGAGGATACAGAGGACAGTGGGAGATGGAAAATGTTGACTTGCTGTGACAACCCCCGAAAAAAAAAAAAAACTGAAAGGAGAATAAGAAGGCAGTACAAACACAAACCAGAGAAAAAAAAAAGTGAAACCAAAGGAGACAACACACAGCACCACCTACCAGGACACAGCACAGATCACTAATGGATACAATCCCTACAACTGACAAGTGCTTTTAAAGAAGTCTGGTAGTAACGAGCTGATTGGCAACACCTGGTTCTGTTGCTCCCTTTTTTGCAGCGTTTCATTCAATTATCCCATAAAAAAAATCTCAAAAAGATAAGCAACAAAGCACACTGCAGTATATGTTTTTATTCCGTAAAAAAGTGTCTTCTTTGTATTAATATAAATAAGTATAAATATAAATAATCATTAATATATCACCAGTTTTCCTGTATGGTCAGAGATTATATTAGTGAAAATTAAAACTCTGAATTCAACTATGTAAAAAATAATATTGGTCTTCATAATTGAAATTAGATTCTGAAGAAATAACTCAATGTTAAACACCCAAATATGTTGACTTGTAGTAATTAGAAAAAGTCTGGGCAAACTCTGAAGGGCGCTGTTGAGCTATATTTCCCACACACTCACTCAAAATTCTTTTTGAGTCAGAATCATGTTACCATGTCAAAAAAGATTATATAAAACCTTTTTTTTAAATAATCAAAAATAACATTCGGCGTTAATAAAACCAATAACACAATAAACTATTTTTTAACTCTTTAACTTTTAATATTTTTAAGAAATATATTTTTAAGAAATATAATCCAAAGGCTTAAATCCATGCAACTAGATAACATTTAGGAGACGTTAGTACAGTAGTATAGTGTTCAGGGTTCGATCACCAAGTGAAAAATACTACTACTAACCCTATCTACTACTAAGACTTACTTGCTTCAGTTCAGAACCTTCTTTTTCCTGCTCTTTTTGTTCTCTGCGTCCCAACAGCAGCCAACTCTTGATCTAAATGTAACTCTTCACATTGTATTTCAGTATTGTACAGGAATAACGCACAAACAAAAGATTAAAGTCATATTTGGATCTTAGAACATCAAAGGAAGAAACTGCTCGAGCCAAATGTGCAGACGTAGAATCTCATTTTTGGTTGCATTTTTTAAAATTCAACAGCAGGTGGCGGCACAGACGGCTGATGACAACCAGCTCGTGTCACCTCCTCGTGGAAATTGATGGTGTTTTATTTTTAACTCAAACAAGTCGTTCTTGATTATGGGGCACTTATAAAAGCAAAGTTAGTGGTGTCATGATACTCCACTTAATGATGAGGTGCTTCACTGTCTGTGAGCCTGACGTGACTAACAAGTGTGTGCAGGGGTGGAGTAGTGATGAGTCATCTTGATAATCTGTCCAAGTCCATATCAAGTATGGCATTTAAACACGCATGCGCAAGTCTTAACGCTGTGTAAAGGTATACGTGAACTGTGTGTGTGTGTGCACATACACATGTCTACAAATCTTTTTAAAGGTAGGTAATATAACCTACAATACAAACTGATTATTCTAAATAGGTATTATGTCCTTCTCCTTTCAGCTTGTATCTTCTACTCTGTCTCCAACCACCTCCATGTCCTCCCTCACTGCATCCATCAATCTCCTCTTTGTCTCCTACCTGGTAGGAGGTCTCTTAGATCATTCTTCTACCAATGTATCTGCACTGTCCCTCCTCTGAACATGTCCAAACCATCTCACTATGGCTTCTCTAGCTTTTTCTCCAAACCGTCCTGTCTGTATTGTCCCTCTAATAATCCCTGAAGAGATTATTCCTAGTGTCTCTAATCCATCCATCATGGCTGGTCTCTCCACTGTCCTGTAAACCTTTCCCTTCACCTTAGCTGACTCTCTTCTATCACAGGTCACTCCTGACTCTTTTCTCCAGTTGTTCCATCCTGACTGTCCTCTATTCTTCTCCTCTCTTCCACAGTCTCCACTGCTCTGGAGAGTTGATCCACAGTATCTTCTATCTACACACATGTACTCTGGTCTTGCTACAACTGACCTTCAGCCCTCTTCTCTCTAATGAAAACCTCCACCTCTCTAGGTTCTCTTCTAGTTGTTGCCTACTCTCACCATAGACCACAATGTCATCTTCAAACATCACCGTCCATGGAGACTCCTGTCTGACCTTTTTTTTTGTCAATTTGTCCACCATCAAAGCAAACAAGAGGGGGCTCAGGGCTGACACTCGATGCAGTCCCTCCTCTACAGTACAATGAAGTCGTCTGTCCTTCCAATAGGACACCTCACCACTGTTATACTATTATCATGCATGTGCTGCAGCAATCTAACATACTGTAACCAACAGAACCAACAGACGTCAAAATGAATGCCATGGATGATGCTCAGCAAATGTTGCATTTGATCATATAAACAACATACATACATATATCACCTCTACTTGATCTTCAGTGTAAGTAGGGTAGGGTCCTAAAACTATGTAGAGCATAATGTCACACCTGGAGATAATCTGATGTTGACCCTGCAGTTTGATGACTAAATGGAGCACTTTCAGAGGAGGAGACGTCTGAATCTCAGTTGCAGAAAAGCAGCAGCAGCTGTGCATCTGCTCTTGCGATGGACACCTTGTGGTTTCTGGTGCTATGACGTGATGACGATTTCCAATTTTGAAATCAACCAACGCCAATGTAGGCAGATGTTACAGAGGTAAACATCTCAGGAACCTGTAAAAAAATATCAGAAAAATCCAAGCATTTTATTATTGGGTTGTCATTATCAAAAAAAAAATATATACATTTTTTTTACATATATTTACGTCATTATGCTGATATTGTGTCGTTTAAATTGGTTTGTGTATATTACTGACACACCTATTAAAGAGTATGATTACACACATATATCTCACCCACTGAATGTGTTTATGTTTTTTATTTTTATTTACCACTGCCATGTGTTCACTTATGAGGCGCTGTATTAATTAATTTGAGAGCAAGTAAATTATGCATTTAGCGTCACCTACAGGCCTGGATGAGGACTTGAAGTTTTAAAAAATGCACTGTTAAAGTAAATGCTACACCTTTGATTCAGGTGGTTCATTTCTGGAGTCTCCAGCAGTCACTGCCAAACTTTTTTTGCATCAATGCAACAGTGAGTTTCTCCGTCATTGTCAGTTTCCTCATCTTGCAATTTGACCAACAGTAGTAGATGGATATTGGAGAGCGAAAGACAGAGAAGCATTTTGACCGTTAGGATTGACTTTAAAATATGGCAAACAGCCAGTGGTGGAGCTGCGGGAAGACAAATTAATCCAGGACCTTCCCAGCAGGTTGTCCTTGGACAAATTGGATGTGATGCCGTTCAACCCCTCAACATCCGCCTGAAAAAAGGAGGACAGTCCATCGCGTAGCAGCAGTAGACGTCTTTTGCTGTACGGTTCTCAAGTATGGGAGTTGTACAATCCGGGGGGACAGACGCTGAGCTCATCTCAACGCATCGGTCTAATTTCTCAGCAGAGGGACAGCACCACTAGCTGTAGTTTCTTATCCCAACGTTTGGGAACTCTGAGAGCAGCCATTTGTTTTTGCGACATTCTCCTGAGAGTCTTCATCTGGATAAAGCGCCTGTAGGTCCTCTGTATTTATTAGCAACTGTAACCACTAACACTGACATTTGTAGCCTGCTGCCGAATGTGCAGAGGAGATCAAAGAAGGAAGGAGCAGAGGAAGCAGAGAAAGGTTCCAAACATACGATTAAAATCAGAGATTGAATGTAAAACCAGACATCCAAGATCTTAACAACATTTCTTTTGAGTCTGCTAACCAGAAGATCACACCCCTCTGTGGAATTTTCACATAAAAAAAAATGATATTTTCCAGACTTGAAGGAAACCCACCATTCACTTTGAGCTTCCAGACGCACTTGAGGAAATAAAGTCATGGTTCGGCAGCAACTTCACACGTACTTTGGGGGCTCGACGCGACCGTCGGAAGCTGATGCTAGCTGAATATCTTGGAGATATTCAGTGACTCATTGACAAATTGAATTTTCCACTCTCCTCTTTTGGGGCAGTCTCTACTTCAAGAGGAGAAAAACATCTTGGGGAAAGTTTAGTATGTTTTTGAGCCTTTTCAGAACACACAAGAATATATCAATTTTAGAAGGACAGGGTGAAAAACAGATTCTTTGAAAATATGTCAAAAGTACGAGCTGACGGATGACATTGACGGCATGGTGATGGTGATCAGTGCCTAGAAAAGTGAAATCCAGGAATGAAAATGGAGCCTTTAACACATTATATTATTGTTTTCTATCGGTTTGTTCCCTTTTTCAGGGATTGTCACTGTGAATCTTCATTTTCCATCTCCCCCTGTCCTCTGTATCTTCTACTCTGACTCCAACTACCTCCATGTCCTCCCTCACTGCATCCATCAATCTCCTCTTTGTCTCCTACCTGGTAGCTCCATCTCTAGGATCATTTTTCTACCAATGTGTCCTCTCTTCCTCCTCTGAACGTGTCCAAACATCTCAATCTGTCTTCTCTAGCTTTTTCTCCATTCCTTCCTGTCTGTGTTGTCCCTCTAATCACCTCATTCCTGATCCTGTCCATCCTTGTCTCT
>JAFBJS010003903.1:52523-128074 GCA_016785265.1 Paraplagusia blochii
CTGACTCTTTTCTCCAGTTGTCCCATCCTGACTGTCCTCTATTCTTCTCCTCTCTTCCACAGTCTCCACTGCTCTGAACAGTTGACCCTAAATATTTACCTAAATAACTCCTGCACCTCCAATTCACAGTAAACAATATGCAACGGAATTTATTTACTTCACCTGAAATTGTTTTTCGTTGATAATATTTCAAGTGAATTTAACTGTGATCAAGAATGATCACGACACCAACACTAATGGAGACGTTTTCTATTTCAAAGCTCAGTGCTTTGAAAACCCATCACACTGTTATCCTGACTGACCTCTGGGAACAGACAGACCTCAAAGCCAGGTCTTATGAAATCAGAAGCCCAACTTTTTCATACCAAAGCCTTTCATGCGGTCGTTGTGTGACATTGTGACCTTGTCAGTTACACCAGTCTCTGTCTGTTGATGCCCTCAGCCTGGAGATGTTCCATTATCCGTCTTTTATGCAGAGGAACAGGTGAAACATCAAAAGCAGAAGTATCTTCTTTCATTTTTCCCAGAAGTTATGAGGGGAAAACATTTTTGTGCAGACATAAGGGAACCATGGTCTATACTTGGGGTTTTTCAAAGTCTTGACATTTTGGGCCTCCCACTTATGAGTAAAACCTTCCCTCCTCCCTTACATACTAATGTAGTGGACACTCTCTAAACACAGACTTTCCATGGCTGTTCACTGATGAAAAACATGATGAAGATGTTCATTGACTGAACAGATTTGTTGACAACTAACGCTCCTCTCCGGCTCCTATCTCCTCCTGTCTCTGTCCTTAGTCTTTCCTTGTTTATTGCCCTTTGAAAACAACAAAGAAGAGACTGTTGAATATATTTATCTTTCAGACAGGGTGTCTGTGCACAAATGTTAATAATTCAGAATGTAAGATATTTTGACAGTAACAGACGCCAATGTTTTTTCGCCTTTTTGCTTTCGGTGGTGCTTTTAAACTCGAGAGACAAACACCTTGACATTCGAGTACAACGGTGGCCAATCAGCCTGGAGGCTTCCTCTTCTTGTTCTTATGCCTTGTCCCTTCTTCTGGGGTTGCTACAGCGAGTCAACAATATCCATCTCCCCCCTGTCCTCTGTATCCTCAACTTTTACTCCAACTACCTCCATGTCCTCCCTCACTGCATCAATCTCCTCTTTGTCTCCTACCTGCTAGCTCAGTCTAGGGTAATTTTTTACCACTGTATCCACTGTCCCTCCTCTGAACATGTCCAAACCATCTCAATCCTGTCTCTTATACCTCTTTGTGTCCTACCTGGTAGCTCCATCTCTAGGATCATTCGTCTACCAATGTATCCACTGTCCCTCCACTGAACATGTCCAAACCATCTCAATCTGTCTTCTCTAGCTTTTTCTCCAAACCTCTCTGTCTGTGTTGTCCCCCAAATTCCTAAGATTCACAAATTTTCTTGTACACGTTTCATCTGGACAACACATGGGGTTTCCCTCATCAACAGCCATGAGATTCACATTAAATCTGAGCCACATGAAATTGGTGCATAGAGCTACATGCGAGGTGCGGGTTTATGTCTTGTGGAACCTTTTGAGGTCCAACGTGCCTCCATTTTAATTCCATTCACTTCAAATCTATAATCTGTTCTGATCAACTGATCCATTCACTCTCATATAACAACAACTACATGGGATGTTGTCCTCTCTCTTTTCACGCCACACCTAGAGTGCTCTGGTGCCCCCCAGAGGAGGCCTAACACGTAGTTGGAAAACCACAGCTTGATGCTTACAAACGCAACATTTTTTGTACTTTTACTTGTGACTGTTCCATTTTCTCAGCAGTCCAACAGTCCTCCAGTGACACCGGATCTGTGGCCTCCGAGTCTCAAAGACATCTGTCCTCTTGTGTAATCAGGCATTTATAAGGCCTCAGACAGAGTGACGTGTTCACTGCGAGTGAGTCATTCTCGATGTGATTCCACTTGAATCCTGAAACCTCCTGAACACCCACAATGCAGCCTGCCGTCCTGAAGTCCCAGGATCCTCAGGTGCTTTGTCTGTCGCCTCCTTGAAAAAGCCTTTGAGGAGGTGATTACATTTCCATGACTTCTCCTGCACTTCTTTCTTTCTCATTAAATAAAGTATAAGTGGCTTTGAAGGACCAGTCTCACTTCTCCAGACTCGAGTATTACTCAGGGCTCTGTTCCTCTACATTCAACATTCAGTACCTTTACTGGATATCAACAATATTCTTGCAGTCGCAGTTTCCCTAACAGTGTTGATAACAGATCCAGATTCCCTTAAAAACAAAGATTGACATGGTCAAGCTTGTGATTCCTCTAGGAATTGAACCCAGAACGCTTGTCTTTTCAAGGCAGGTGTCCTAACCAATGAACCAAAAATCCAAAAACAGAGCATTTCCCTGTAAATTTAAGCATTTTCTTTTTATTCTTTTGTTAAATAGAAAGAAATTGACTGATAACCACATTGTCCTTATTTTCTTTTTAACTTTTCCACAAAGTTAAATATATAATTGATTATCAAAGAAAGAGAGAAATTTCTTTTTTTGTCATGGTGATGTTGAACGCACAACGAAATTTGGTCTCTACATTTAACCCATCATCAAAGTGAGCAGTGGGCAGCTAATGAGCGCCCGGGGAGCAGTGAGTGGGGACGATACCATGCTCAGGGCATCTCAGTGGTAACTTGGCGGTAGTGGGATTCAAACCGGGGACCTTGCCGACCCAAGTCCGCTTCCTTAACCACTAGGCCACTGCCCTGATCAAACGTTGCAACCAACACTTGAGTTTTATATTTTTGAGTTTGAGCTTTATATTTTTCTTTAATCTGTCACTGGGTCGCAGGACCAGCAGTCTAAATAACTGCCACCCAATCTCACACATCCTCCTCCAGTTGTTGCACCTACCAGAAGGAACCAACCACTCCAGGTATCTGACCTCGCCCATGAGGTGAACCCTACATAGGTCTTTTCTCTGTAATTCAACTGTAAAACCCATCATCTGTTTCCAGAACAACATGTTCAGTAACTCCAGATACTCATTGACCCATAATGTTTTAATTTATTACATTTAAAGAATGCGAAACGACAAATGCTCTGAAAGATGTGCTGTGTGTTGCAATACCAGGGGAAGCTTTGACCTGAGTTGACCAGCTGTGCAACAACCATGAGGACTGTTGTCCTCACCCCCCACTCACAATGCAGAACTATTGCTGTTTCTTTCACTTCATCCCGCAATGATAAAGCGATAACACTATGCAATAGCTGTTTCCGACATATTCCATCCTGTTTTGACTATGTATGGACATTATGGAATCTCCTCTGTCCTCCTGTCTCCTCGTCTGCTCTACTCTCACATCACACCATGCATCTTTTGCTCTCTTTAAGTTCTAACCCAAGCCATGATGACTACCATATGTCCATACCACATGTCACTGGTTTCATAATAAAAAGAAAAATACACACACGCACAGAAAACACTTCTCTTTTTAAACATTAGGAAAACACAGTAGGAAACCTGGGAGATATAAAACGGAGGTAGGATTTGGTCTGGCACTGAGCGCATGTGTGTGGGGATTGACCAGAAGAAGACCGGCACCGCAAATCCACTGCCACGTAATTAGACGAAGGCGGAAGGAGTGAAGGACCAAAGATTTTCCATCATCCACCCAGCCACCCATCCGTCCATCCCACCTGTGCAAAACTCCAATTCCTGCCTGCTTTTAATTCCTCCATCTGTTTTTCCTCTCTTTCCCTTTGTGTCTCTCCTTCTCTTCAGCCATAACTTCTTTTGGCGTCCAATCACGCTGTTCTAAGGTATAACTCATTTTTAAATATGCAATTTGCTTCCCTGTTTCCCTTCTCTCCTATTTACACCACTGGTACTTCATCATTCAACGCACACACACACACACACACACACACACAGACACACACACACAGGCATTCGCACACTTCATTTCTTTAAATGTTCATTTCCGTTGCTCCGTCATGTACTCCGTGAAGTTTCCTGTTCCCAGCCCTCCTGCTTCCCTGAGAACCACCATGTAGGAAGTCGTAGTCCAGGCCCTCATTACTGAGATGGGAGAAGAGGGATTGAAACACAGGGATCTCTGCCATCAGAGTTACTGTCCATTTAACATTACTGGTGTTTGGATTCTGTTACACAAATTGTTGTTGCAAAGGCATTTTTTCCCAAGCAATATCACCCACTTTACTGGACACTACACACAAACCTGCTCAGCAGTAAACTCGGAATATTACTCTATTTCACAGCTGGAGCTTTCTCAGAATTTCTCTAATTCTTTTGACAGAAACAATTCCCGAGCTGTAGCTCAGGAAGTTATAGCATGTTTCCCCCAACATAAGCATGAGATTTCATTCAAGGCTGGAAAATATCAGCCATAGTTTATTCGACAGGCTGATGAATAACGGCTTTTTTTTTTTTGTCTTCAAGTCATGTTTTTCTAAATTGACACATTTACATCAATTGGGGAATATTCATCCCTGGAGGGACCTCACTGACGAATGATTCAATACCTTGACTTGGTAGGGCCATGAAATATGCCGAAAACATTGTGCAGATCAGTGGTTCTCAAAGTAGGGGCTGCAGTCCTCTGGAGGGCTGTTAGCTGGTGCTCAGGGAATGGGGTCTCAGAACATCGGAAACATTATATTTTTTTATCCATTTATTCTGAATCCATACTAAATCTAAACTACTTAGATCCTCAAGTTGCTGAAACTGGTACCTGAATGCACCTCTTATAACATCTGCTGCTGCCTTGAACACATCAGTATGTGCCAATTTCAAGCAAATCTGCCACTCAATCAAGAATACAATGACCCCAGCAGTGGTGGGCCGTGAGGGCCAGCAAAGCCTTCTCTGCTGGCCTAAACATACTCAGAAAAACACATCAAAAAGAGTTTTTACATTTAAAAACCTTTTATCCAATCATATTTCAGCTTGCTGGTGTTGTCTAGTTCCATGAAATCTGCCACAGCCTTCAAAATCAAAAGTGAAGGCTGAGTTTACAGTGCTCAGATCATCACGCAAGATTGCAACTTCAGAGCCTTCTAGCTGGCTCTACATAGAAGGATTAGCCTATATTAAGGGTGATACATTTTATATGTGTGGATCCCCAGGTCCTGTTGTCAAACTAACGTTATTATGATGCGTATTAATTTGACGTCGCAAAACTATGACGTCACTGTAGGTCTACGGTGGAAATGCACGGCCCGCCACTGGATCCCCTGAACCATATGTTCTGAAAAACAGATGCAATATTTGTTAAAGATTGAAAAACTAAGAAAATAGCATTTTTCTTTGTGATGTCTATCCTACCATCCATCCACTTATCCATCTTCATCCACTTATCTGGAGCCGGGTTGCAAGAGGAGGCAGCAGTGGGAGCAAAGATATCCAGACCTCTCTTTTCCTGCATTCTTCGGGATCCCGAGGCATTGTCTCCTTTGCTTTGTCTCCTCCCAGTGGGACAGGACCAGAGACGTACGGTCTGCGTACAATGTAAGTACAAAGCTTCATCAACTGACTCCTCTCAATGTTTAGGAGCAGCGACTCTCATCCTGGTCAACAACGCTTCTCATCCTATCTCTAAGGCAGTGCCCTGTTACCCAACAGAGAAGGCTCATTTTGGCTTCGGCTTTGACTTGCATCCGAAATCACATTCTCTCAGTTATGACGCAAATCTCTTGACCATGTTTTTACGGCCAAACCACCCTAAAATCGTCAAATCTGGTCTGATATTATTGATCTTACTTAACATATTGTGTAGCATTGGAGATGGAGAGGTTTAAACTGTTAAGAGGAAGGTCCTGGGAACACTAGGTGTGGATAGACTTTGCTACACAAAAGCTACTAACTCTGAATAGAATCATACATAAGGTGTGTCACCTGTAACCTGATGGATATTGAGCTTGTGAATAGAGGACTGTTGGTTCGAATCCCAGCTTGATGAAATGAAGTGATTTCCTTAAAATATATTTATTTTTGCTTGTTTTGGGGTAAAGAACCATTGAAAAACAGCTAAATCTTCCATAAATCAAAACAGAAGCAGGATTTTTCTCCTTCACCCACTTATATACATCTCACATCTTAATTATATAGCATATATCCTGATATTATTTTATTTTTATTTTTTTGAATTCTATTAATCCCTAGGGAGTATCCATTGGGAAATTATGCCTCTGCTTTTAATTTACCATAGTGAGCAGGGGGCTGGTGGCTGGGGAGCAGTGTTGGGTGTCCATGCTCAGGGAGCTCAGCGGTAACTTGAAGGTAGTGGGACTTGAACTGGGGACCTTGCGGATCCAGGTCCGCTTCCTTAAACACTAGGCCACTAACTCCCCTCTATTACATGGTGAAACCATAAGTAAAGCCATAAACTTTAACCTACTTTTCTTTAATTTCCCTCCTAAATCAATGAGCAGATAACTTCCTTCTATCTGCCTGTCAATATCTGTGGGCGCAGGACTAAGGCCTGAGTGCTGACAGCTCAAGGCTGTTGTACGAGCTAGTATTCGTCCCACTGCGTGTCTGCGTCTGTTTTTAAGGAAAGAGCAGATGCAGCTGTGGCTCGCAATAGATTTTTTTTCTCATTCTGGCCACAAACACACCTGTGATTAATGTTATTGTGCTGCTGCTTTGGCTCGGAGTGAACTGGATGAAGGATGTGACGAGAAAGGAACTAAGGAAGAATAAGAAGAGAAAAGATTGGATTTAGACGTATTGATAGATAGATTCATGCCCTGTAGGTGGTGCTAGTTACACCTTTGACTGACCTGTTTTGACGTGCAATTTTGTCAGTAACAACCTCAGGCTTATTGCTTTTGCTTCAATAACTACAAGCTTAAACTGCGCCACGACATCTCAAAATGTAATTTAACCAATCGTCAAAAAAGATTAAATTGATATATGGCAGATTCTGAAGACATATGCAGGGAGATTTTAGTTAAAAGGTGATTATCTGCTGAATTTGTGTCAAAGATGTCCGGCTGTGTTAAACAGCTGGTCTACAAATTATAGTAAAACAAATGTTTTATACATTAAATCTTCACTCTGTCTGTCATGTAAATGGCCCACAGCTGAGTGATTTAATAAATTCAATTTAACCAGAATAGCTGCAGCTTGGCTTCACAAAAATGCATGTTTTTTTTTTGCCAGTTGGAAACAATAAACAATAAAGCATCATAATTTTGCAATGATTTGCCATCATTCTGAGCCAGGGTTTTTCTGCTTCCCAGTCGCCTGTCTGGTTAGATTTCCTTTAACTTTTGTCTTACTCTTGTGTAAACCAAAACCATAGCCATAATGACAACGATAACAGACCATAATATCACCACAATTCATGTCATAAACATTCAGCTTTTTATAACGTTTTCCAGAGCCTTTAACATTTAGCTTTTTTGTGACCGGACCTTCATCCCTGTGAGGACTAGTAGTTGTGTGAAATCCAGTTCAGTTGGAGGAGCTCCCAAGGGAATAGAAAAATGAGTGTTTACACATACAAAGACGCCGCACACAGACCTGATAATGAGTTGGAACTCACTGGCATGTGTCAGTACGGGCTTCCAGTAAACCAGTGATCTGGGCCGCACATCTGGCTGATGGCGAAATTGACTGCAAAAGCTGGATTTCAAATCAAAGTGAGTTTGTGTTTCAGAGCAGCCAGAAAAGGGCAGACATTAAAAAAAAAAAAAAAAAAAAAAAAAAAGAGGAAGGGGAAAAAAAACAAAAAAAAAAAAAAAAAACGAGGAAGGGGAAACACAACTGTTAAAGACATGAGAGCAGGCAATGAAGGATATTGTGTTTCAACAACAATATTATTTTTAGATCAGCAAGCTTAACGCAGCCCACGTTGTTAGGCACATTCAGGAAGAAGATCTCCCACTCTACATTCTTTTAATTCTTTCTAAATGTACAATACATAAAAAAATGATGCACACGAGCATTACGGTCAACTAAAGTCGGGGGTACACGGCACGATTTTTTTCCCATATATGGCAGCCATCTGCTGCTTTCACTGTATGAGTGAATGGCAGACGTTGTCACCGCTCGTCATTTGTGTGTTGACATGGTACGATCATACACCTCACATCTGACTCCTGTTGCCAGAACTGCTTTGGATAAAAGCGTATGCCAAATGTATTGTAATGTAAATTGTAATATAATGTAATGTAATGTCTGTAAAGATTCTTATTCATCCAGGTCATGATATCCAAAAAGGGTTTAGTTATAAGCAATGTTGGGCCCTGAGGGCCAGCAAAGCCTTCACTGCTGGCCTAAACAAACTCAGAAAAACATATACATAAATCTCTCTAATTAAAATTATTTATTTATGTTAATATGAAAAAAGTATTTACGTTTAAAAAGTTGAATAAAAACTTTTTATCCACTCATATTCCAGCTAGCTAGTGTTGTCAGGTTCCGTGAAATCTGCCTGAGCCTTCAGAATCAAAAGTGATGGCTTTGCTTGCTCTAAGGCTTTGCCGTTCAGTCGACAGCGCTCAGACCAATCATTTCATGCGATTGCGATGTCAGGGCCTTCCAGCTGGCTCTATCTTAAAAGGACCTTAAAAGACACGTACGTGTCCCGTGATTGGATAGGCTCCCATAAGTCTGACAAAGTCATCTTCTTTGATTTTCCCGAACTTCAACAGAACTGACAGTAATGTATGACTTAACTTATTTTGAAGGGAAAAGTCCCGCTGATCTTGATTTTCTCTGGATCAAAAATGTGTTGTCACTGAAGGCCTAAGGTTGAAATGCACTGACCGCACTGGCCTAGAGAGGATGGGGCAGTTGGTGGCCTAGTGGTTAAGGAAGCGGACTTGGGTCAGAGTGGGAGATGTTCAGATGCCCAGAGTTTATTCTGTTACATGATCAGCGTAACCCTAGTGTAAATCCATTCATCGATCCATTTTCACCTGCTTATTTGTTGGGTCACTGGGGGTAATCTCATGAATTTTCCTGCAGTTGGTGAGCCCACTAGAAGGCGCTGTAACTCATTCTTTTTCATAAAGATAATGTAGTTCAGAGATGTAGGCGTCGCTGTAATGACCACAGGGTACAGAGACACGAGACAAGACAGACTTGAATTCTCTCTTAAGTAAAGGGAAGCCAACTCCATGTCATTGTGACAATATGATTCACATCACTGCACACAAGAAAATGTGACATTTGCATTTAACCCATCACCAAAGTGAACAGTGGGCAGTGTCCAGACAGCAGTGAGTGGAGACAGTGCCATACTCAGCGAACGTCAGTGCTAACCTGCCAGCTGGTGGATTCAAACCTGCAACCCTGTAGACCCAAGTCTGGTACCATAACAGATAGGCCACGGCTGCCCATTTTTCAGGTTTAACTTAAAAAAGAAAGAAAACATTTTTTTTTTTCTCTTTTCTTATTGCCTTATGTATTTTTTTAAATTTAATTTACATTAGCAGGATCTCAATGCTTCTATTTTCTTCCATGCCTTGATAGGAAAAGTGACATAATTGTTCATTACATGTAATTTCACCACTATGTGCTCCTAACTGACGTAGTAACCTTAAGAGTAATTACAAAGGTTACATTTGAAGTTGGAGATTAACATTCCTGTGCTCCCCTGGGAGTTGCAGGTCATCTTTGAGGTTTCAGACAGATAATTGTGTCTCCCACAGCCCACCAGTGAAGATTAGAGGGCGTATATCAGCCGTTCCATCACTCGTCTTCATACTGTTCCCACCCTTCCTCTCTTTGTAGTCAGGGCTGCTGCTGGAATCAGACTCGTTCGGCCGGAGTAGGAATACAGTGGATTCCTCCCAACCAGGCCAAGGATTCATCCCAATGGATGCGTAATGGTGATGTGAGCGGAGTCATGAGGCTTGTTGTCCCTCAGAACAGGGTGATAATGTAACACACATTATCAAGCCTTAAAAAGACGGATCCTCAGGGAAAGTTGATGCTTGAAGAGCTCGTGTAAACGCACTGTTTGTATGACCTCTGTGTTAGCGCTCTTTTCATGATAGTTCACACTTTCTGGACCTAAAGTACTGTGGTTCACTGAGTGCATGAAGACAAGACTGATACCTTTAAGGTTTTTGAGCGTGAAACCAAGAAGAAGGCAAATGTGATTCTTTTTGTTCAACTGGAGTTTAGGCGTCTTCACACTTCACGCTCTATTATCGCTGTTTTCCTTTAGGGTGAAATAAAACATAATGAGTAAAAATGAAAATTAAATTAGCAACTTTACAGCTTAACTTAACAACTGATCAGACCACACACAAAAAGTGGGAGTGGGTTTGAGCCGGAGGAGGTGAGATCAGGCCCAAATCTGTGGGGAAAGTGTTGCTCAGGTCAGACGAGTTCACAGATGTTTTAAAGTGATAATCTAATCTTTATGCCAGGCCTTCCTTATCCTCTCTTTTCTTCTCTTTCCCCTCTACCTGTCAAAGTGTTTCTTCTTTTCCCTTTTTGGGGCTTTTTCGGGGGACATTGGAAAGGCTTCAGTCTGCGTTAATGCATCCCCGAGGCATCATGTACTGCTGCTGCTCACTGATGGACCCTTCTTATTCATGCCTCTGTTGTCAGCTCAACCTTTAGACACATGTGCAGTTGCAATAAAGGGACCCGGGGCCTGTGGAGCTGCATCATGACGACTGACCTCGTGCCTACTTAGCTCATAAGCAAGAAAAAAAAAGGGAGCTCAGGTCACAGGAGGAGAGAGAGTTGTCTTTTCTTTTTAAAGGACGTCACCCGTGGTGGTCATTCATCAAGTTCGATGACCTTGCACATATACACATGTGGGTAAGGCAGACTGCTCCACAGACTTTGCTCATCAGGTGCTTAAAGCTACAGCTCAACACGTCCACTTTATGGCTCTGATAACTGACTGACAGGGCGAAATGTCAGGATTCTTTTACCAGTGGTTCCCAACTGGTGGGTCCCGACCCAAAAGGGTTCTGAATGGGTCACGAACAGGTTGTCAAAAATCAGCTAAATAATTTGAATCTGCAGTTGAGCATGTGTTTTATTTTCTCTTATTTTGAAAGGCACACTGCGGAAAAACATGAGTATGTTAAAAGAGGGTTTTTTTTTTAGAAAATTAATTTGCTTGATTTAAATTCTATGAGAGTGGTTCATGACTTACTGACCACAGGAAAATGTGGGTCATACAGTGAGACCAGGTGAGAACCACTGCTCTAAACAAAGTAAAATGGAGGATAAAGATGGGAATAAATGGGGATTAAATGTGGAATGCATTCTAAGTTCACAATAGGCAAATGGCAAAGGCCGAAAGGCAACACAGATTCATTCATTAATTCATCCTCTTATCCATTACCGGGTTGCAGGGGTAGCAGTCTCCACAACAGCCACCCAAATCACACTGCTCCATACTGTCAGCCTTCCTGTGTGTGGTGAGCCCACTGGAAGTTATTGTGCGATCAGAGCACCTCAGTGGCAACCTGGCAGCTGGTGGATTCGAACCTAAATCCTTGCTGACCCTAGTCCACTTCCAAAACTGCTGGGACACCACTGCCAGCCAAGGCAACAAAGATAAAACAGTAAATATAGCTGGAGAAAAAAACAACATCTCCATAGTACTAGCAGTATCTCAAGATCTTAATACAGCCACAAATAAAGTAAAGCCAGGGCTGCTGGATGTTATTCATTTCTATAATTATAATTGTATAATCCCTGCAATGCCTACATTTTCCAACAGATGGCGTGGACAATGCTAACGGCCCTTTTACAAGTCATTTGTCTACTTAATAAGAACACTAATAGGCCTGAACATAATATATTAAATATTAAACAGGTGGATAAAGTTTCCACTAAGTGATTACTAGATAATATTGACTCTTCCATTATTTACATACCAATCTAATTTTTTGCTCAAGATAAGTTAAGTGTCGACTGGCAAGAAGAAGTCTATGTACCTATGTATGTATCTCCAATCCTCTGTCATGCTGCCAGTCTGCTGGTCTATTGGTTCACAGTGAAAAATGCACCACGCTTTTACTATTTTCCCTTATTCAATGGATCCAGTCACTTGTTATTTATTTATTTTTTTTTTTTTTAAGAAAATGCAATGATGCTTCAATGATGGCACAGTGCTGCTGGTATAGGCCTTGCATGGGTTTGCATCAGGAGTACCTGAAGGCAACATGAGGCAAGACATTTTTAGGGAGATGCTGAGGCATCAACACCACTGCAGCCCCGTCCAGAGGTCTCAGTGTGGACGTCCCAGACAGTTGTTACACTGACAGCTCCCTCAGAGGCAGCGGATGCAGTTGCACAGTTGATTTCAATCTGCAAAATCTCTTAATTCTTAAATAGACCCAAAACCTGCAGTTTCAGCGTGTTTTCTCCTGACACACTGGGATCAGAAACAAAGGGGCTGCAGCCAACAACCTCCCCAACCCCCGGAAACAAGACTAGGAAGTCCTACTGCAGATTAGCCTTACATATGGAAACCAATGCTTTACTTTGGGACGCTTTCACCGTTGAATGCTTTCACTGTTCACTGTTGAACGGTTTGTTTGTTTCCTGTGTTATCCAGAGATTGGTTACTTTTTACCCCCGACCCCCCGCTGCCGACCATGTAGCGCTTTTGTTGTGAAGTCATAAAACACATGACGATGAGTCCGACCTGGCAACCGGTGCCGAGCCTGCGATGGCTTACATCCCTCTGTTGCTCTCGCCCCTTCGCTCCTGCCCTTCACTCTCTCTCTCCCTTTCCTGTGTGTGCTGCTAAACATCTGGAGAAGAGTGATTTTCTCAGAGTAAACAGACCAACAGCTGTCCACCAGCTCCTGCGTTTCCCCTCGCCATCTCTCTTTTCCTTCATCACTTGATTCCTCCTCCTTATATCTCTCTCCCGGTTGGATCAGGGGCTGCATGACAGTCTCTGTTTCAGTCATTCTGTCCACATGTGTCTGTCTCTTGTCTCTTCGCTCATCAGCATCTAAGCATCCGTGATAGATATGTTTATAACACTGATATCCTGCTGGCAGGGTCCCTGTGATCCCGGTGATTGAGGACAAGGAGGACAGACGCTCTAATGATTTCTCTGACTCCACAAAAATACACGTAGTTCCCTCTGTGCGGAAAACAATTACACATCCTGTCTAACAAACATGTCTACGTCGTTAATAAGAAAAAGTTTTTTAACGTGATCTGTTTCCTGTTCATAAGATCAGGTCAAGCAATATGTTTATTCAAATTAAGAGCATTCATTGCTTTTTATGGGATGAGAAAAAAAAACAAAAAACAAATCGACCTCACAATTAACATCTCCATCTCTACGTGTTACCTGTTTCTTTTACTGTCTCTGCCTTGTCCTGACCGCGGGGATGCACCCCCTGCACTCCCTGCCCCCCCCCCAAATGTCAAAAAAGCCAATGAGAGGCGTTGAAAGGCAGCAGGAACAGCAGAGGGAGGAAAAGAATGAATGAAATTTCCATTCGGCCAGTGACACCATCTGTGTTGTGAAACACCTGTGAAAACACAATTTTTCATCTTTGTGAGGTAATCGGAGGAGTGAAGACGGAGATGAGCTGACGGCATAAATAAAAAGATGGAAAGAAAACAGAAAAGGCGATTAAAAGACTTTGATTTGCTGGAAAAGCTCACTGCTGTAAGCTGAAGGCCAGAAAAGCGGCAAATCTGCCCCTTTCGTTGATATCTTCACCACAACTCATACCCAAAAGTGCAAAACAGGGGTTATTTTTTTTGTACTTTGAAGCTGCACCTGACAGATGTCTTTAACCTATTTTTAAGGCAAACACATAAAACATTAGGAACTACTCTCTGTTTTTTATGTTCCAGACTTAGACTCCAACCTGCAGCAGCAGCAGTGACATTACTGACTGTTAGATGCATCCACATCTGCTCAATCGATTGAGGACGCTATCACTTTATTGTGCGACACACTATATGTATCAGACAGACCATTCGGTGGACTTCAGGGGTTTGCATGATTGAAAATGTTCCTGAAGGTCCAGAAGGAGAATCCCTTGCAGCCACTACGATCCTGGGACCTCAGAGGGACTCGCGTCGTCCTGAATCTCCTGCTGCTGCAGCATTTTTTTTATTTATCATCACTGTTTAAAAAACCAGCAGGCCTTCGCTGTTCGCAGCTCCGCATCAATGCTAAATGCAAAGGGAAGCGTTCACTCAGGACATCACTGACAACCGGACCTCCAAGTGAATACAGAAAGCCATGATTGATAAAGGCAAAAATATAGGCGGAAAAATTGTCGGGATTTATGTGCTGATGTCAGCATGGATTAATGTATCGGGTGTGTAAAATCTGACTGCATCACCTGTTAGTCACACTAGTATCATGAGAGTTTCCGTGGGTGTAGTGGGTGGCCTGCACACTTGACCCAGCAGTTCGTCCAGCAGTTTGACAAGCAGGAGGGAGTGTGGTGACCTGAGCTGCCGAGGTGATACAGGACAGTAAATAACCGTGACGCGCTCCAAAGGTCAACTGTACTGCGCCGTTTGCATGACACACATTTTATAAAATGGTGACTGTTCAGTTCCCAAGAACTGTTTTTCTTTGTCTCCTCTAAATCTTTCAATCTGTGCCTCTTAGATGAAGACAGAAGAGAAGAGACCAGAGCGAAGGAAAACAGGGAGAAAAAAAAAATCGATTCCCAAACAGGTTGTAGTGACAGGAACAACCTAGAAACCCTTATGTTTCATGGATTCAAAGATTCCAGCCAGGCTTTTTACAGGTGCTTGGTGCCACCTGGTAACAATCAGCTCCACCTGGTACAACCACATGCACTTCAATCACACACACGCAGAGAAAAGGAAACACATGAAGGCTTTTTTCATTCATTCATCTTCGTGTTCCCCCGCATTCAGTCACGATATTGTGACCCTTAACTTATGTGGGTCGGGACGGGGCTTTGCTTAGAGACTCTCAGTGGCAACTTGAGAACTAGTGGATTCGAACCTGAAGCCATGTGGACCCAAGTCCAGCTCCTAACCACTAGGGCCCGTACTGTGGACACACATGGAGGTATGAACAGCAACACCACCACCCAAATCACACGGCACAGTCCACTCAGTGGCCTAGTTCTTGTGCAGGAGGTGAACCCTAGAGTTCCACTCTTAAACATTATAAAGAGTGGAAATTTAAAACATAATTTTAGCAACATACATTGTTTACAATCTGTGATAAATGAAAAAAAAAAAAATAAAAAAACATCATGTTAACTTCTAAAACCAGTGAGTCTGTATGTCTGTGAAAATTCTCATTCATGAAACCCAAAGATTTTGAATGTAAACATCTCAACTACTTCTTTATGGAAGATTGAAAGATATTTCTGCAGGAGTTGCTAAGGCCTGACGTAGACTCTGCGATTATTGTCTTTCTTAACATTTTTTATTGAATGAAAATTTCACCAAATAAGAACAGAGATACATAATAAAACACTGTGCAATCATGAAATATTGCTGATTTACACAGAATTATTACATAAACCTGCTACACTGCACATGTACGAACATAGATACAGAGGACAAAACAAGTAAACAACACGGAGCAGCATGGAAGAATTGACAGACCAGACTGACCATGTCTGCCAAGACATTTCCTTGTCCTTACACATCATCCTTGTTGCCATGTTTTTTCCATGCCTGCTCACAGAATCACATTAATAGTCAGAGAAATTAGGTTTTGTTTGCTGGGCACTATCTCCTCGTGTCTCAGAGACAAACTGAACATACACGTGTCCATCGCTACCGACTTTGTCTTCCTCCTTGCCTTTACATTACTTACATTACAGTATGTTACGTTAGAGGGCAGTGGTGGGTCAAAGAGGTTAAGGAAGTGGATTTAAGTCCGAAAGACTTCAGGTTCTAACTGAGGTTCCTCAGTTGAGGAATGAAACATCTTTCCAGCCCTAAGAAGAAGTCCAGTTGCACAACACAAAGATTATTCTTTTTTTTTTTTTTTTTTTACAATTTCTTATCTGTGCATCAGGCTAGAAATGTAATGTTACTGCTAAGCATGTTGTAAGTATACAGGCCAGAGTGTTTAATACTAACTGAGGCAGGAGTGTTGTGATTCATGGTAGACCCATGAAGAAGAAGCAGCTGAAACCTGTCTCTTGAATAAGTATTTCTATCAAATTTTTTTCCCCTTTAAGTTTTACCATTTGCTGCTAAAAATAAAAATAAATCCAAATACATTTAGAAATTACTGAGATATTTATGGTAATAAAACAATTCCATGTTTTCTATTCCGCCACTTAATCTTAAGGAAAAACAAAAATGCAGCCAAAACAGGCACCTGTTTGAAGACGCTTGAAAGGAACAAATAAGTCATATTTACAGCTTAATGAGAGGAATTAGTTTTTCCCTGTCTGATATATTGCGGTAAAAAGAACTCCAAACTTCCCCCTCGGAGAAGATCGACTCCTTATGTGAGGAGACCTCTGTGTAATGCAAGGTATTTGAACTCCCTGCTGCTCCTCTGTTGCTTATCTGTGCTATATCACAGATAAATCCAGACACCTGGTGAGCAGTGCGTCCACGGGTCCACGGATCTCAGCCACAGGGTGCAGCCCTGCGTATGATTTATGGGCTGAGGGGAGCCGTTCCTCAGGGTTGACTGGGTCGAGGCCACTGTTACCCAGTTGCGAACAGACTGCGCACCTGACAAGATAAGCTCTCTGCCACATCCTGTGTTTGCGCTTCGCAGCCCCCGGGGGAATGACGACGGCAGAACCTGCGAGACGCGGCCTGGATGTAGACAGAGGTCAAGGTGTGATGAGCAAACTGTCTCTGCTTCTTCTTCTACTGTCGACGAACCCCCCCCAACATAAGGAAACAATAAATTCACAAGTGGTTCCTCAGAACCCCAGAGCCAACAACTGCCATCTTAAAAATGTCGAGCATAAAAATTGTAACTCAACAACCTCCACCCTCTACACCCAAACACTATAAATGACTTTCTCTTATGTTACGCTTACAAATCTACTGCAGAGCTGGAAAAGCTGCAGAGAGCCAGCACTTTTCTCAACATATACCTCATTACTTGGTATGATTTCTGTTAGACGTGATGTTTTTATGATGTTAACAGATGTTAAAAATTTAGGGAAATGATATATTTTTATATTCTATTTTTATTGGCCAGGAACGGAATGCAATGTTATTTAAATAGCGAATGAATTGCTGTCATTGCATAAAATGACACCCACGCTGAGTTATAACATCGGGTGGACAAAGTACCACCAACCAATGGCTACTTAAAGCTCCTGTGAGCACATGGACAAATGTAATGTCGTTGTCTATGTTAAACTTGCGATAATGAACAGGTCTGGCCTGATGAAACATTGTAATACAAAACATGTTTCCTCACAGGCTATTCAAGCCAATTGTATCATTTCTACTGCTTTTATTTCCACATAAGTACTGTCATCAAGTACAGTAGTGACTAAATCCCGGTGGGCACTGTGCGACTTTTTTTCAATGGTGTGCAGCCCACAGTGTACAAGTCAATCGCAGGGGTGGTCAGTTCTCAGGTCACGACCCGTGAGCTCTCATTGTAGCACACGGGTCGGACGAAGTTGGTAGTGGGAGGTGCAGGAGATGTTTCTCTCTGAGATACGATGAGAATAATGTCATTGTTCACTTGTTTTTTCATCCCTACCTGTCTTCAGGTATCTGCAGTGTGGCAGGTTGAGGTTAAAATCGTGGGTAAATGGTGATAATCACTTGTCTTAACTTGTATACACAGCACGACTGAGCCGTAAATCTTACCTGTTGGTCTTATTGTTGCATGACTGGGATATAGTGGCGAAATCGGCTCAAAATTACACAGTGTACACCCGGGTTAAGTGGAGCTGCCATCTCAGAGTGCATCTCCAACAGACCAGACACCTCCACAGGACATTTTCACATCTATTGCAAAACCCAATACCTTCTTTAGGGAAATCATTGTTACACCCTGTAGGAAAGTATGACTAGACTTTGTACTTACTTCAATCCCTGAACAGTGAATGATCAGGGATTGCTGTGTACAGCCAAGACTAAGGCTCTCATCTTCCGTGTAGTGATCTGGATGTTTGGATTTCAGACCTGTGGAGTAAAGTAATTCTTTGCAGATGCTCCCCCTCATGTCATTCCAGCATTATACGTTTTGTGAATCACTTTCTCAGGTGTATTGTTGTTTTTTGGCTTCTGGATTAAAAAACTTTCTGTTTCGGTGAAAAAATACAACTTTCGGCCTCAAACCAAAAATGCATCACAGCAAAATTTCTATAGTGCAAAAAACTTTGTTTGGCCATTGGAATGAAGTATAAAAAGTATTCAATTGAAGTGTCTGTAAGAGTCTATTACATTACTGCCTCACAGATCATACGTGCAGCTCCAGATATGTGATTTATGACTCATCTTAGGTACACAACATCCATCTACTTCTTTCAGACGTTCTTGTTTTTCCTACATCTCCCTACCACACACACACACACACACACAGGCCTGTACACACACATATGCATACAAATTTCCATCAAACACTCAGACTGTTTCATCGGCCCAAAAAATACTGCATTTTTATTGGCTGTCATCTTTCATTCATACCTACAGAGATGGTTTTATGATTTTCTGGTGCAAATGGAGACTGACTGATAACTGCTCAGCCACCAGTGAAATATATATATGAGCAAAGACAGGGACATATGAACGAAACTCAAATGATGCTTAGGTCTGCTAGGCTTCAGGTTTGAATCCACAAGCGACCAAGTTGTCACTGAGGTGCTCCGAGCATCACCACCCGCAGGAAGGCTCACAGTGTGGTGCAGTGTCATGGAGACTGCTGACACCACGAGGATTTACAAATAATGTTTATTCACTTGAGTCGTGAAGGTTCAAATATGGGTCGTCAGAAAAAAAAAACCTTTGGGAAAACACTGTCCTGATGGTCCAGTTTAACACAGAGTGCATTACACTCTGCTTAATTAACAACAGTGGAACAGGATGTAAGCAAAGCCCCTCGACCAGTATTGATATTCAAGTTGAAAACTTTATGCCTAAGGTTCTAAGGTTTTGGGATACTCTTGATACTCTTCAGTTTTTGTGTTTTCTCCAGCTGTATTCACTATTTTAGTTGTGTTACCTTGGGCAGGAGTGTTGTACAAGCAGCTAAGGAGGTGGACTTGTGTCTGCAAGGCTCAAATCCATCAGCTGTGCAGTGTGATATGGGTGGTGCCAGCTGCCCCAGTACCAAATAAGCAGGTAAAGATGAATGAATAAAGATGGATGATGATGCATGATTTGCCATTATCCTATTTCCTCATTTCAATAAAAACAACAGAAATATTATTGGGCAAATAAGTCTCGACAGAAAAAATGACTTAATAAAATACATATATTGCAGGAAAAGTCACATGTATAATGATAATATAATTTTATACCATAATTTGGACAAGTTTGGAGAGCCGGATAAAAGAGCCAAACGTGCCAAGTCTGGTCCCCGGGCCATAGTTTGTTGCCGATACTTCCATTTCCTGTCGCATGAAACTACAATTCAGTGTACCTCTTTACAGTATTGTTACTCACTCTGAGGATCTGTGTACATCGTAAACTTTACCACAATTTTACAGTTGTGTGGCAATCAAGCACATCAAACACTCGTCTCTAAGTGTGGGGCGGGTCCCCTGGGGGGGCACGGTGCGATGCTGAGGGGGGCACGTGTGACTCTGGGGAACATGCTTTTTTTTCCACCGTACTACAATAAAGTGTAATTGCACATCCTTGTTAGTTGAACTATATCTCTTTCTTTTGTTTTCTTTATGTTAACAAGGATACGATGTTATGCAGAGGTGTAGCTACAACTATTTTATAGACAAATGCTATTATTTATAGTTGTGGTGGAGAGTGGGTGGTGGGGTGGGGGGCGCAAGTTGTTTTCTTCTTGCTAGGGGGGGCGTAACAGAAAATAATTGAGAAGCACTGGGTTATCTCAACTACCTTCAGATTGACAGTGTGAAAAACACACACATTTGAAATCCTGCAGATTTTCCCATGATTCCCTGTCCACTCTGCCACACTCAGTCTCCTCCTACTACTTCTTCTTTCTCCTCCATTTTATTTTCCTTACATTACAATACATTTGGTGGACACTACTATCCAAAGCAGTTCTGCCTCCAGGAGTCAGACGTGTCCTTGGTCGTAGAGTGTGAGCAGTGATCAGTCCAATCAAATCCTATCGTCGGATCATAGAGTGTGAGAACATTATTCTTGAGCTGTGAACTGATCAACCCTCCTATTCACTCGTACAGTGTGAGCAGCTGTAACACAGCGTAAATCACATTCACATTACATTTTTACAATGACTGGTCAACAGGCAGGTGATGACCAGACTCTTCTGCGTCTCAACCTGCAGTAATGTTTCGATGAAAAGAGACGATAGTGTTTGGTTTAAAAATGTTAGCAAAAAGGACTGACTGTACATCCTTGGCAAGGCTTCCATGAAACTGTGAGATCAGGAAGCATGTGTGCGCTGCTCATGGGTGTTACGGGGAAGTGATACAGCGGCTCGGACGGTTTTGTCTGAGAGGATGTGCTGTGAAGAGAGGACATTTCCTTTTGGCGTTTTAAACCTTGATCTCAGACTCACAGCTGTATCTATAGTCATCTTGGAGCTTCTTCCTAAACTAAACTATCGTTAATCATGTCTGTTTTGATATACCATATCTGTGGGACATATGGCTTCCATTTTTCCCCTCTCCTGATATTCACTGTAGGCTGAACTGGAAAAAACACATTTGTAAGACCCATGTTTTTGTGACAAACTCCAATGACCCTGCACAAGAACCAGACCTTCACTAAAATCAGCCATTAAATACTGAATGTCCTACTTCTTTATTAAGATCATGTTACTAAAAGAGAAGCTTTTAAAGCCTAGTGAAAAGCATAATTATCTTAGATGATAGGATATATCAATATCTACTACATTATATATAAATATTATAATTTTTTTCTATATATATATGTATTTTTAATGTAAGATTTCTTATTCCTTTTATTGGAATAATGTTATCTATTCATTATTGTTACAGAACACAACACAATGTAGTGCAATGAAAGGTGGATCTTTGCTTTTAATGAACAGCTTAAGGAACTCACGGCCTCGAACATGAAACCTTCAGAATGAAAATATGCTTTTTTTACCGCTAAGACACTACTGCACCTAGGTTAGGTTGAGGTAGGAATTTATAACTTTGATGGACCTTTAAAATCATCTATCTGTTGATGATGTCTTACGGAAAGTGCAAACAATTAACACAATTAACAATTATTTTGTAGTTGTAAAACCTACTTAAAAGTAAAACTAGGGATGTCCTATAATGTTGGTTTTCCCTCTGATGGAAATCCTGGTAAGACATTGCCTGGGTTTTGTCTGAGTCTCACATAGGGTTCTGAGACGTTTACTTCAGTATTAGGGACAAACGGTGGCACATATCCCTATCTGGGAATATTGGAAAAATCTGAAAAGAAAGTATTTTGCCGATATCATCAATATCTGATACCACCAACATCCCTAGTTGATGCCTTAGGAAATGAAGCGTTTGACAGTTGTTGCTGTTTGCTTTCTTTATTGGAGGTATATTGTCAAACATTTTACAAGCTCTTGCTTAAATGTTTCCATTTACAGAGAAAAAAAAAATACAACATTGAAAACAAAGACAAAGCTCAGCAGAGAACAAGATTAAAGCCCCGGTTTGAAAGGCATCAAAGTCCCAGTTTGGACACACATGCAGACACAACAAAGGAAGACACCGGCTGTTACACACTTCAGTAGCTACAGTACACACACGGCTTTCAACTGGTTTGTTAGTTAGTTGAGCACTTGTTTTTTTGTCTTTTTTTTTCAGTTGTCCACACCGTGGCGTGTGGGACACCAAAATATGTGCAGTGATAAAGTGAGAGGTTGAAGTAACGCAGATTGTTAATTCAGATACACAGATGCGAAGCTACCACATAACTTACTTCATGTCTACTGCAGTCTCTCAGATCTCTGAATGCTGGGTTGAGTGCAGGTATCTTAAATATTTTCACGATTAAATACATCATATTTGTTGCTATTTTAAATACATAACTTTTGTTTTCTTTTAAGTTAGAATTGCCGTTTGTGTTCGCGATTGCATAGAATCACAAGGCAACCATCATCTGGCTTCTCTTTGCGTCTGCAAAGAAAATGTACAAAAGTCTCTTTTTCTCTATTTAAATAATAGTGACAGCACTACATACAAACAATAGCATTGGAGCTCCTTAGCGTAATTGTTTTTTAAATAGCTTGTGATGCGGGAGTGCAAGAGTCTGTCGATGATGTCCAGAACGACAGACTGGTCTATGTTTCGTTGAGCTTATCGGGCAGAAACCACACTTTCACACAGAGCTGAGACCGCATGCTGGTGCCTTTGTCGTGTATTGCTTTCGTCATCGTTCCGTCAGTACGTCCTCCAGGAAGACACGGATTTGTGACCAGTCCAGTCCCCTTCTTTACATTCGCTGCCTTTACAGGACTGTATAGTTTACTCCGCCCTCTACAAAGCTTAATGCATTTGCTGGTTGGTTGTGTTAGAGTGTGAGATGCAGCCATGACTTTTTAAAGCTTACTTTCATGAGGCAATGAGCAGCTCATCACATGACTCTGCAGGCAACTGAACCTTTTTTCTAAACGTGAAAGTGAATTTAGCGGAAAATACTGGCAGTTGTGACCAAGGTTTCTCTCTCTTCCATCACAGTTTCCTGCAGTTCATTAGGTTCCTTTAGCTGCTTTTCTTCTCATTCTCCTCGCTCACTTGAAGCCACCTACAGAATCCTTCTCGCACTGCTACACACTGTAGGTCTCATCACGATGCATTTCTCCCTACAGTCTCTCGTCTTCTACCTTCTACCTTCGATGCGAACCTACAGTATAGGGCACACTACCGGCAGCCGCAGCCCTCCACCACCATGTCCTGGTAGTTCTTCAGCACTACTCGGTCTTGAGGGTCCAGGTAGAGAAGGGCGATGGGGCTAAGAGAGGTCGGGACGCAGCAGGCCCGAGGGACTGCTCCGTTTACGGAGTTCACCAGAGTTTGAACCATGGCGTGGCTGGAGGAGTTCATGTGGTCGGCCAGAGGGAAGCGACATTCTCCCAAACAGAAGAAGGCTTCGTAGCCGCTGGGTGCTATGATCCACTTGTGCCAGCCAACATCGTTGAAGTCCACGTATAAAGGATGACGGCGGCATCTGTTGCGGGAGAGGCGTTTAAGTTTTGCGGCGCGGCCGCCGTTTCTTTTCACCCTTCCTGTATCACCCCAGCTCACTCCACTTTTGTCACCTCCCCAGCCAGGTGCGGTGTAAACAGTTTTTTTGGCCTTCACCCAGGTTTGGTCCCTGTTGCGCCCCCTGCTGCTGCTTCTGCTCCTCTCTTTTGACCCCTTTTTACCCCTGGTTCTCTGACCAGCACTTTGGCCTCGCCTTCCATGTTTGACCAAAGGCGCCCCACGACCATCATGACTGTAAGTCACCAGAAGTGGCCTCTCCTGCGCCCAACTATGCTCGTCCTGATCCAGAGACCTGCACACCCTTATGTGGCCCTGTTTGCGACTCTGCTGCTCACTGATGGCAAAGGTTGGACTTGAGGTGGAGCTGTTTACTGGTCTCACCTCCAGCAGGAAACCCAAGCTACCACTTCCGTCAAGAGCCCGATGGAGGACGTCCGCGTTTAGGCTAAACGCCTCCCAGAAACCATCTTCTTTACGAGTGTTGAGGCCAGCAGTGAGCAGCCTCGTCTCCAGCAGGGTGGGCTCTGACTCGTCCGGGTGCTCGGAGAGGTACAGGTTAATACTGTGGGGCCCAGAGCCATCGGAGGCCCTGTTACTGCGGAGGAGGCGAAGCTCAGCAGACTGCACTTTTTCATCCTGAGGGATGGAGGAAATATTGAAGATAATATGCACCCTGCTGCGGCCGTCTTGTTTGTGACTGTCTCCAAGGTGATCTAAGGGAGAGATAAAGAGAGAAGACAGGAACTATGAGGTCAGAGAGCTGGAGATATAGGCAACATGCACTTAAAAAGAGACATCTGTGAGTGGTATCTGTGAGAGGATGTGAAAAAAACGCAAAGTTGGAGAGAATCCACCACCGCGATACCGTGTTGACTGCGCAACTGTTTGCCAAACGCTTTCTTAAAATCAAACCCATAATATAACCTTTGAAAACGATGTAACGAACAAGCTTTGATCATAAACAAGCTTTGAATTACAAAACAGCAAACACAGCTACGCCAATAGGACTACAGTAAAGCTGTTGCGATCATATTGATGTCTGGAGGTCCAGATGCTGTTCTCAATCTGGCCGTCTCAACTTCTATATACGTAATTAATTGTGATTATCAAAGTTCAGCCTTTCCCCTGCAGTGTCTGCATTATATAGCATAGAAAATGTATTTCAAAAAGTATTATAGAATTTCCTTATGCTAGATGTGATTTTTCTCGTCAAAAAGTCCAAACGTTTGCCCATGCCTGGCTCTCTGCCAACAAGAGTCTGCAAATTTGATCAATTTGTCTTATCTCTTGGTAGCAGTGGTGGCCTAGCGGTTAAGAAAGCAGATTTGGGTTTGCAAGGTTTCAGGTTTAAATCCACCAGCTGCTGGTTAGCCACCTAGGCACTCTGAGCATAGCACCATCCCAACCCACGTAACATCCAGTTACCATACACAGTATGGAGCAGTGGGATTTGGGTGGCAATTGTGGAGACTTCTGCCACATTTTAATTAATGAATTAATCCTTACACGTTTGCCATTTTCCAGAAATAACAGTACATTTTCCCAATAGATGGCACTGTCTACACTGGATAAGCATGAAATGATGAATGAATAAAGGTCTATTTCTTGTAGTTTAAACATGTTGGTTTCCTTAGAGCCCCCTCTGTTGGAGAGTTTAAAAACTACATTGTGTTTGACCACTTATGGCCCGAGTTGTATGAAAACTCGAGAAAACATTTGCAAATTTAACTGAATACTTGCTGTTTCGACATATGTGGATATTATGTTTCCCTGTTTCGCTTCTCAAATCACCATCAACAGATCGTAGCAATAAATAGAATAGACCTTTTTATTAGTTCTAAATGTCTTGCAGTAGTATTTATGGTTCCATCTGCAAGAATCCCGAGAATGATTAATCAGGTTTTCCTGATGACGTCCACAAACAGTTGAACAAACTGTAGTCATGCAGGTGTTTTCCAAGTTACTGATAAGGAAAGTGTGACAAGAGACCAGAGATAAATTTCCATCCATCCATTTTCACTCGCTTATCCAGTGCTGGGTTGCGGGGGCAGCAGTCTCAGAGATTCATTTACCACGGAATTGCAAATTTTAGTCAGGTATAATGCAACTGGCGCCAGCATGTATTTAACACCTGACTGTAAGAATTCTGATGATTGTGATTTTGGCTCAATGTTGCAAAAGTAAGTTCAGAAATATGACTTGAATATGTGGGCTGTTGTTCAAAGTTCAGTCATATCTACAACTTGAAGCACGGTGGTGCAATGATGTTCATACACCAACTATGAAAAAGAGATGATTTCAACAACTAATTACTGAGGGTGTAGTAACAATAAGTAATTTTTTTTGTTGTTGTTTTATTGCTAACTTCACTAACAAAGTGAGTAACTCACTTGTTTTATGAATGTAGGCAAAGTTGACAGAGGTTTTACTGGAAAATGTGTAACAAGGCTATTAGCGTAATTACGGTAGACATAAAAACAGACAGGAGTGGAGAAGTGCAAACATCCAAACCCCCTTCGTTTCTCCACCTAGTTTGTGGCTAAAGAGCTTCTAAGTGGTAGTTTTCAACGCCAAGTTGTGCTGTTGTCAGCAGCTGTCTGTTTATTGACTGCTTCTACTGCCAGAGAGGTGATGGAAAGGAGTGATTGTGGCAAATGACCGACACTAAAGTGAACAATCGCTCAAACTTGACACGTGTCTCCAGCTGTGACAGCCCATCTCGAACCCCATCCCAT
Organism: Paraplagusia blochii; assembly: GCA_016785265.1. Taxonomy (NCBI): domain Eukaryota; kingdom Metazoa; phylum Chordata; class Actinopteri; order Pleuronectiformes; family Cynoglossidae; genus Paraplagusia; species Paraplagusia blochii. The sequence goes on from JAFBJS010003903.1 coordinate 78,559, forward strand.
CTTATCTCTCAGGTGTGGATTGTAATGTTGTGATTGTAAAGCCTACAGTCACGTCAAACCTTCTGTCATCACGTTGGACACCGTCTTTTTCCTATAGCTCTAACCTCATAAGAACAGTAAAGCAGAGAGCTCACCACTATGGTGGAAGCTTCGGACAGTGTTGGCCTGCTGGATGTGCTGGCTCGGGAAGCTGAACGAAGGATCCTCCAGTAGATGGTACTGTTCCTGGTGGAAGCGGTAAAGATCCAGGAGGTACCGCGGCACCGGAACCCCAGGCCGGGGGTCCGGCTGCGACTGCAGACCCAGTCGGTTCAGCAGGAGACTTTGGATGGTGTGGGCCAGACTGGGCTCCAGTAGGGAGCTGGCAGTGCTTGGTTGTGGTAAAGAGGAAGGCACAGTGGACACCCTGCCATGGTCGATCTTGCTGGTGTCTCCACCTTGGCGACCAGACGAGGCTTGAGGTAGCAGCAGGACCATGAGGAGCAGGAGGTTAGCAGGGAACATGGTGGACCTGGAGGCAAAAAGGATGAAGATAGTGGCATTGAGTTATTTTTCAAGAATGTAAGAAAAGGATGATGGTCATCTGCGTCGACCAATTTGGCACCTGATTGTACATTCACATCATGGAAAGAAATATTGGGAAGAGATGTTTAAGGAATCTGCTGAAGACAGAGTTCCAACAAGATGCTGCAGGACTCTGTATAACACATTCATGTCTTCTCCTTCCTGGACACTCCAGTTTCTCATTAGTCTTCATGTGGCATACGTTCAAAAAAATCTACAGCTGAAGTTGTTTACTCTTTCTTTTTGTGGAGAATTTATGGCTAACATCTTACCTTCAAGACTCATACGTCTCCCAAAACACCTGAGCAGGAGTGATTAAACTGCCTCTATGTGTACTTTAATCAAACTGTGTCTTTGCCAGTTTGACATGAACCCATGTCTTACACTGATATGTTGTATAGTCTCAAACTGGTGGCCTGTGGGCCATTTGCGGCCCATGGATCGATGTTCTGTGGCCTACACCTCGATGTGAAAGTTTAATTTATTATAATATTTTAGAGAATTGTTCTCCACATTTTATGGTAAATCCTATAGTTCTCAAAACCCCGATCCACAGTCTCCTTCTGGTTCAGTGTTGTATTACACAGAATCTATGGGAAACTGATTTTTTCTTTATTTTTTTTCTTTTGTTTTGAACACTGAAATCTATCTATCTATCTATCTATCTATCTATCTATCTATCTATCTATCTATCTATCTATCTATCTATCTATCTATCTATCTATCTATCTATCTATCTATCTATCTACCTACCTTTCTACCTATCTATCTCAACCATACATCTATGAAACATGGGCAATGGGTGACATTTGTTGTAGGTAGAACTGATGATGCTAACACTAGGATTTTACCAACAACCCTACAATCAACAAGTTCTTAAATTGCTGTTTGTCATTGGAGATGTTGCCTTGACTCTCTTAAGGTAAATACATCATTATTGGCAAACTGAAAGGTAGTCAGTTGCACAACAGGAATTAGTCAAATGTCTTCCTCTGTTAATTGAAATGTACAAGACAGAAGCAGGAAGGTCACTTTTTTTTTTCTTTTTTTAAAGTTGATGGTTTAAACAGACTTGTTAATGCATGCAGGAATTATGTCATCCTGCCAACAACTCAACTATACCCAATAGACACACTTTCACCTTGTGTTTTGTTATAGATTCATCAACAAGTACCAAAAATGTCAACAGAGTATTCAAAGATAAATAGATAAAAACAGCTGCAGTTACTGAAACGTCTGTCCTGACGGAAAAACTCAGCTCAGAGTAACCGTCTCGTCTCCCTTCTTCCTGGTGCGAGAACGTTGCCACCCACTAGGGTCACACCATTACCTCCGTGACCTGGCTCACATCCTACACCTCTGTAGTGCAGCTGCTCAAAAATGACTTAGTAATTAGAAACCAGTGAAGATCAGACCCTCCCAACGAGGCCAAGCTGAGGTGTGAAAAGCTCAAAGTAAAAGACCTAAACCTGTTGACGCCCCTGATGTGTGTCACAAATCCGCTGCAAACAGATCGTTGTAAAAAAAAAAAAATATAGATATATAGCCTTTGGATGACTGCACGGGTGGGAATGATTTCCTGAGCAATAATACGATTTGTGTGCAACCTGTTCCTTATCTCTGTCCTGCATCGTCTTATCTCGTCTTAGGGGACGGATGATTGATTAGGTGCTGTGCCTGGAGATAAGAGAGGTGTTTAAAACACATAATGACACTGTAATGACCACTAACCTCATCACAGAGCCACAAAGTGGGTTAAAAGCAGGTCAGGGGTGTGAAGGTGTGTATGTGTGCGTATATTTGCTTGCATGTGTATTTCAGCGTATGTGCCTGGATCATGGTATGCGGTTCAAAGGGCAGCCTTGGGAAAATAAGCCACTTGCAAGCGTGGGATTGCTGTTAGGTATCTATTAAACTCAATCCGCCCCACCCAGGGCTGTTTTACCTGGGGCAACACAGCAGAGGACAATTACAGATTAGACACCGCACTGGACAGCCTCTCCCAGAGTGAGCGGGATTGTAAAGCAGATTGTGGAGAACAACACCTCGTGGATCCTGTACTTTCCTGGTATGAAAAAATCACCCAGGTGCCTGGGAGGTTCAAAGGTTCACACAACAATGTGGTCACACACCCCAGTGTGTGTGTCTGTGTGTTCTCAGGCTGTGGTCAAAAAAAGTAGGGTAATTTTTTATTTTCTATGTCTTCAACTTTGACAGACCTTATTGAGCTACGTGGGGAATTATTTGGACAAAATAATTGAATTACAGTAAACAAAATAATGATAAATGATAAAAACTAGCTAGTGGTTAAGGAAACAGACTTGGGTCTGCAAAGGCTTAAGGTTCGAATCCACCAGCTGCCAGGTTGCCACTAAGGTGCTCTCAGCATAGCACCATCGCGACCCACTTAACTCCCAGGCTCACCACCCACGGGAAGGCTCATAGTATGAAGCAGTGTGATTTGGGTGGGGTTGGTGTAACTGTTGCCTCTGCAATCAAGTATCGGATAAGAGGATGAATATGAATGAATGAATGAATGAATGAAAAACTAGGCAGCAGTGGTGGCCTAGTGGTTAAGGAGGTGGATTTGGGTCTGCAGGATTTGAGGTTCGAATCCACTAGCAGCCAGGTTGCCATTGAGATGCCAGATGCTGTCCCGACCTACACAACTTCCCGTGTAAGAATCAAAGTATGGTGCGGTGTGATTTGGGTGGCGGTGGTGGAGAATATTACCCCTCCGTCCAAGTATCGTATAAGAGGATGAAGATAAATGATAAAAAGGAGATGAAAAAACACTAAGCTTAAGCTCAACTAACCTTGAAAAAAAAATAAATAAATGAAATAAAATAAAATTTGTGCAGTGAGTCTGATTACTGTGTCAGACTCACTGCAGTGAGTTAATGTACAATTGTACGATGAATGAAGGATGAATGTGCTTCCTTCATAATATTTATTATTATGTCTTATTAACCAGTGGGAAACAGTCAGTAGATGGCAGTAATGCCACTATACATTTTATTTTTAAACAATAAAATGAAGCAAAGTGAGGGAGGGTGGAAGTGGTGGTTAGCCGAATTATCTTAGCCAAACCAAAAATATGTTTTTTGTACCCTGCTTTGGTTTTTATTTAATCAAAATATTTGTTTTATTTATTATTAACAGTCAGTAGGTGGCAGTAGTGCCAATAAGTATTTAATTTTTAACCATTCAGGTGGTTAGCTGAGATAGCTTAGCCAAAAATGCAACCTTGATAACTCACTTAGTCTCACTCAGTGGAAATACTCAAAATAATCGCACCTTTGTAACTTTTTTTTACTAATTTCGACAAAGGTTTGTCACTGGTAGATGATATATTCAGAGATATGCGGTCATTCCAGGTAAACCTCCTCTTAAGACCTCTGGACAACCGTTCCAAAACTGATTGGGCTTCAACCTGTTTCTGTTGTTGTGCCACAACTTTCATAGCAACACCTGCAGGTGAGTAAAGGAATCTTGTTACAGTAGGAGAAATATATCATTTCACACTCTGCCTTCTTCCTTGAGGTTTATTTTCTACTTTCATTGCTGATATGAATCTGCTCCAACAATAGACTAATGAAAAGCTGGAAATCAGGGTGGAGACGCGGGGAGGTCTGTCAGCCAGGTCAACCTAAATATGTGACCACATGCAGCTCGGCCCCCTGTGAGCCGTTCTCCTCCACAGACGGTAGCGTGACCCTGTTGTTACAGACGAGCTCAGTCGCCGGACTTTCTTAACTCGGAACCTCTGACCTGAAATGTCTCTTTGTCGTGCGTCTCTGGTTTTATCTGTTTATTTCCAGACCCTCACGCCTTTCCCCTTCCTCCCTCTTCCTCCTCCCCTCTGGCACTTGTTGTACTTTGACCCCCTGCTCGGTCCTGACTGTTGTCATTCGCTTTGTTTTCGTGCTACAGCTCTATGCATCACCTTCACCATTCCTCTCCGCTCTATCTCTCCCTCTTTTTCCCTCCTTCCTCCGTCCACGTTCCTTTTTTTTCCTATGCCTAAAATGAATGGTGTTTTTGCGGAAGAGTGCGGCCGACGGCTGCCAGGGCCAGAGGGCCGGAGTGTCACCGCAGCCGGCTGATTTATCCACTGCCACTGTCTTCATGTTATGCCTGGTCCCTCAACTTTCCCTTCCTGTTGTTCTTCCCCTGTTTCTTTTTTACAGAATTCCTCCGGTCGCTCTCCCTGATTTCACTCCCTCTCTCCTTTCCTCCCTCCCTCCCGTTCTTCCAGCTCCCTTTTTTTTTTAACGCTGCTATTTCATTCTCTCAGAACATGATATGCATGGCGTACATGCCACAGGGTTCACTTTTTTTTTGCTCTGTGCTTGAAAATCTGTCACTTTAGTCCGCTTCACACCTGCTGCTCCGTTCACACAGTAGCTCCTGTCCTGTACCATTAAAAGACTTAACTAATTCAGGCTGTGTAATTATCCGTGAGGTTATGTCTGCGAGAGACTTCCCGTGTTTTAACAAGTCATTATTGCAACAGGTTGGGATTTAACGGCATGGAGGTGAAAATTGGTCGAAGGAGCGGCCGTAACGGCGGCAGTTTTACTTTCTGAAGCTCAGAGGATGAAATCATTAGAACAATATTGCAGGTGACGACTGCTGTGTGTTTTTTACTGGCCTCCTGTGAGAGCGGTGCTTTAATTCAACCCAGCTGGAGCCATTACCTGGCCGACGACCAGAGTGTCACACACACGCATGCACAGATGTTAGGAAGAGCACAAGGTTTAAGCACGCGTTACGGTTGGGAAAGAGAGCAATGTGTATGAGCCCAGTCACAGACACACACACACACACTCAGGCTGTTGGATTGCTGTGTTTATTGGTGCACTCTGTAAAAATGTAACTGTTGTTGGATTATCTAAGATTGCAGACGTGAACCTTTTACCTCCACCTATCTGTAATGTAATTTAAATGAAATCCAACGTAGACATGGCCTGTTTGGCAGATTTTCCTTATCTTTCTATGTAACATATCTTGTTTTTAATGTTATATGTATATATATATTTTTATCTTCTATTTTTTCAACTATTTTCCTATTATTTGTTCTTGAGCTACTGTAAAAGTGTGTTGAAAAATAAACCATTCTTCTTCTTCTTTTTTCTTTCTTTCTTCATATATTCTGCCTTTTCCTTGTAATACCTGCATTTCCTCAGTAGATGGCAAAGAAACGGTTCACATTAAGGTTTATGCATCAATTTGATGGTCTTTATGGCCCCGACCCTTATCAATTTAAGGATCCATTTTGACCCACAGCTCAAAAAGTTGGCCTATGTCCGTCCTAACCCCAGCCTCATTACCAAACAACACCAGGTTTTGGTTTATATTCTCACGTCTGCACCTGATCTGAGCAGTAGCAGCAACAGCAGCTGATTCTTTTATGTCTCAGCCGGGGGATGCCTGGCGGTCTCCTCCTTGTCACAAGTGCACTGTGGTTAACAGGAGGCCCCACTGAGAGAGAGAGAGAGAGAGATCTCTGCCAGAGCATCGGTGGAAAGAGTGACACATCCAGGATTCAGGATGTCTGAGGAGCTGAGAGGAGCTGCTCCGGTCGTGTGTCTGACAGCCGAAGCCATTTGAATTTACAGGAGCAAAAAAAAAAAAAACACAACTCTGCTTTTCACATTAAAGTTGCTGCGGCGGCGTTGAGCCCGTGTACGTCGCAAGTGCAGGTTGAATTACGTTGCGCTCTTTGAACCCATAACGGGCACATTATTCTTGGACCGGTTGCTTACTGCACAGGATTGTGATTGAGCAACTCTGTGCGTACCAGTGGTGAGTGCAAGTTCATGTGTGTGTGTGTACGTGTGTTTGTGTGTTTTCCCCCAGAGTGACTAATGGTTTCAGCAGCAGCACAGTTCCTGTGGTTTGTGGCCTGACAGACGTGTGTGTGTGTGTGTGTGTGTGTGTATGCGTGTGTGTTTGTGGGTCTGTGTGCTCCCAGAGATGCAGTACTCACGTCCAGGTGTGGTGGGATGTATGCAGAGTCCATGGTTTATCCTTGAGCTCCAGTGTTAGGATCCCTCGGCTCTCGCTCCCGTTCCTTAGGGCAGATTGGACACAGTGGACAATCTCTCTCTGTTTGTTGTTGTTCTCCTTCTCTGCTGATGTCTCCCTTTTCTCACCTCTCTCTCTCTCAGGGCAGCATCTGTCTGTCTCTCCTGTGTCTCCTATATAATGCAGCTCGGTCCATGTTTTCCTCCCTCACCTCACTGCTGCTCTTCACTCAGTCTGTCATCCTGTTGTCAGTGTCAGATAAGCAAAACTCTTAAAAACATCCACTGGCTTCCTCTCTGCCTGACCTCTGCCTCTAGGAAACTCCCTCTCTGTGCTGACCTGCACTTCCACCTCTGCTGGTTTGAAACACGGGACTGTCGATGTGCAAAGAAAAAGCAACAGGAGTGGGATGACTTCTATCTGTCTGTCTGTTTGTCTGTCTGTCTGTACTGTATCACTGACAACAACTCCCTTTTGTTCATAAACCTCCTTACTATGACTCTCTCCCTGTCTTTCCTCTCAGTTCCTCCCTTTTGTATCTCCTCCCCTTTCCTCTCTCTCTCTCTCTCTCTCACCCTCTTTGCATAGCACACACACACACACACACACTAACACACACACACACACACCTTTTTTGGACATTTTTTTCTTTGCCATACAAAGTGAACAGCTGCTAAAGTCTAATTGACTGCACTGACCACTCAGATCCTCCCAGAGAATGATGTCACAGAGTCCAGCCCAGTGCATTGACAAGCTGTTGTCCCTCTCTCTCTCCCCCCCTCGCCCTCTCTCTGCCTCACTCATCTTGCACTCACATGTTTATAGGCGTGTGTGCATGCCTATACACACATGTAAACAAACAACACAGGCAATGATGGAGGAAAAAAAAAAACAAAAACACCAAGAGGAGAGCGATAACTGCCTGTTGATCACGTCCAGATACCCTCCATCCATCCCTCCCTCCTTCGGGGTCAGAGCCCTGTTAGCAGACTAACATTTTCCTTAAATTCCCCTTCTTTTAACACACTCACCTGCTGGTTCTCAAAGGCACCATTTCACGTTTCGGCCAACATGCTCGTGGACGCTCACGCCGTCATTTTAAATACGAGGCCGCATGACACTGAGTAAGAGCAACCAGATTCACTTACAAGATAAAAGGTATGAATGGATGACTCACTGGAGCAGCCATGAAGTCATAAGATTTGAGTTTCGTGATTGGACGGGAGAAAATAAAACACAGGCTGTGCCTCTCCACTACGGGTTGAAGCAAGGTGCATCTGTCCTTCCAGTGGAGGTGGGTGGGGGGAGTGAGGGGGCGGCTGGTTGGGTGAATTTGTATTCATGGGCCGGACCCATGAGAAAATGTCTCTTTAGGATGCATCGTCTCACATATTAGATCTCATCTGGAAAATCACTTGTCCCACTGCTCCTCCTCTGTGTCCCCGTCCATTCGCTCTTCCTGTCCGCTCTCTTACGAACGCACAAAAAACCCTCGTTCACAGACCTCATTCATCCTCCGGCTGAGTAATTGTCCCGGCGTGGAGTGACTTTACACACAGGTACGTGCCGGTTTGGTAAAGTTCTAAAAGCACATGCACACAAACAAATGCACACGTCTACAAACTCACCTTCATTAAGGAAGTTCTGAGTCTCATGTAGGTCTGCATTAAGAGGTTGAATTATTTTGTTTTTTTTTAATCATCTTCATTATCCTTTATCCGCTGCCAGGTCACAGTCACAGCAGCCTCCCCTACTACCACCTAAATCAGGGGTGGGCAAACTAAGGCCCGGGGGCCACATTCGGCCCTTTGAGCCTTTTAATGCGGCCCGCCATCCCTGTCCAAATTAAAAAAAATTATTTATATTATAATTAAATTTCCGACTTTTCCCTACAATGCCTGCATTTTCTCAGTAGATGACATAATAGGCTATTAGAAATTTGGTATTTTGGTTTTGATACATGACTTTTACTTGCCATTTATCTTAGTTTACACTAACGCTCCATCTCTCTGCTCTTTACTCGGCCCCGTGTCCAATTTTAGGAGAAATTGTCGCCCGCAGGTCAAAAAGTTTGCCCACCCCTGCTGTAGATCCTGGTTCCAAGAGGCCAACAGAACAACATCATCTGCAAACAGCAGAGATGAAATCCTGTCTCTTATACACATCTAGATGTGATACAGGACTTTTACTTGCCATTTATTTTAGCTTACATGGACGCTCTATCTCTCTGCTCTTGACTCGGCCCCGTGTCCAATTTTAGGAGATATTGTGGCCCGCAGGTCAAAAAGTGACCCCTGACCTAAATCATACTGTACCATATTGTGAGTGGTGGACCTACCACTTCCAGTGGACCTACCACTTCCTGGATGGTGCTATGACATGGGCATCCTAGTAGCAACCTGGCAGCTGGTGGATTAGAATCTGAACCCTTGCAGACCCAAGTCCACTTCCTTATCTGCTATACTACCACAGCCGCCCTGAATTTGTTCTCAATCTTTAGCTAGGTCAGGTGTGGTCCAATTTGACGGAGGAGATGAGTCAAAAGCAGAAAGATGGAGGTGCCATCTATTGGGAAAACTCCTGTATTACAGGGAAACAACAGAAGTTTAATGATTCATTCATTCATTCATCTTCATCCTCTTATCTATTACAAAGTCTTAGGGACAGCAATGTCCCACTGCACCATACTATGAGTTTTTGGTGCTATGTTTAGAGCACCAAAGGTGGATTAGAACCCGAAGCTTGCCGACCCAAGTCTAGTTCCTTAACTGTTAGGCCAACTGTAATGATTTAAAAAACAAACAAACAAAAAAAAAAAACACAATATGGACAAGTTTTGAGGGCCGAATAAAATGGCCAAGTGGGTCACATAAGGTCCCTGGGCCTCAGTTTCCCCCATGCCTGATGGTAGAATATGTCAGTAATACTCTACCCTGCACTGCAAGTTATATCTTTTCCATATTTTTTTATTCGACAGTTCCAGTACAATGTAATTTCTGAATGGTAACCAGACCTCTGTCATGCAAGTTTGTCCAGTGTTGTTTCATGACAACAAATGTGAACCGAGAAGCAGCAACAGATTATTTGAGTCTGGCCCCAAAAACTGGAGGAAGTGGGAAACCACTGGAACTTGACAGCTGCTCAGCACCAAGAACGGACTATGGTTTATTTTATAAACCACATTTATTTTTGCTCCTTACAAAAACATACCAACTGTAAAATATTCCTTCCAACTTATAAAACCACTTAGGTTGGGAGTAAAAATAGTGTGTGTTTGGGGTTAACCAGCTTTTGAAAAAAAAAAATGTCAAAATCACTGGCAAGCAGCGTAATGAACAGATGTGCTCGGCTATTCAGAGTTCACACGTCACACAGTCAGGCCTCAGCTCGGCCTCAACTTCATGTCTTCTCCAAATGAGCAGCATTTCCAACCTCCAGGTTTCCCATCCTCTGGAAAAGCCGTCGGCTGCCTGTCCCACCGGCTTCCGACGGGGGTGGAGAGAAACTTTTAAAGTAATACCTCACCGCCTTCTTAACAAGCCATTCATCCTTTCTGCATCCCAGAATTCCCTCCTCCATACCGCTTCGTCCATCCACAATGAACAGGCCCCGTCAGGAGAGGAGGAGGAGGATGAGGAAGAAGGTGTTTGGTCGCTTTTGTTGCACCCTGGTCAGCAGTCAGCAGAAACGATGAAATTGAAGTATTATAAACTTGCTCCAGTAAATGACAACTACAATAAAAGACACTGACCTAGAATGTACCAAAAATACAACGAAACTCAGGAAGGAATACCGGTGGTGCAGTGTGATTTGGGTGGTATTCGTGGAGTTGCTGCTCCTGAGACCTGTTACCAATAATAGGATGAAGATTAATGAAAGAATGAACTAGACTAGGATGATCCAAGTACAGGGTTAAGAGTGCAAAGCTAACAAATTCTGGAACGACAACAGATCCTAGAGCAGTGATTTCCGACGTGTGGATCATGGGTTTTAACCAGCCCACAGTGGTTTCCAATCCGGCCTGCTGGATTACTGCTTGAAATTATGATAAATAAAAAAAAAAGCACAAAAACTTGTTAGTTACAGTTTTTATGATTGTTCTGTACTGTACTGTATTGCAACCGCTTCATTTGATATCTAATTAGGTTCAGGAACCAAAATTTGTTCAACATCCCCATCCTAGGGCTAGCCGACACCACCTCTGTCCTACTAATATCCCAATATAACTAAGATCCATCCATTCATCTTCATCCTTCAACCGTCTGCTTCTTTTCCAAGAGAAATAGTAGTAGAAAAATGAAAGTAAATACATATTCAAATGCAGTTATTAAGCTTAGTCTTGAAATAACAGCTAGCCTTATCCTAATGTGACAACGTACATAGTCCGAAAATTAAATAAAAATGAATCCATGTAAACTGTAAAAGGCTTCAGGTTCTAATCCACCAGTTGCCAGGTTACCACTGAGGTGCTCTGGTCATAGCACTGTCCAGAACCACATAACTTCCAGTGGGCTCACCACCCACAGGAAGGCTCACAGTATGGAGCAGTGTGATTTGGGTGGCAGTGGTGGAGACTAGGGCTGGGTTAAAATAATCGATTAATTGATTTTAATCGATTTTTTTGTTAATAGGACGATATCGATTCATAAATCCAAAAATCGATCTTTTTTTTCCTTCTTTTCCCAACAACTTTACGTGAACTCATGCACCACAGGTGATTACGTATTTACGTGGTAAAACAAATGTAAAAATAACATGGCACTAAAATCTAAAATCTAAAACTAGAGTCTGCCTTGTAATTTTGGGTCAATATGACTGCCTTGAGTAAATTTGTGATGGAAATAAATGTAAAAAAATACATTTTTTATTAGCAAATGGATTAAGATACAATTTTAGCTTTGATTCTTCTGAGAATAACGTTGGTACTGAACTATAATTGATATGACAAAAACTGAATTGAGAACCGAAGCGGATCGTGAATAGAATCGAATCGAAACCCTTGTGGATCGAATCGAATCGATTTAGAAAATTTGAATCAATACCCAGCCCTAGTGGAGACTGCTGCCCCGAGACCTGGTAATGGATAAAAGGGTGAATGAATTTATTTGTTGCATGGACAATGACCCATAAAACATTAATATTTAGTCAAAGCTAAGAGTGAGCTCACATATCAGTACGAGGTAGCCAATAAAGGTATATTTGAAATTGCACTCAAATATATGCACGTAGATATTCTGAGGATCTCACTGTTAAAACTTTACTAAATGTTGTTAACTGCAGGTGGAGCAACGACGGTGACGCCGTCAGGTTCACACCCACGCAAAAAGGAAGTCACATTTAATTCAAGTGTGCAGATTCTGACATTGACTTAATAGCTCTGACTTTTTAATGGCTCTGACTTTGAGCAAAACAGTTGCAACAACTCAGCGTGTGACTCTTTGATCAGGGAATATGCTGTTGTGAATATTTATGTATAAAGTATTTGGTATTAATCTTACTAAAGTCATTTGGCAGGACAGATCTGTTCGCTCATGTCTGTATGCAGTATCAACCCCGGATCAAGCAGAGTGAGAGACTGCTGACAGGAGTTTACTGATTACTCTCAATAAACCATGTCGGACATCAATCATTAACAGATGAAATAGTGCAGTGTTAGCCTGCAGTGATAATGCCCTCCGTTTGCATTTTCTTTAGCTATCATTTTTACGATTAGCGATTAGGTGGGACGGTACGTCAGGCGCAGCAGGAGAACAACGATACTGTGCAATACGGCATAATGCAATTCGATATGGCACGATATCATGCAATGCAATACAATGCAATGCAATACAATGCAATGCAATACAATGCAATGCAATGCAATGCAATACAATACAATGCAATACAATATGATGCGATACAAAACAACACAATACATTACAAAATATTGCAAACCCAACACACTTTCTGTTCAACTGGCTCTGAAAATTGATTTGGGGCAGTTGGTGGCTCAGTGGTTAAGGAAGTGGACTTGGGTTTGCAAGGTCCCGAGTTCGAATCCCCCTACCGCCAAGTTACTGCTGCGGTGCCCTGAGCATGGTATCGTCCCCACACACTGCTCCCCTGTTCACTATAGTGATGGGTTAAATGCAGAGACATAATTTTTCTGAAGGATAATACCGAGCGATTAATATTTCTAGTTCTAAAAATAAAAATAAAAAAAATAACAAAAGATAAAACGTCTTGTGGGATGGTGGGATTTTTCATACATTACCCATCATTATAATATGATATTCAGTAATACACATGAGGATGCAAAAATGGAAAAAAAAAACACGTCAAAGAGTTACTAGTGTTTTAACATATCTGTCGAAATGAACTCTGCTTTAATGACAGTGAAAAATACCAACACGTCAAGTGTTGTTTGGAGAAAACATGGAAACAATGGCGCTTAAAGACATCGTCTGTCAGTCGTGCTCCAAAATTTAATTTCCCTGAGAGGAGCACATCACGGAGCAGAGTGAGTCATGAGAACAAAACTCCGTGGCGTCAAATAAGTGAAGATTGATGTTCAGACACTTGACAGGATCGATGTCTCACCAGGAAGTGGCCTGAATGATAAACATGAAGTGCTGGAGAGTCATTTCTGTGGCGACCTTACATTTACCTTCACTCAGTCTCGGTAATGAAGATACATTTTTCTGGGTGCTCTCTGTGTACTAGCATGAAACTTGATTAATCACCTGTTGTTTGTGCTTTTTCATTTTTGTTTGTAGTGAATTGTCATCCTACCTACTTCCCTTAAGGAGGTTGTGCCATTAAAACTTATTATTACAGAGTACTTTGCCGAAGAACAAAAACAGAAGTGATTGAAGTTTTAGGGCCACACAGCAGAAGGGAGGTTGATGCTCCTGCCTTACTGCAAAAAAAGATTAACTGTTTGATACCCAAGGAGTATATTCATTCTTTTATTCATCTTCATCCTTTTGTCCCTTACTGGGTCTCGGGACAGAAGTCTCCACGACTGAAGCAGCCCCTCATTAACCTTTCTTCTGAGGTGAATCCTAGAATTCCACACCGATTATTCTTTTTCAATTGAAATTAATTTCTTTACGTTTGTCTCTGTCTCTTTTCTTGTCCCTGCTGTTGTCTGGTGTTGGGTAATCGGCGTCATCACAGTCACCTGTGTCTCATTAGTCTCACTCCTGTCACCTGGTGTCCTTAGTAAATATACCACACTCCCTCACTCAGTCTTCGTGGGATCATCGTCGTGTTTGGGGCTGTTGTCATGTTAGGAGTTGTCTTGTCTGTCTTGGTCAGAAGTTATTTGGATATGTTTTGGGAACAGTTGTGAGATATTGTTTGGAGTTGGAGTAGCCAAACCATTTATGAAGGTTAGAGCTAAAGGTTTGGGTACATGGTAAAGTGTAAGTTTAATTTATGTCAGGTTTTGTTGTTTCTCTGTTAATAAATCCTTAAACACCAATGACAAGTCTCCCAGTGCTGCAATTGAGTCCTACCGTCTTCGTTGAAGAAACCCATCCTTAACGTGTCCATTTCTTCCTGTATAATTCAAGTTTTCCAACCAATATTTTGAACATCTTTATTACACATCTTTATCTCTTAACTTTACCTGGAGAGTATGACATTTGGCGTCTCATTTGTAACAGGTTTCGGTCCCTATTAGGACTACAACTCTTTAGTAAAGTACTGCCAGATATGGATTCAAGTTGGTACCACGTACACATCCCACATGGACTAATCACACTGCCACACAAACAAGGTCTGACAATTTTTTTTTTATTCACTGGCTTGGAATTTCGAGCCAAGTTTTTACAGCGATAAGGTTTCATTCCTTTATTCTGAAGTCATTGTTTCTACAGGGAGAAAGTTGCCAGTGTGTGTGTATGTGTGTGTAGCGTTGGTGAAGTAGAGCCATGTGTCCCTTTTAGTTCTATGTTTCATTTATTAAAATCAGGTAATCTCAGCGAGGTTTATAATTTCATTACTTGAAAGTTTCCCGTCCTGTGTTTGTGCAATGGAAGACAAAGCTTTACCATTAAGGCCCTTTTCTTAGTCTCTGCACGTCAGCTGACACAGCGTAACTCTCTGTTAGAAAAGGGATGGCGTTACAGCTAACACTAGTCAGAATTAATCCAAGAAATGTTATATGGACTGGAGGAAAACCAAACACCTTACCTCATGATTGATTGATTAAAATCCTGCCAATTTGTCCAACATTTACCCCACGACCATACAGATACAGAGGACAAAACAGGTGAACTACACAGAGACATTTTCTTTCCTCACCTGATCCACCTCTACGTTGGACTGCGAGCAGTAAGTGAATGGCTCCCACATATCCCCTACACTAACCATCAAAACCGGAGTCCCACAGGGATGTGTGTTGAGCCCATTCCTGTTCACCAAGATGTCAAACAGGATCCACACAGGGCCAGCGTGGCTGAAGGTTTTAGTTGCAACCTTTCCAGACACCTCCTGTGTTCACCTTACACGCCAATGACAGCCTCAGCACTTCACCCACCATATCTCAAACCTTCAGATGATACTGCCATCTTTGCGCTTTTCTCAGATAATCAATCCACTCTGGACTATCGTGTCACAATCCCTTCATCCAATGGTTGACAGACAACCATCTCAATATCAATGTCAACAAAAAAGAACTACTGTTCAGTCCCGTCATCCCCATCGTCATAGATACCCAATCAGTTGAGATAGAGAACAACAATACCTGGCAAAAACCAGGCAAAAACCTAGCTTTGGCACACGTTAGCACACCATGGACATTCCAAAAAAAGCCAACAGAGACTGTCAGGACTATATTTTGCACCTGACCTGCTGTTATTACCGTAATTTCTGGACTATAAGCCACAACTTTTGTCACACAATTTCAACGCTGCGGCTAATGTATGCATTTTTTCTAACTGCTCGAGGAGAAAAGGTAAGAGTGAGACAGGTGTTGTCTAGGAAGACGCAAGTCATAACCGCCAATAAACACCATAGAGGAAGAAGAAGTCCCAAACACAGCTGCCAAACTCTTTGGTCTTCCACCACACACCCCTCCTCACCAATGCATTACCCTGTTACCCTCATGGTCCTGTACCCGCAGGTACAGAGACACGCTAGATCTATCTATACCAGACATGGGCAAACTTTTTGACCTGTGGGCCACAACTGGTCCAAAAATTGGACATAGAGGCCGGGTCAAAAGCAGAAAGATGGAGTGTTTGTTTGAACTAAGATGAATGGCATGTAAAACTAATGGATAAAACCCAAAATGTTAAATTTCTAATAGCCTTCATGATGTCATGTACCAGGCGATGAAGGGAAAAGGCAGAAGTATAATAATGATATAAATAAATTATTTGTTTTGCACTGAAGTTTGCCCAGTTTGCCCATTCTGTTGTGTCCATGTATTAAGATGTTTATGTGTTTTATATTAATTATTATTGTGGTGAAGGAGAGAGAGTCATAAACTAGCACCCATTTATTAGATCCTTGAATGAAACATCAAGGACAGAGAACAAGGATGGACTTGTCTTTCATTCTAACACCCACTAACAGTCAACAAAGTACTATTGAATTTGTGTGCGTGAAACTCAGTAGCGCTGTTTTCTTTCTTAGTCATTTACAGTCGAGATAGATATAGTATCTATCGAGTCCTTGAGATATTTTCTGGACGGTCAAACTTCTCTTGAACGCATCAAAAAGCAGGAGGTAGTAATTAAAGCAGCGGGCTGCAGGTGTGTGCAGGTCAAGGCAGTCCCACCAGACAACAGTCAAACTCTGAGACTGAAAGAGGCTTTGAAAAACAGGAGACACCTCTGATTTAGAAGCACTGATAAAAAATGTGAGTCAGATCCTAACCTTAAGAGTAGATGCAAGTATCTTTGTTTGTTGTAATATTATTTATTCTGTGATGAGATGGGAAAGAAAAAGTTTGTTAACCACTTGTACTGAATTCTGCTTTATTTTCCACCAAGAAGGAGAGCAGATTGTAATGCAGTCATGGGCAAACTATGCACCGTTGGCTTTTGAAACAGCGCCACCAAACTTGTTTAAATCATGGCATTAATGTCCTCTAGTGATGGTGAGATGAAGCCTCATGAAGCTCTGAACCACCTCAGCCAAGTGGTTTGGAGAAACGGTTCATGTCTCGAAGCTTCATGCGCTCACGACACCACCTGCTGGCCAAGTGTATAATCACAGGCAACATAGTGTGATTATTAAATTAAAAATTAAAGATTAAATTCCTTTTTTTTGTCATTGTGACGTTGTGTGTGCACAACGAAATTTGACCCAAGTCCGCTTCCAACCACTAGGCCACTGCTTATACACTGATTATATTTATATATTATCTGATTATACACTTTGCCAGTAGGTGGTGTCGTGAGCACATGGCGCTTCAAGACATGAACCCAAGTGTTTCAAAGCCTCGTGAGGCTTTATCTCACTAGAACCACTTTCCGAAGCAGTCACGTGACACAGCCTGGGAGCGAGGCTTCGGACGTCATAATTTTGGCCCCTCCCCTAAATGAAGCAAGCCTCGATACGCGCTTTGCGGAAACACCCCTTCTTTGCCCGACACACGCTTCAAAGCCTCGGGACATCCCGTAACATCACTAATGTCTTCTATACCTCTATTCCTTGCAATGTCCTCATTTCCCCAACATCTATGTCATTGGTGTGGAACTCCAGGATTCAGCTCTGGGGCCAAATCTAAACCTGATTAGGGAGATTGGTGCCTTCCAGTGGCCACACCACCTGCAAGAAGGTTCATAAAGGGCTAGCAGTGTGATTTGGGTTGCCATTATGGAGATTGCTGCCCCCACGATCCAGAAACGGATGTATAGATTGATGGATATAAGGAGAGCAGATGTATATGTTTCTCATTACATGTTGCTTAATGTATAAGTGTGAAAGAGGGGCAGTAATAAGAAGAAATAATCCTTCCATGTTGACCCAAACCTGCCCTTCTGATTGGCTCCTTAAATAGCCAAACAAACAAAAAGAAGCTGACGCGCTCGGCCCACGAGCAGCATAGCTCTCTCCTCTGGAGACTAAAAATAAGGAATGCAACATCTAACACAAACAGGAACACCTGCAGCTCCAGCCAAGGCCATGGTCATGACAACCGATTGCACTGCGTGCAAACAGTTTACAGTGGGATGAAAGTGGGTGAGTAGGTGGGTGGGAGAGATTTCACAGATGGGCTCCAGTACTCGATACTGCACCATAAAATAACTAGAGACACAAGTGGGTGAAGAACAGATGATGGAGGTGAACGAAAGAATGTATGGTGGAAAAACGTAAACATGTCAAAGAGGCACAGGGATGATGGACAAGGTCTGGGATGTGGTTTGAGTGGGAGTCAGTGCAGTGAGGACCAATACCACAGGACTGACTGTAGGAATGTAAGAAAGGAAGTGAAAAGATGGGAAATCTTTTACCCAAGTTTTTTGACTAAAATGTCTACATTTTTTTTTCTGTCTGTATCCTGTTTTTAAGACATCTGCAGCAATGGTTTTTATCAGAAGATTCCTTTGTTGTAGAGATCTGGACAAGGTCTTTGATGCTTTAGCGGTGACTCTGATCCCCTTATTGAGCTACAAGCCGGAGATCGCCAAAAAGAAAGTCTGTTGCAGTTTGAAACTACCTCAGGTCCCATGGTAATGGATTACCCTGGACAGTCCAATTTGTAGTTACAAATATATATATATTTTTCTTCTGACCCGTGGCCACTTTAGCGTTTCCCAAAACTTTTTTATAGAGACACATAATTTAAAAGTCTTAAATTTTTCAGGTCAACATATATCATATGTATTATCTCTTGGACCATTCTTCTTTCCTTTAGCCTCGTCCAATTTTTCTGGGTTGCCACAGCGTTTTCCATCCTGTCTCCTGTATCTTCTACTCTCACTCCAACTACCTCCATGTCCTCCCTCACTGCATCCATCAATCTCCTCCTTGTCTCCTACCTGGTAGCTCCATCTCTAGGATTATTCTTCTACCAATGTATCCACCGTCCCTCCTCTGAACATGTCCAAACCATCACAATCTGTCTTCTCTAGCTTTTTCTCCAAACCTTCCTGTCTGTGTCCCTCTGTGATCCTGTCCATCCTTGTCTCTCCCAAAGAGAACCTCAGCATCTTTAACTCCTCCACCTCCAGCTCTGTCTCCTGTCTTCTGTCTATTCCTAGTGTCTCTAGTCCATCCATCATGTCTGGTCTCACCACTGTCCTGTAAACCTTTCCCTTCACCTTAGCTGACTCTCTTCTATCACAGATCACTCCTGACTCTTTCCTCCAGTTGGTCCATCCTGACTGTCCTCTATTCTTCTCCTCTCTTCCACAGTCTTCACTGATCTGAACAGTTGATCCAAGGTTTCTAAACTTTTGCACCTTCACTACCTCGTACCCTGAGAGGTGATTAGAGGAACAGAACCTCTTATCAACCCAATGGTTCCAACCCAAACATAGCTTGACACAGTGTGGACTTTTTCTACGCCCTGCCTCCACTGACTGCACATAACTTGGGTTCCATTTTATATCCATTACATATTTCAACAGTATATCATCAACACACTAGCCTGTGTAAGGATTATTATCATTTTTATTTATTTTTACATTTTAAAAAAGTCCATTTGTTTTTATCTCTGAAGGACTTGTTCCAGAGGCAGAAACTTCTGTCCCACTTCTGCGCCTTCATATTTGCAGGCTGAAGTCTGTGTCTGTTTCTTATATACAGTCATTGGTGGAAGCAGAGGCACATTCCAAGCTTTAATCTGGGAAGTCTTGTCTGGCAGTGTTCATGAGCTCCTCTGTGAGGTGAAAAGGCTTCTGTTTATAGCTGCAGCACCTGTTCATATTTATCCCACAGTTGTATAAAACACAGGTTTCCTTTTATGCATAAAAATCGTGAGGCCAGCACAGCTACTTATGGTGATGGCAGCGAGGGCCAGGCTACAGGTGCGGAGGGAGTCTCTCCAAGTTTGGATTCCAGGAGCGGAAGACACGAGAAGACTCAAAGGTTGTCCTGGGTGTAGAAGTGCATTGTGTACTCGCAGCGAAGAGCGTACTGTACAGATGTAAGCCTTATTTACGTAACTGCTCCCCGAGTCCAAGTGTGCTGCTTCCAGATGGTCCGGGGTCAGAACGGGCCTTCATCTCCCTACTCCAGATGTGTCCAGGTGTGGCCCGCAGTGCAGTGTCACGCCATGGAGCCCAGACTCCCCTAAGACCACAGCACAGGTCAAGTGGTCAGCCCCGTGTTCTGCTGGAGCGTGTTGATTGTGTCTGGATTCACTGCCGTCTCTCGCTCTCTCAAGTGTGCTAAAGTGAATGAAGCTTTGGAGGTTGAATAAAGTAATTGAGTGATTCATCGCTCTGTAACTGTGTTTGGCAGGATGTGGCCGTCTGTCCAGACAGTACAGCTGTGTCCATTGATATCTTCATCAAGGAGAACAGGGTCACGCTTAAGGACGAGGATCTGGCAACTTTACAACAGGAAAGGATCGTTGGAGCCTCGCATTCTTCGGCACCGAGGGTAAGCCAGAGTCGCTGGGTTGAATTTAAACAAAGATTTTATAAGATAGAGAGAAGAGCATCTGCAGCTTGCAGTGGAAAATATAAGGGGGTGCAGGGGGAAGAAAGACAAAGGAAATCATCTCTCCACTGGCTTTATGTGAAGTCAGATTCCAGATCACAGATAAGATCAGCAAGTAAACTTTGTGTGGGCTAACATGCCGTGGTTCAAGCCAGAACTCTTTCACCTGTTCACACAAACACAGTTTTTTTTCTGCGACCACAACTAAGGGCCGTCAATAATTGGGATGATCACATGCATCAAGCTGTATAATGATGGATCAATGGAAAAAAATTCACTTTTATCTGGACAGATAACAGAGACAGAGACATAATTGACAGGTGTTAATATGAAAAATCGTGAAGCTTGTTGCTTCCTTATAGTTCAAAGATGCCTTTATTAGTAACACAAGGAAAAAGTATTGTAAAGAATCAAGGCTTCAGGTTCTAATCTCCCAGCTGCCAGACCCCTGAGACTCGGAGCAATGGAAAGAGGATGAAAATGATAAATGAATGAAGACAGAGTTGGCTCAAAAAGCATTCTGAAAACTTTAGTCAATTTAACAGGCTTCCAAAAAAAATGACCCAAAAAATATCTCTTGCGACCCATCTAAGCGTCCCGACCTAGTCTTTGGGAAACATGTTGGTAACCCAGCTCTACAACATTTAAATATTTCAAATAAAATCATTCATTCTTCCACCTTTGACAGATTAATCTTGGTGTGGGTCACAAATAGGTCCTAAAATTGGCAGGAGGTGAGCAGATGATGGAGATGGAGTGGTCATGTGAACTGAGACCAATGACAGTGTCAAAGTCGTACAAAAGTCATGCAAACATTCTATAAAAGCTAAAATGTATTTGGACCTCTCCGACAAATATAGAGTAAACATAGACTTTGCATTAATAAGAAGTATTATCACAAAACAAATCCATTTAACTTCTTATCCATTCGACGTCCACCCTTTCAACCTGTCCTCTCCCTTATCTTCTACTCTGACTCCAACTACCTCCATGTCCATGTCAATCTCCTCTTTGTCTCCTACCTGGTAGCTCCATCTCTAGGATCTTTCTTCAACCAATGTATCCAATGTCCCTCCTCTGAACATGTCCAAACCATCTCAATCTGGCTTCTCTAGGTTCTCCAAACTTTTCTGTCTCTCTTGTCCCTCTAATGACCTTATACTCGAGCTTATAACAAAACATAACTATTAATTGATTCAGAAAAGTTTGGCAGGCCAAATAACCATACAGAATGTGCCGCATCCAGTCCCCGGGCCTTAGTTTGTCCATGCCTGGATTGGTCTGGATGTGTTTAATTGCCTTGATTTAGACCTCCACCTTGATCTCATGCTGATGTAGCCGTAGCGCACACTGCCCTCCCCCACCGCATCCTTCATTCATATTCCACCTCTGCCTCTATTTCTTTATTTCAATGTTTGTGCGACAGAGTGATGTGACAGTAGAGAGCAGACAATGTCGGGTTACCCTGGCAATTTTGGGAAAGAGGATGGAAGTATCCTGGGCGGGCAGCATCCCTCCTCCCGATGCGGTGCGACTTCCTCTGATGATTCATCAGCCCGCACCATGAAGGTTGGCGACCCCAATCTGAGTTAGGCAGGAGAAGTAGGAGGAGCAGAAGAAGGAGGCGGACGAAGAAGGGGTATAATCAGGAGGAGGGGACAGAGATGCTTACTTCAGTGGCACTTGCTAATAGGCAGATGTCCTTGTCCATGACACAAGTAAATCACATCTCCTGTGGGTTGAAATAAAAGAAAGAGAGAGAGAGGGAGAGAGGGGGAAAAGGAGAAGAGAAGGGAGGAAGGAGGGTGAGGCAGAGATTGAGATTGCTATCTGAAAAAGTTGTGCCGGAAGTGCGTGCGTTTGCGAGTGAGTGAAATTAACAGCAATTAGTCAGAAAAGATGAAGGGAAGAATCCAGCAAACATCAAGAGGCTCAACTATTTGAATGAAGTGATGAAATGTCTCACATCAGTTCAGTCTTTTTGCTGATTAAATTCCTAATTTTCGTTGTTTCGGATATCGCTCTGTGAAAAATAAAATCTTATAATTGTTGTTGTGAATCAGCATTTTCCATCTCCCCCTGTCCTCTGCATCTTCTACTCGGACTCCAACTACCTCCATGTCCTCCCTCACTGCATCCATCAATCTCCTCTTTGTCTCCTACTTAATAGCTCCATCTCCAGGTTCATTTCTCAACCAATGTATCCACTGTCCCTCCTCTGTGAACAGTAAAATATCTCCATTAATGTTCATCAATATTTCTATTGGGTCCCCAGAAAAATAGTTTGGGAAATGCAGTGTAGATGGAAGTTAAGGTTCTCTAACATGGGTGATATATATATATTTACTTGGGTCGAAAAATCCATCAGCTGCCAGGTTGCCAAGGAGACACACATGCACATGATTTTCTGTGGGCTCACCACCCACAGGAAGGCTCACAGTGTGGTCCAGTGTTATTTTGGGTGGCAGTCGTGGAGACTGCTGTCCCCGAAACACAGCAACAGGTTTCCATTCACGTTTCCTTAAACTTCCCACCACGCCTAGGTTCTCATGGTGACAATTGTTTTAAATGTTCTCCACCTGTAATTTTTCAGAGGATTGAATGGCTGATTTTAATTCTTTTGAGGTCTTTTTAAATTTTTTGCCAGTCTCATAAAAGACCACAGTCTTCTTTGTGAAGGCCGAGGACAACTTTTTGGATCTTACCATTGTGCTCACTCAACAGTGACTGCCAGGGTACGTGATTTTTGCCACAACGCTTCAGTTGTGCGACGGCGAGCAGACAGGCCTAATTTTTTGCTCAGTTGTGCGATTTGAGTCTTGAGTCGACACGCGATTAACACCTCTCCATCAACTCCCTCAAAACTTTATGATCGATCATGTGATTTCAAATGTTTGAAATCCTGACGATTTATCCACTATCCGTGCCACCATGTAACACTGCACATGGTTTACAATGTGCTGATCACGTGCACCTCAGGTGATGCACCTGTGAGGGAATTTAACCATTTTAAGTGGGAAAATATGACCACTGTCCTCATTTATTTCTAATCTGAAGTGCCATTCTGGTTAAACCACATTTCAAAGAAAAAGCTTTTCTTAATTTTTAGTTGTATCACTGGTATCTCTTGTCACCCATCATATCAAACATCATTCGTCATTCTTCTTCTGTTTGTCCATTGGTCACAGGGGCAGATGGTGCCATTCAAATATCATGGCACTATATTGTGAACCTTCCTGTGGGTGGTGAGCCCACAGGAAGTGATTTGGGTTGGGACAATGCTACGGTCAGAGCAACTCAGTGGCAACCTGGCAGCTGGTGGATTTGAATCTGAAGCCCTGCAGACCCAAGTCTGTTTCCTTAACCACTGGGCCACCACTGTCGACAATATCAAATATCCATATGTTAGAAATAAACAAGCTTTCATAGGGTGACCCACCATTGTCACATGACTTTAGGGACCTTGACTTTTACAGAGGCCACAAAACCTGTCCGCAGATTCTCAGCAGTGCAACTACTGACTGGGTTCTCATGGTCCAATCAGCACAGATATCAGATTGGTTCTCTGCATCACGGAGTAAATGAGCAGCATCTTCCTGTGTTTACTCCTGTGGGAGAGGGAGTGGACCTCGGTTGTGTCTACGGCCTCAGAGATAAACGAAGATGACTTTAATCTTCCTCTAATTGGTGCTCTTAATATACCTCCCACTTCTTCATATGGCTTCCTGTCTAGACTGGACTGGTGCTCTACCTTTGCATACTCAGTCTTCCATAAGACACAGTGTTCACTTTCACATAGACTTACGTTTTTTTTATTGTAGCCATCTTGTCCCCAAGCTGAGGGTTTGTTTTAGACGTGTCCTTCAGCTGGACTTTATCTCTTCAACCACTTGAGTCAGGGGGCGTGAGGCAACCAAGCAACGTTTGCACCTCACAATCACTGGAGCTCCTCCAACCTTCTCCCTCCAACAAAAGGGCAGCGAGTGTGACTCAGCCGTTCCGCCGGAGTTTGGCTGTCTGGATGTTTAACAACATGGTCAGAAATCAGTGGGACCTGATGCCATAAAAATGCTCGAAATATTTGGAGAGATCCCAGTGAAACTGTATGTCAGTGATCATCAACGGGTGTATTGTGGGCCAAATATGGCCCGAAAAAAACATCAAATCCGGTCCAACACTATCCACACCCCCCCAAAAGTTTTTTTTTTCAATTTTTTGCGAGTTGTACACCTTTGAAATGTCTGTCCAGAAAATATGGAGACTCATAACAATATAGTTGATAATCCTTTCTATATTCCTTTAGATAAAAAATGTCCAAATGTGACTGCAGAATAAGATTTGATAACAGTTTAAAAGTGAACATTTGACGGCACTTGCTTTGGCCCAGAGACAATGTCTCATTGTCATTGGTGTGAGAGTTCAACTCCTGGGCAAGATCAAATCTCGCTTGAGGTGGTTGGCTGCCACCACCTGGAGGAAGGTCCATGAGGGGCGGATTTGGTCCAAAGTGATTTAGGCATCCAACTTATTGTATGCATGGTGTAACATTTGACCAATTTCTGCATGTATTTTATTGTGCAAAAATGGTAGCTGAAAACACCTTTTGCAAAACATTAAGAAAACATGGAAAAGTCCACTTCCAGAAGACTTCCAAAATCCATAAATCTGGTGACAAACTCGCTCAAAACATGTTTTTTTTTTAAATCAGTGTGAACCACTTAGTTTCCCTTGCTGTCAGGGACTTACTTGTGCAGTTGACTGATTTCTTCCAGCGAGCATTTGTTCTCTGACAGCTGATTTCAGCTGGAGCTTCTGCTTTCCCCAAAACTGCAAATGAGACACGATGGCCAGAAAAGTCAATCTCCGCAATGGAGATCGATGTTGATCCCATCAACTGTGGTCATCGTCATGTTCTTCGTCACCATAATTGAAACTCACCAAAAATACATCACCGTGAGGTCAATGGCGTCTTAATTTAGGCTGCTGGAACAAACCTTTGTGATTAATTGGTTTTCGAGTTATCAGACACTTGACAGGAAGCGAGAGAGGGCCACAAACAGGAAGAAGCGGAATGTGCTTCCTGATGGCTCATGGTTGTTTCATGGGGCAGATTCCTTGTGCCATCACAAGTGACGCACCGACACACGGACCCTCGCGCACACACAAACACAAGTTGATATGAGGAGTCAGGAATGTTTTTCCAGTGAAATCAGGGAGAAGCAGACGGTGAGGAAACACAAACAGAAAGGGCCAGATAACATGGAGGCCGTGTGTCCTTATGCACTGTGACCAATGAGAGAACACGCTCAGAAAACAGAGGAGACAGAATGCAAACAATGAAAAGTACCAAAAAAAAAAAAAAAAACTCCCCGTTACTACATCATTCTTGGTATTTGACTTAAAAATATACAATCGAGAACCGAGCAACACCTAGTGGTGATGATACACTATGTCATCACATGGACGTCTTCTGCACAGAAGAAAACATGAATTGTCAGGATAAACCTTTGATATTATTCTCTGCTTCATAGCTTTGGGGTTTTTAAAGACGTCTAGGAATTTTGCATCGTTCAAGGTATGACCACAAGAGAGGGTTGAGTACAATTGACACCACTGTTTTCCAAAACTCCTGTGGACCCATACAATATAAAAAGTAAAAAGGCATTATTTGCAAACCATTGAGCATTAATAAACCTTAATGAAGATATTTTATTGTTCGCTTAGTTAAATCTGAACAATAACATGTTTTAAACATGTGAAAACAGTAACCGAACCGACAAAGATGAATTTGAACTCTAAGCGAAACATGACCCCCCAAAAATATCTCTTGCGACGGACCTCAGTGTTGCGACCCAGTCTTTGGGAAACAATGATTTAAACCAGGGGTTTTCAAAGTATGGGGCGGGCCCATACTTGGGGGGCGCTGTGCAATGTTGAGGGTCACACCCCGTGTGTGACCCTGGGGAGCATGCTTTTTTTCCACCGTACTACAACAAAGTGTAATTGCACATCCTTGTAAGTTGAACTATATCTCTTTCTTTTGGTTTGGTTGGTTTGGCGCAAATTGTTTTCTTCTTGCGGGGGGGGGCAGAAAAGGATTGGGAAGCACTGATTTAAACCATCAAATTGTGGACAAGAGTGAGTCACATTCATATCATATGTGTATCATAGTAGATAGATAGATGTATAATTACGATAGATGGTATCTCAATCATTATTGTCCAATATTACTTATATATATATATACATACATACATATATACACATGCATAAATATATACACATATGTACTTAATTATCCAGCTATTACATTCAGTCTCAGGGGCAACAGTTTCCACGACTGGCACCCAAATCACACTGCACCATACTGTGAGTCTCTCTGTGGGAGGAGAGCCAACTGGGAGTTATGTGGTTCTGGACTGTACAGCTGGTGGATTAAAACCTGAAACCTTTAAAACAATTTAGATATCGTTTTATTATAATTAATAGTCGTGGCTGTGTTTATTAAGCTCATGCCAACATTAAAATGTGGTTTGCATGGATGTAATGCAAACCCCCTCTGCAGTATCTCCCTGGTACCAAGACATTGATTTATTTCCCCTAAACCTCATTTATTTATAGTTATTGAAGAGGTACTTCAATATTACCAAAGTACCAGTGATAAATGCTCGAGTAAGAGTAGAACATGTATCTTAGTAAGATAATGCACAAGTCCGTACATTGTGTGCGTTGGTGCAGATGCTGTGGACATTCGTCATCGGAGGTGAGTGAGAACTGACAGACGTGAGGGCTGCTGGTCACAGCGAGCCTACGTATTTATGAAATTAACATTGGCCGTCCTTGTGGACTTCCTGATTGAATCAGACTGGCCTGATGACGTCATACGGGGTTTTAAGTCATATTTCGGATTAGGCACAGTGAGGGAGTAAGGCAGCGAGAGTATGAGTCACTGCCTCATTGATGATTGTCTACACTGAGTGGTCAGATAATTCAGGTGCAGAAAAAAAGACACGGGCACAGCCCGACCGCCTAATGGCACTCAAATAAAATGACTTATTGGGAACTTGCAAAATACACCTTTTAAGAAGATTAAATAGTATTGATGCTCCACCCTCCCCTTGTCCCTTGTTTTTTTTTTTTAACTAAGCAATGATAAACCAATCCTTAATGCTTTATATTCATGGTCATGAGTTTAAATAACTGATAGAACTGCTGCTCAGTGTTGGCTCTTGGGACATTACTGTAATGTAGGAAAAAGACTTGATCTGCACCCGATGCATGTAAAACCTGAATGTGTTTGAAGGCAGTTTATTTTGCATATGCTTTACCGTCTTAATAGCTTATATTTTAGGGGATTTGTTTCTATTTTAAGGAAGGAAGGAAAGCAAACTCTTTGTCATTGTGATTCACCATTGCACACAAAGAAATTCGACCTCTGTATTTAACCCATCACCAACATGAGCAGTGGACATCTTTCAGCACCTGGGGAGCTTTGAGTGGGGACAGTGCCTCAGTGATAACCTGGCAGTTGGTGGATTCGAACCTGGAGCCCTCCAGACCCCAGTCCAGTTCTTTAACCACTAGGACACCACTGCATTCCCTATGGACTTCATATATGACTTTCTTTGTGGCAAATATGTAATCAGAAGCAACAACAAAACATGGCATAGCTATTTCCAGTGGTAGAGGAAAAAATCCTGTAACTTGAAATCCCTTAATATTTATGTTTTTTTAATTGAGAAGCTGAATCTAAACGTCATCGCCCTCATGAAATTTATATTCCTCTTTAACATTGTATGACACTGTTATGCCTAAAATTATGGACTGATCCAACTGGAAGGGATAAAGGAAAATATTGCAATTATATAGTGCAAAAAGTTAAACTAATCTGCACCATGGATGGAGTTGGTTGAGGCAACTAATAGCATCAGAAACATATTTATACAAATATATATTTATTATTTATTTATTCTTTACTCAAACACACGTCAATACAGAGAAGTCCAAACTGGGGGGAGAATCATGTTTTTGGAACTTAATGATATACCTCCCTCTTGTGGTAGAATTAGAGTAGTGGCTTCACAGTTCAACCCGAAGAGTTGAACGACCGTTTCTAACATGTTTGTGACATCAAATCCAAATACAAAAAGGAATAATAAAGCACTTCATTATTCAAATCACAATGCCCTGTCTGTATATTTAAAGTACTCAGGTGATCATACGTCAAAACGATATGAAATCACATCTCGACTCCTGATGAGCGCTTCTTTTTGCACCCCAATAGGAGTGTGCAAGTCCGACACCTGGAAGTTCAACACATCAATGTCTGATGCTCCAAACGTGGCCTCCACCTTCACCTTCTCATGCAGGTTAAAGTGAACTTGCTTGTTTGTCATGGCCAACAGGCAGCGTAGGAACTTTTCTCTCAGTACTGAGCGTGCGTGCTGCTCCTTCTGCAGCTCCTCGGGGTCCAACTCTGATGCAGCAGAAGTGGATATGGAGGTGCGACAGAGGGCAATGAAACGGGGTGAGTTGGGGTCGAATCCACGGCTGTTAGGATCTGGTCCTTTGGGCAGACGGAGAACAGGCACTGGTGTTGCCATATTAAGTCGCACTGTAAAAGAACAAAGCGGACAAATAGAAATGAGACAACATAAAAGTTGAAACACTCAATTATATGGTTTAAGGGATACATAATCTGACAACCATGGTCAATATGGAGTGACCAATAATGCAGCTTGAAAGCTTGTAAACAAGGTTTCGTTGGAATATTGAGAAAGTAGTTTTTTAAAACAAACTACAAGTTACTGACAACATAAAAAGAATAGAAAAAAAACACACACACATTATATCCCATGAATAGAAATATTTCAAAAGAATATTTCAAGTAAGAAAACCTAACTGTAACTCAAAATAAGGGTTATTTATGCTACATTTCGACTAAACATCCATGAATTGAAAAACACGCCACTTACTGCACATCCGGGTTTTTCTTTTTTCATTAACAAACAACGAGCCTCACACAATCTACCTTTTAAGTATATGTTTGTGACATTTCTTTACATTTTCTTTTACGGATTTTAGCAATTTTATCTCAACACATACCAATTGTACCCGCTCTAACGACAGTTGTAGTCAGATTGTTAGTGTTAGCATGAGGGCGGAAGTTAATCTTCTTTTATTGATGCAAGGGAAATTTGAAACTAAATGGTGATATACTGCCATCGAGCGGTTGGAGCTTCGCTTTTAGATATAGACAGTAAAGCGGAACCCCGAAGATCAGAACCACTGTTTGCATTGATGTTGTATCACCGCGTCCATTCCTTACGGGTCTACAAAAAGAGAATAACAACGAGGTAATTAAGAAAATATTTTTTTATTTATTTCTTAAACATTTATCCCTTTTCATTTATTTCAGTAGTTGTGTTATTTCAGTAGTTTTGTTATATGCTCGACTGTAACTCCCGTTAAAGGAAAGGACAAAATACGTGTGACCAATAGCATAGTTAGCCATCGTTAACCATAGATAACTGTGTTATCATTGATTTTGTAATACACCATATTTTCTGTGTCAAAGTAGTAAATTTACCCTGTCATACTATTAGTTTTTTTTTTCATTCATTCTGCTCACTCCCTGTTGAAATTTAAAACTTCCTGAAACTAAGACCTACATTAGGGTTAGTACGGAGGGTAATAATAAGTATTAGTTTTGGGACAAAAAGAAAAAAAAACTCAATGTCTTTACTCATCTGTAGCTGTTTTAAAAAGAACTGTAGCAGTACAGTTTGACCATGTGGTTGAGTAGTTTATTTATGGAACATTAGCAGTCAGAGCAGACCAACCTGTCTTCATGGAACAAAAACCTGGAGTCACAGCAGCTCTTAATTAACTGTCTGGGCACCTATCTTAGGTAATGGGTGCCATGTCTGTGACCCCTGGTCTAGAACGGTTTGCAAGGAACAGACCTGTAAAATGCTGGAAAAATTAGTTTTTTTTCCACCTTACTGATTAGTGGTTTTCTTAACTTTTTTTCCCAATTTCCCATTCATTTATAGAGCACATTGTATGCATTTTATATGCTTTCCAAAGATGGTTTACAATGTTTACATCCTCCTGTGGTTATAGACCCGCATCGGCTGAGGTGATGATAGAAAAAAATGGGAGAAACCCAGGATGGGCAGGTGGACAGTTGCACATTATTGTATTTACAGGGTTAAGGCTATATGATGTTGGGTCCCTTTTAATTCAGTGTGTGCAAGTGCTTATTCCTTCATGAAAGAGATAAGTACGACTTTCTTTTTGTGATTTTATTAATTTTTCATTTTATTTACCCTTGATAAATAGAAAAGTTAACTGTTAATTAATAATCCCTCTGAAGTATCCTTGGGGAAATTATGGATTTTACAAGACTATGACTTCACTTCCCTCTTCTGTTCAGCTAGGAGAAATCACACTGTCATCACTGGTCTAACTTGTGTCAGCTGATGCCTGGATATTTTTTGCTGACACAGTGTTTTGTTGCTCTGCGGTTTTACAGTTGCCCTTGCTTCCCGCTCGTCACAACAGTGACAGTGAAACCTCCAGAAATGAAAAGCTTCTTATTGGATCACTTGGGTTTAATTATGTTTTGCCAATTAACAGGTAATTGCCCTTGGCGGCCTTGGAGGCGAGATGGATGTAGTACACGTCAGGACTAAATGGAGTCTTCTACTGGGTAAATCGCACACCACATGTTGACATTGTAAAAAGTCAGGCTGGTGTCAGGCCCTGATCTATAGAAATAAATGCACTGTCTTAAAATGAATGTACTTTTATTCAGACTTACAGTAACCTCTGTTTTTCCTCACTCCTCATGTTTTTCCTCATTCCTTAATTCATTTATCCTGTTGAATCTTACTTTTTTAGGGAGTATCAATTTTTATCTTTAGTATCAAAACATTTTAATGGTCCTCGCTTCTGTCCTGGGCTTGTCCAGTTTGCAGGTGGAAGCAAAAATGTAAAAGAGTGAAATCAGTTCGATACAATATGTCATGGGGGACAGGGTAGAAGAAGTAAAGACTGCAAAGTCCACAGTATGTGGTCATTCTAGGTGCAGGATGAAAAAGGTCCCACAGCAGTCTAGGCCTATAATTGCATATGTTTAGACTATTTTAATCAAAAGATAATTTGAGACCAAATATCCAAATTCTGACATTCATTTTATGATATTGACTTCTAGATGTATAAAGCAAGTGAAGCAGATCATATTTAATCTTTAATCAATCTGTGCATGTTTTTCAGTGGGGCTGCTGTGGCAAAACTGTCTGTGTAGAGGTGAGTCAAATAACAACTGTCCTATTGTCTGAGTCAACGTGTGGCCTCACCCTTTTATCTCAGAGTAAGTTTTTTATAATTCTGTGTGTCTGTTTGCAGAGGTTGCTGCGGGTTCACCGGCTAACAAATTATGCAACTACCAGTATGTACAACCATGAAACCTTGTTTTCGTTATCTCATCAATGTCTCTTTCACTGAATCATCTGAATTTTACTAACACAATGAGTAAGGTTCAAATGTCATGTAGTCACACAAGAATCCGATTTTTTCTTTTGAAAATGATTTTCAATGGCGCCATTCCTACTGAAATGTATATGCACATTAACCTAAGTTGATTGTGTAATGTCATTTCAACAGTTAGGCCTTTACTGTGGACCAGAGGTTCAGTTCCTCCACCCAATCTAACTGCTGCCCCCGTGATTGTTGGATGGATGCATTCCTCCACTCAGCCAATTGGGCTTCTACCTGTAGAGCATACAGAGTAAAACACATTGTTTGGAGATAAGCACTGATGCGCAAAGATCTCTAGCCTTTTAAGTCAAAACAGGTAAACTAACTAAACGAAAACAAAGTTTTGATGACACAAGCCAGGGGTCAGTGAAGGGTTGTCTGAAAGTGCCATTTTATTTGAGAAGAACAGCGAGCTAGAAAACATGTAATAGTGAATTTTCAAACGACGGAACATATGCAAAGAACTCCTCTACGTTGGGTCAGAAATCCAAACATCCCAATCACTATGCTGAAAATGAGAAGAAGGATGCAAACATTAGTCTATGCTACATGCGTCCCTCCTGCAATATTACTGTTATACTCTGTTAGGTGGCCGGACAGTAAGGACAGATATCTTAACAGACGTTATCATGTTGCTATCAGCTGAATTTCAGTTGTGTTCTTTTCTAACTCAAATGGTTCAATGTCAATGTCCCAGATCTAAACATGTTGTTAAACCCAAATATCAAAATGAAGTAAATAATTATAATTGCGGCAGTGGTAGCCTAGTGGTTAAGGAAGCGAACTTGGGTCTGCAAGGTCCCCGGTTCGAATCCCCCTACCACCAGGTTACTGCTGAGGTGCACTGAGCATGGTACCGTCCCCACACACTGCTCGCCCACTGTTCGCTTTAGTGATGGGTTTAAGGCAGAGGCCAAATTTTGTTGTGTGCTGTGGTGTGAATCACAATGACACAATGACAAAAAAAGGAATTTAATCTTTTTTGGGGGAGTGGTGGCGTAATGGTTAAGGAAGCGGACTAGAGTTCAAATCCCCCTACTGCCAAGTTACCACTGAGGTCCACTGAGCCTGGCACCGTCCCGTCACTGCTCCCTGGGCGCTCAAAGCTGCCCACTGTTCACTTTGGTGATGGGTTAAATACAGAGGTCGCATTTCGTTGTGTGCAGTGGTGTGAATCATAATGTCATAATGACAAGGAGTTTGATTCCTTCATAAATAAATACAAATAGGCTTTGGTTTAGCTCAGAGGTAATATCTCTGGTATTGAAGTGAAACTGCAGGGTTCACTTCCTGGGTAAGTACCCATTGTGGTTTCTGTGTTTGCTGAATATGGAGGTAGTTGGAGTTGAAGATACAGAGGACAGGGTGAGATGGAAATTGTTGATTCGCTGTGGCAACCACTGAGAAAAGGGACGAGGTCGAAGGAAAAGAAGAAGAAGTTTGTTCATATGGGCCCTCGCTTTAGCCCAGAGGCAATGTCTCTGTCTTTGGTGTGAATCTCCAGGGTTTTCCTCCTGAGCAAGTTTGAATCCAGGTTAAGGTAGTTAAGGTAGTAATTTGGGTGGCAGTTGTGGAGAGTGCTGCCCCCGTGATCCATCAATGGATAAGTGAATGAAAATGAATGGGTGTGTGGATGTTTGTTCAACTGTTGAGGTACTATGAGTGAAAGCAGGAGACGTGCTTAGTTAAAAAAAAAAATCAAAATTAATGTTAAATTAACAAATAATTTCCTGACCTGACATGTCTATAGTTACTCTGCTCTGACAGTTGCATTCGTCATGACAGCCTGCTCAGGAATCTGGTTGGAGATCAGAAAAACACAACAGCTGAATCACCTTAAAACTAAGGACAAGCTTAATAACACGACTGTTCCACCATATGGGATCAAACAGCAAAAAAGTTACTCACTCCTCTAGAAAAGGATTGAGTAACTTTTTTGTGGTTTGATCACAACAGTCCATTTTAAGATGCAATTGTGACAATTGATGAGAATCAGTACAAATCTTACTTTCAAACACTGATAAGACAAGGAACCTAGACATAGACTCAACAATTGTGTATGCTGTGGTATGATTGCACCAGGACTTGACAATCCACCTCCACCTGAAGGAGAAGCCAAACTGCTTTATTAATAATAAGGTGATTCGTAGTCAGTGTACAAACCTTGGTACTAGTGATTTATTTTTATCCTCACTTGTGTTTTTACAAATCTGTACAAATCATCAGAGGCGGGTTTGCTTTTTTTCCATGTCAGTGTTTGTCAATGAATTTAGTAGCTGTCTTTCACACAGTCGATCCCTCAAATCTAGTGATTCTCCTGGCTCGTAATTCCGCTAAAAGAAAGGCTTTAATGGACAAAGTGCTATGGTGTAACTGTAGTAACAAGTGCGATTAAATTGTGCTGGTGCTAAAATTACAAGGTGCTGTAACATTTTTCACAAATCATCCATTAGAGGGCAGACTTCTCAGGGCTCAGAGTGGCTGGCGGTACAACTACAGCAACCACTGCTCTCTTCCTGCATATTACGTGTACATTTACACATTGCTTTAACATTATATCTATTTAAAGCCAATGACTGGAATATGAAATGCTGACTATGGTTTTATGTCTTGAAGAAAAAGCTGTATGGGACTGGTGTATGACAGCCGCGTGGCTGTGTGCTGTGAGAATAGATTTCATCAAGGACAAGGACTGTCATGCTGTGGGGAACAAGCCTTTAACCCCAGTGTGGCTACTTGTTGTAAAGACACATCCACAGGTAATGACTACACTCGAGTCAAGTGTCAAATCTCTAAAGTATCTGTACTTGACAATGTAACATAATTATAGTTTCAAAATCTTTATATTACCACCATAATAAACCTTGTGTGTGACGGTAAGGTTCTTCATCATCTTACTGGCCTCCACCCTCTTCACTAGAAACAGACGCTCTCAGAAGAAGGCATACTGGGTTGTTTACCTACTCAATGTCCAACACTGAGAGAATGACATAAACATGTGTAAAAATGTATTTTTATACACACACACACACACACACATTGCTACAGACCTCAAAACTTAACATGGCCATCAGAGCTTCACAGAATGGGTTTCCAGAGCTGAGTAGCTTGATTCAAACCGAACCATCATCAATCCTGCTTGGTCAACATCTGTGTGGCCTCGCAGATATGTTTTTATAAGAATAGCCAATACTTCCCGTAACACACCCTTAAAAAACTGAACACTAAAGCACTGTGCAAAATACTCATAACGGAAAAGAAAACAGAAACAGAAAGCGAGAACAGCTTTCACCATTTTACTATAAATAATTAACATGTGACATGAGCCAAATGTGTGAAATATAATGCCCAGTAAAACCTTACTTCAAAAGATGCTCTGAACAGTGACCGCTGTGTTTTAATGTATTCTGTTCCTCAGCTAATGTTACATCAGGTCTGAGTATGGAGGTCTCAGCCTGCTGTGGAGTTATGGCCTTCAACCCACTCAATGAGATGTGCTGCCAGTTAACTGTTGTCACCAGACCTTCACCAAAGTCCAACTGCTGCAACAAAGGTGAGTAGAGCCAGTCTACTGAACAATTCCTTCCTCGTTGCAATGAAAGACAATAATGTACTAAAAGTTAAAGAGCTCTGTGAGTGTTAGTGTGGTGTAATGAGTGTGCCTTAAACACGAGCTAAAAATGCTTACAAGAAGTTCAATTTTCTACTCTAATGACCTAATAGACATTGAATTGGTATTCCACTCAGATGCAATGGACTCGGAGAAGCACCTCTGCTGTGGTGTGCCCAAGAGGATCTTATTGAGAACCTCCCCTCACCACCAGTGCTGTGGTCACAATCAGTTTGACCCCAGGAATCAGTGCTGCTGCGCTAATGATGATGTTTTGCAGATACAACCAAAGAATTCGCCATGCTGCGTGGAGGACCCGGGTAAACCCCACACTCTAGCCTAGATCATTGTGTTTGTTTTTTTGAACTAGTGGTTAATGTCAAAACCAAGTCGTCCATCTGACTCAATGGTATCCTGATGATATAATGGATTTTCTTAATCCATTTGTATCAGATGGGATACTAAAAATTCGATTTTACACTGCAAATTCCACAGCTCCTGCCAATGTTGGGATTGGAACTCACTTTCACTTCACTGATCTGGTGTTTTGTGCATCTGCAGTTGCAAGCTCAGGACGTTTAAAGACCACACTGCCAACTCTGTTGGGACCACGTTTCCTGAACTCTGTTGAAATACATTCCAGACATGTCACTGTTACAAAGACCGGGAACTGTGAAGGAGGTGAGAACTACTAACTTTACTGTTACACCCTACTGCTCCTACAAAACAAGGAGAAAACCAAACAGGACAGGCAGGACAGGCTCTCTACTGTGGGAGACACCAGGTCATTGTTGTGAATAGCTCAATGCCCTCTATAGGTTCTGACCCTTTGTTTTAAAACTTTGCTCTAAACCTGAGATTACCAAACCCAGGTTCAGGAACCTGTGACAACCTATAGGTCAGGGTTTACAGGCCATAATGGAACTGAGAGCTACTTCAAGCCTTATAGGATACAAGGATTATAATTTGCAATTAGATATGTATGTGCTGACATGGTCACTAGGACCAGACAAGAATCTGGGATTAAACTACAAACTACATCCAATGACACCCAAATCACACTGCATCATACTGTGAGTATACTGTGGGTGGCCTCCATATTCTGATTAGCCAAAATAATGAAATCACCTTCTATTAACCTCCCTCAATCGACTCTACAATCTACAATCACACACATTTTCAGCTTACTGATTCCCTTTTCTCTTCTTCTCCTTTCGGCTTATACCTTTATACCATGTCCTAGCATTCTTCTTCCAAATATAATCACTGTCCCTCCTCTGAACATGTCCAAACCATCTTAATCTTCTCTATCTTTTCCCCCAAACCTTCCTGTCTGTGTTGTCCCTCTAATCACCTCGTTCCTGATCCTGTCCATTCTTGTCTCTCCTAAAGTGAACCTCAGCATCTTAAACCCAGTTTTCACCTTCTTCACCTTAGCTGACTCTCTTCTATCACAGATCACTCCTGACTATTTTCTCCAGTTGTTCCATCCTGACTGTAATCTATTCTTCTCTCTTACACAGTCTCCACTGCTCTGGACAGTTTTATCTAAACTTCTCCACCTTCACCGTCTCTTCTTCATGTAACCTCACCACTCCACTGTTCCCCTTTTCATTCACACACATGTACTGTGTCTTGCAACAACTGACCTTCATTCCTCTTTTGTCCAGTGTAAACCTCCCTCTCTCTAGGTGCTGCCTTTCCGCTTTGGCTGTGTTTGAAGCAAATACCCTCAAAGCTGCTTATTTTCACAGATTTTGATAAGTGCATTCACCTGTGCTGTGGTGCACTCGGTAACAAGAAGGTCCTGAGGAAGAAATCCTATCGTCACAAGTGCTGTGATCACGACCAGTTCGACCCTGAGACTGAGTGCTGCTGCGTGGATAATGACTTGCTTGTGGTGAAACAGCTCAGTTCTCAATGCTGTAAACAAAACCTAGGTTTGTTACCACTGTCATGGATCAGTTGAGGCATCACTGCTTGGATAGAATTGTTGTCAAACACTGTGTTTGTGTTTGTTCGTCCACAGATGCACAAGTGCTGGTGAGCTGCATACTCACATTTTCAAAACAAGAGCAATGTACAAGTAAGCTATTCATGTGACATGTTGAGACATATTATTTTCCCTTGTTGTGTATTTTCAATTTTAGACACCTTCATCTCAGCGCATCTGGTAAGTAAGTGACTGTTCTATTTTGTGACTGAAGGAACATGTATATATACCTGTATCAACACGCTGTGTTATACTAAACATGGTCCCAGGCGTTTCTATTTTGTTTTGTTTTGTTTTGCTCTGCTCCACAGCACTCAACCGAAGACGAGTCGCTGCGGGACATTGTGCTTTGACCCAAACAAGTTTAGCTGCTGTGAGAGGGAGAACAACCCAGGACTCTGGTGCTGTGAGTCAGGTATGAACTAATCAAGTCTTACATTAAAATAAAAGTTAAACATTTTGGAACACTGGTCGGTTGTTTGCTTCTCCAGAACCTTTGAGATTTTCCACATGTTCAGTCATACATTTCTGGGAAAAAACAAAACAGGCCAAAACAGGTTGTAAAACAGTGTTATAGTACTGGCACAGAACAATGCACATACCAAGATAAGGCGTACTCTACAACAGAAGACACTTCACAAGTCTTTTTTTTTAAATGAGAGATTTTTTTTTTTAAATGCACCCATTACAGTGTCACTGCAAGTGTTATAAGCATGTAAATACATGCGGTGTATAATTTGCAGATGATGTCGTTGATCTGCAAACTAGCCTGTGCGTCAAATGTTTTTCCACCAATTAATTTTGTGGGGCTTTAAAAACCTTATAATGCAGTCCTGAAGTGCTGCTTATTATTTTTTATTTTTTTATTGCACTGCAATGAAACTTCAAGCCGACCACTAGGGAGTGCAAGGCAGTGTTTTGTTAGTGCCGATGACAAGCCAGCATCAATGATGCGAGTCAACAAATTAATTTCCATACAAGTCCAAGTCCAGGTTAACAACAGCTGTCAACAGAGTTATTAACCTACAAGGAACTGTTGGACTTGGACTGTTGGTCGAGGACAAAGAAGGAGATTTGTTCAGGGCAAAAGAGGAAGTGTTACTTTGAAGTTTGAAACTCTGGATGCAGGTGCAATGACAGGGAAAGGTAGAGATCTAGCTGATATGAGAGAGGAGGAAATAATTTTGTGTTGTGTGTAACCAAACAACATACTGTAGGTTGGTGGTATGGAAGCTGATAATGGAGATAAGAAGTAAGAAGGTGAAGACAGAGCAGAAGATCAAGCGGGGGAAGTTGAGGAAAGAGAGAGTTGTGAAGACCTGAGAGAGAAAATGAGAGCAGTTCTGGGCTGTGGTGGGGTATTCCCAGATGATTGGGAGAGTACGGCTTGATGATGATAAGTGATGAGGTTCAGGGGTGTGTTCAGAGGAAGAAATTGGCAAAGAGGAGGTGGAACAGTGACACAACAGAAAAGAACAGACTCAAAACAGAGGGAGGTCAAGGGAGGTGTTGAGGGAAGTGGCCACGGGCAAACAACAGGCATCAAAGGAGTTATATGAGAGGTTAGTTAGTTAGAGACAGAGAGACAAGACTGTAGAGGATGTGAAGCAAGTGTGGTTGATTAAGGACAGAGATGGAAATGTAGTCATTGAGAGTGAGAAAGTTGTTGAATCAGAAAAATGAAACCGAGTGTATGAATGAGGAGCCAGGTGCTAATTGGAAGAATGTAGAGCAGATTAAAAAATGATTAAATTTGAAGTGCTCTAAAGAGGATGAAGAGCAGAAAGGCAGTTGGTCCCGATGACATACGGGACGGGCATGTCCAAACTGTTCCACAAAGTGCTGTGTGGCTGCAGGGTTTTATTCCAACCAAGCAGAAGTGCACCTGAGTTGGCAAGTTTTATCAACAGATCTCAGTCATCAGACATCCCGTTAAATAAAAACAAATACAGAATTCCCAAAACTAAAACCTGCATCAGATTAGATCTGCCCGTCCGTCTTCCGCTAAACAGAAGTGTTCACACCTTGGAGAGCTGTTGCACCAAGTGGACTGACAACAATCATGTCTCCAACACAAGACATGTCACCTAAAACACCTAAGTGAGGATATCAAACTTGTAAAAAAAATGTAAAAAGTCTTACTTAAAATATGCACTAAGTACGAACAAAATCTGAAGATTGTTAAGGGAAATTTACCCGGTAGACCAGAACAATTATGTCAGTGCAAATCTCTTGTTTGCCAGATTGAAATGGTTTGGACATGTTCAGAGGGAGGACAGTGGATACATTGGTAGGAGAATGATCCTAGAGACGGAGCTACCAGGTAGGAGATGACGAGGAAGGCCAAAGAGGAGATTTATGGATGCAGTGAGAGAGGACATGAAGGTTGATGGAAATTGTTGACTCGTTGTGGCAACCCCTGAAAAAAAAGGGACAAGCTGTAAGAAAAGGAGAGAAGACCAGGGAATTAAAGTGTCAAGACAGAAAACTCAAAGTATAGTATGTATTGAAAACAGCAAATGCACAGCAAAACAAATTGGCAATAAATTAAAGAAAACGAGTTAAAGAGTTTGTGAAATCACCCATAGGAAACTGGATTAACATGCAGCTAAATGAAAGCCATCATTGACACCTAAACAGAAAAAACGAGGTTACAGTGGGTTAAGGAGAAACAATCGTGGACTGTGGAAAACTTTCAAATTTCCACAGTCATTTTATATGGGGCTGCACGTCAGGTAAAGGCACTGGGGTCAATGTCATGGCCTGCAAAGTGTCAATCTAATAGAAAATCTGTGGTGGAAGATGAAGAAAATTTGTGTCCGAGACACATCTTCAACCTGTAGAGTTGATCTGGCAAAGGCAAAGTTGGAACCAGATTGGTGAGGTGATGCAACAATGAACTAGTGGTGTTGAAGGGATTTTTTGTTGTTTTCTTTTTTTATATTCAGCCTCACCAAGAGGTACAGTTGAGGTCCTTTGTTGCTTTGTTGCACAGCTGTATTTAGGATAGTCACTCATTGTCATGGACTGTGAAATCAAGCTCCCTCAACCTCAAACAGGCTTTCAGATTCCTACAGTAAATCTTTTGTGTGGGTGTGGTGGACATTCTTTGAATATTTCATGGACAATTTTGACAGTCTTATCAATGGTCCCCTGTTTTCACATGCTCCTCATCATTGTTTCCTCCATTTTCTCAGGTGGATGTGATAATTCTCCCAGGCTGTACAACACGGAGACACACACCTGCTATGACGGATGTGTATCGGAGAGAAAACTGTGGGAAAATGAAGTAATGCTCTACTAACACTTGGCACTTGGCAATTTTTTAATCCTAAAATTGGTCGCAATATTCCCAAATTAGACATTGACGGGTTAATTTTGTTATGATATCTTCAAAGTAACTAAATATCAGATAGATGATAATGAATGAATGAGCCTAATGAATTTAGCTCACGTCAAGTATATGTGATACTTTTACTATTCTATAAGTACCAAATTACAACATTCTCTGCTCTCAATCTTGGGCCAAAGAGGTCGATAAAGTCTTCTTAGTCTTTTGTCTTTTCAAACTAAAGGCCCACGGGCCAAATATAGCCCACCAAGTCATTTTGTGTGGCCCGCAGGAATTTACGAGAATGTTTTTCCATAAAGTCCTGAAGTGCTGTTGATTTTTTATTTTTTTTAACCAAGAAATTATTTAAACCTTCTTTATTTAAATTATTATTTATAAACTGAAATACTAAGAATCCATGTAGTTTTTTTTTTTTTAATTTTAGTTTGTTTCTGTCTTTATTGCCATAACATCTTGTACAAGGACACAGAGGATGAAGGAACATATTCTGAGGCCAACGTCCCTTATAATCCAGCTAAAGGAACTATATGTTGTTCTCAGTTTCATGACACCCCCGGACAACACTGCTGTGGAACCGACACATACCAGCCTGAAGTTGAAATCTGCTGTGATGGACACAGGTAAACTAAATCTGGGATTATACTTTCACTCTAATGGAGCAATAAAGTTATGACATGGTTGGAATGCTGGAGAATCTGGTATGTAAAAGTATTTTTAACTACACCCAGTCTGTGAATGTGGAATCACCCACCGTCTGGTTTGAATGCTGCATAATCATTCTATCAAAAGTGATAGAATTTTTAACTACACCCAGTCTGTGAATGTGGAATCTCCCTCCATCTGACACCTTAGACTTGCCTTATATTGAGGGCATTCCTAATAATATTGTATATTTTGTAACAGAATTAGTCAAATTGAATTTAAAAAATAAAATTGGAAAAAAATGTGCTGCCTCGAAAACTGGAGACAACAGTGCTTGTATCAGGGATAAATATACATACATAAAAACATTAGTATGACATCTAGTGGACGAATTGAAAGACCACGCAAATGCCGCTGCAGAGCCTGTAGAAAACCCTCGTTGTGAACTGAGGTCAAAGTCTTTGAGGAGGATATTTTTGGTTTAGTTTCATAACGGCAACATCTAGTGGAACATACAGTATGTCTTTAAAGGTTTTTCGGGGCACCATCTGACTACCAATGTATCCACTGTCCCTCCTCTGAACATGTCCAAACCATCTCAATCTGTCTTCTCTAGCTTTTCCTCCAAACCTTCCTGTCTGTGTTGTCCCTCTTATCACCTCCTTCCTGATCCTGACCATCCTTGTCTCTCCTAAAGAGAATCTCAGCATCTTTAACTCCTCCACCTCCACCTCTGTCTCCTGTCTTCTACCTATTCCTAGTGTCTCTAATCCATCCATCATGTCTGGTCTCACTACTGTCCTGTAAACCTTTCCCTTCTCCTTAGCTGACTCTCTTCTGTCACAGATCACTCCTGACTCTTTTCTCCAGTTGTTCCATCTTGACTGTCCTCTATTCTTCTCCTCTTCTCCACAGTCTCTACTGTTCTGAACAGCTCAGTATCTAAACTCCAGCTCCTTCTCCATCTCTGCTCTTTGTAACCTCACCCTTTAATGTACACACACATCTTGCAACAAATGACCTTCATTCCTTCTCTGTAGTCCAAACCTCCACCTTTCTAGGTTCTCTTCTAGCTTCTACCCACTCTCACTACAGACCACAATGCCATCTGCAAACATTATGTTTTTCTTTCCAACCTTCTTCTCCGTGTAGACATCCAAAGGTAAAGAGTGTTCAGTGCTGTGGAGTTAAAACCTACAATATTCAGGACCCAGAGGTGAAGTGTTGTGAAGGGACACTGCATAGGATGAAGCTCTTGGCCAAGGGAGATCGTGACGCTCAGTGCTGCGGATCACTTCTACAAAAACCTCAGGTTCAAACTAATTCATTTGAATAACTTTACAGTAGACTTTTTGAAACGATGAAAGACTTGCTTTCATCCATGCATTTATCAATTTCCATCTGTTTATGGACGCAAGGGACTAAAAATGTGAAGTAATTGTGACTTAAGCAGCTAAAGCAGAGCAGTCTGACAAGGTGGTGCTATGGTTCGCTGTTAACCTCAGGAACAAAACACATACATTTATTTATAAAGACAAAGACGGAAGAAAATATAAACATTTCTACTGTTTCAGTCACAATGACCGCTGCACAATATGCACTAAATGTTGTAATGTAATTGCTTGATATTTACAGCTAAACATATTGATTTACAGTGTCAGTAGGGGAGCGTAGAACTTTATTGAACAAAATGTCACACTTGAAGAGAAAGTTAACGTCTGCCTACACCACGGACACCATGGAAGATTGCTTTCAGAGGAGGAGACTCAGGCTTTTGGTCCTTTTTTTTAGTTTTTTTATTTTTTTACCATATTTCACACTTTAGGATGTCACAGAAAGGGATAATATACATTTAAACAATATTATAACGATTGCCTTTCAATATTTTGTGGGAGGTTTTGGGAAGATACCCGAGGTTGTTCACTAACATATTACATGATACATATCCAGGATGTCTGCTGCTCCAGTGAAGACAAGGCACTTATGTATGCAAACAAGACGGGGTTCAGTTGCTGTGGACACCTCTACTACAACCTCTCGCTGTGGTCATGCTGTGCTGGATCACTGAAACCACTGTCCTCATATGGACTGGTCCAAAGCAACACCGCCACAGGTCAGGATTCCTACTGTGATATTTTTGCTGACCTCATTTTATGAACTCCCTGTACTGTCGTAAAATGTGTGAAACCCTTCTGTTTCAGGATCCAGTCTTTCTTCGATCTTAAATCTTCCATTTAAGGATCTTTGCAACAAAAGTAAGATGTCTCTTTCTTTTGTCTTGTTTCCATATGATTATGTAATTGGATTTTTCCCATAAAATATATATATTTTTTGCATTTCTTTAGTTTATCTTGGGACTGTGGAGAGTGTATCACCACACAGCA
Organism: Paraplagusia blochii; assembly: GCA_016785265.1. NCBI lineage: Eukaryota > Metazoa > Chordata > Actinopteri > Pleuronectiformes > Cynoglossidae > Paraplagusia > Paraplagusia blochii. The sequence continues at coordinate 122,283 of JAFBJS010003903.1, forward strand.
TTGCTTTCAGGGAAGTTGTGGAAATCTATGGATTTAAGGGTTCTGTTGAAGCTCTTCCATCACCATATGTTTTGAAAACACCTGACACCTGCAGCGTACCCCGCCTGACACCTGGAGTGATGTACTACTTTAATGAAGAGAATGTGTTTACAGTTCTTTACCAGAAGCCTTTAAAATCACTCCATTTCATCTATTCAAAGTGTGCCCTGTCTATGAACTATGACTAGTTGATGGTGATTCATGTGGTTGTGATTTTTTTTTCCCCACACTCACTTAACAAGAGCATTAACAGGCAAACACATGTTATGTGTTTGCCTGTTGTCTGTCTCAGGGACTGCAGATGGAAATTAGTTCTAAGAACTAGAGTTTGGTGCAAAGCATCTTTTCTTTGATTAATGCTTTTTGTACATTGTCCCTGTCAAATAAATGAATAAATAAATAGTCATGTAGGTGTGGAGGTTTGGGTCCAGTACCTTTTTAGTGCAGATTCAGTACAATGGGAAAAAGCTACAAAAACACTCCCATGCGTAAAGCTTATTTTTAAAATCTATTTCGTACAAGCCAGAACTGAATGAACTATAATTGTGTGATGGCATGTCCAGAAGACATACCGTTAGACCCCAACTAATTGTAATTGTAGTTTACACACAAATCGAGTGAACTCACTCAAGGACAGCCCCGTATTGAACGGATTGTCCGAACTGAACGTCAGTACCAAGTGGTTCAGTTAAAGTACATGTTCTGTTACACCCCTAACAAGTCAACTAGGATTTGACTAGTTGACTTGACTAGTTGACGACACACAAAGACACACAACTGGCACAACCTCCTCCGCACTGTAGTACCTTACGCCTCAGTCATAAGGTACTGCAGCTGTGGGCAGGTATTTCATTTTCAGTTATACAACTAACTAATATTAAGTCCCAAAGGCATGGTGGAAAATTTTGCCTTGTTCCATGTTTAACTGACCTTGTTGTTCGTATGTCATCTGTTGTTATACAGTATCTGTTTTGTATAAAATAGTTAGTACATATTATTTACAACACATATAGAACAGAGCCTTTCTCCCAGTCTGGAGAAATTATATATATACATAAACCTATATAAGCTTCTTTAGTTAGCCAAGTGAGTGACTGATGGGGTGAGACAGGAACAATATCATCTGCAGTTGACATTGGAGTCTAGTAGTAGTGAGAGTAGGCTGCAGCCAGAAGAGAACCCAGAGAGGTGGAGGTTTGCACTAGAGAGAAGAGGAATGAAGGCCAGTCGTAGCAAGGCACAGAACATGTGTGTGAATGAAAGGGAGAACAGTGGAATGGTGAGGTTACAAGGAGCAAAGGTGGAGAAGGTGGAGGAGTTTAGATACCGAGGATCAACTGTTTCCACAGTCTCCACTGCTCTGGAGAGAGGAGAAGAATAGAGTTCAGTCAGGATGGAACAACTGGAGAAAAGAGTCAGGAGTGATCTGTGATAGAAGAGAGTCAGCTAAGGTGAAGGGAAAGGGTTACAGGACAGTTAAGAGACCTGTCATGATGGATGGATATGAGACACTAGGAATAGGTAGAAGACAGGCGACAGAGGTGGAGGTGGAGGAGTTAAAGATGCTGAGGTTCTCTTTAGGAGAGAGAAGGATGGACAGGATCAGGTTTGAGGTCATTAGAGGGACAACACAGACAGGAAGGTTTGGAGAAAGTCAGGTTGAGATGGATGGAGTCAGAGTAGAAGATCAGCAGAGATCAGGGGAGATGTAGAATGTTGACTCGCTGTGGCAACCCCTGAACTTCACCCGAGCTTTGCTTTTAAAGAGAATGAAAGGTACTCTGCAAGATGTTTAATATTAAAATAAGTTGAACAACATTTTTTGTCTTGACTCATGATTTATTTCCCAAATCAAAACCGAGCTGATTTGGTTACATTTTCAGTTTACCCACAGTAAAGTCATAAAAGAATCAAACTTCATGATTGTTTTTGTGACAAAGAAGTATCTGTTCCAATCATTCCATCAGAGAAAAATCAGACTTGTGTAAATAAGTGGAAACTCAAGACAGCCATGACATTATGTTCTTTACAAGGGTATGTAAACTTTTGACCACCACTGTATATATATTTTTTAACTTTATTGATTCCCAGGGAGTAGCGTTCAGGAAATTCTGCCTCTGCATTTAACCCATCACCATAGTGAGCAGGGAGCTACTGGCTGAACCATGCTCAGGGCACCTAAGCGGTAACTTGGCGGAAGTGGGATTCAAACCCGGGGCGTTGCAGACACAAGTCTGCTTCCTTAACCACTTGGCCACCAACTGCCCAAATATATAGAATCTATACATAGAATCAATAAGGATAATTCACAAGCACGGATCCACTAATCTATTATCAAAATTCACAATTGCATTTTAAGATTGAATACATAAACATTTATTCAGAAATGTGTTTGGAATATTTTTAAAAGTACATTCGTGAATTGTTTAACCTGCGTTCAAATAATGTATTGAATTTGCAAAACTGGGAATTTTTTTGGCCTCCAGCACCGCCCACAACTACGATTGTGTAGAGTCACACAAGCCCCCTCAAGTGGATACAGTCTTGTGATTGGCTGCAAATGAATGATTGACCGCCGAAAGGCTCCAAGTAGAAAAAAAAAATGTCTTCAGTCTTAAAAAAGTCTTTAAACTAGTCTGTTACGCATAGGTTTCTTTGAGCTACATGTACTTATCACAATCTACTTCTTAAAGTTTTGGCTTCTACTGCCCAAACCAAACCTGACACAGAAACTCATCAGAATTCCTAGCTCTAAACCCAACAATGATCCAACAAAGACTGAGTGAGGGAGAGGGGTATATATACTGAGGACACCAGGGGGCACGAGTTAGACTAATGACAGAGACACAGTTGATAACACTAATTACCCAACCCCAGAACACAGCAGGGAAAAGGAGAGGGACAGAGACAGACAGACCTCACAAATCCACAGACATGTGCAGGCGTTTCACAAAATCGAATGCGTGATAAGAATGTGTTGACAATTCAGAAATGTAATTTGTGAAATTCACAAATGTATTGTCATTTGTTTTTATTCCAAATGCACGTGTGAATTGTTGTTGGTGTATTTAACATTAAAAAGCATTTGTGAATTTTGAAAACACATTTGTTGATCAGTGCTCATGTATTTATTGTTTTTGAGACTAATCTGGCTCAAAGTACCAGCCATAATGGGTTCAACACTTGGGTGGTTAGATTCATTAGATCGTTGAAGCTACTACAGACCACAAAGTACAACTGCGTGTCATGAGTTGCAGCAGTTCTACACTAGACACCTTGGTTTTTCTCAATGCCTTTTTCATTTAATTTCTTTCTCTGTGTGTGTGATAGCTATTGATGTCGATGAAGGTTCTTAGTCATCCAGGTGAAGGTTAAAGAGTTTAGTTAGGCAACTGGACATTCAGTTTTTTGGAAAACGTTTCACCTCTCAACCAAGAGGCTTCTTCAATTCTAACTGTTAGTGGGGAGTATCTATCCTGTGGGTGAGGAGACAGGGTTGTTTCAGGTCCCTCCTGTTGGGTGGACCTGGGGATACCTGTGAAGTGTGTTACCAGTCGTTGGGTGGGAAGTGAGTAGTTACCGTCATTGTCGTAGTGGTTGTGGTCACACGCCTCGTTAATGTGAGAAACTGGTTGATGAGGGTGGAATCTTTTGGGTATTGTTCCCGAAAGGGCTTTGTAGGTGGGTGAGAGGTTATGTCTCAAACCACCACCTCTGTTTTTCCAGGTTGATTAAAATGGCTTCTTTAACACCTCTCTCAAACCATCTGTCTTCCTTGGCCAAGATCTGAACATCTTGGTCCTCAAAAGAGTGGTTAGCGGCCTTTAAGTGTAAGTGGACGACTAAGTCCTGACCTGAGGAGTTAGCCCTTCTTTGTTGGGCCAATCCCCTGTGTAGCAGCTGCTTGGTCTCCCCAATGTAGAGGTCCGAACACTCCTCACTACACTGAATGGTATAAACCATGTTGTCCTGCTTGTGTTTTGGGATCTTGTCTTTGGAATGAACCAGTTTCTGTCCCAGGGTGTTGCCTGGTTTGAAATGCGTACGGTTCTGATGCTGATAAAAAATTCCCCTGGGAATGACGACATTATTTTCCTGTTGTCCTACCTCTACGTAGGTCTTTCCTTAGTGGTTTTGAGAAAAGGCCATTTAGGTCAACAATCAATACATCATAGCTATTGATGAAAGAATGTATCATAACCCCAGATTTTACAAGCTATTTCAGTTGTTATGAGTATTCATTCATTCAGGGAAATGGCAATAGGGTGAAGTTCATCCCAATTTTTTTTTTCAATTACGTCCTTTCATGGGTAACCTTTTTGAGGTTAAATAGCCAAACTCCCCTGTCAGTCAGTTAGAACTGAAGAAAACTCCTGGCTCTAAGGGTGAAACATCTTCAAAAAAACTAATGGCTCTCATTCTGTTAGACCCGGGAGATGGAGGGTCTACTTGTTTTTGTTGTGCTTTGTTCTGTTTGTGGAAGTATGTAATATTCCTTTAAGGCGCCGATTTCCGGAATGGAGACTGCAGCTGATTTGCTCATCAGAGGGAGGACGCATTTAAACACAGCCTCTCCAGGAAGTCAGCGCCAGAGCGTTTTTCTCTCTACGGTCAAGGTTCTGCGTCAATGAGTGTTGTAGAAAAGTATTCAGTTAAGTATTGGTCTAATGGCTGTCTCTTATACACATCTAGATGTGTATAAGAGACAGGAGTACATAGTCTGGAGTTTGAGCACTGTTGGATCACGGAGGAGCACGGACAAGACATTGTTTTTTGTTTTTGAATTGATTGAGTTCTATCCGAATTGTTTTTCGGAATAAACTGTTTTTTGTTATTCAACTGTTCCTGTGTAACCGCTCTTTGGATCCAGTTCCCTGTTGTTTTCAAGACCGCGGTCTAACATAACGCTCTGGCCCCAATGGATCCCGCGAGCACAGAGCAGTCTGAGCATTTATTGTAGGTTATTCAGCACCAGGGAGCTCTCCTGAATCGGCATGAGACTGTTATCCAGGAGCTGAGAGCGACTCTGGATCATCTCCGCTTGACGAACGCACAGGAGGTGGGAGCTTCAGCGCCAGCTTCACAGTTGGGTTCTAATGTCACTCTCCGTGAGCCTCATTTGCCGGTTCCGGAACGCTATTTTGGGGATTTGGGAACTTGTGGGAGATTTTTAGTGCAGTGTTCGCTCATTTTTAATCAACAGCCATGCACCTATCCTACGGATAAATCCAGGATAGTATATATTATTAGTCTCCTCTCTGGTAGAGCGGCTAAGTGGGCTGCTACTCTGTGGGAGCGAGAGTCTCCCATCTGCGAGTCTTACTCTTTTCATAAACGAAATGAAAAAAGTTTTTGACCACCCAGTACGAGGGAAGAATGCTGCCAAACGATTACTAACTCTGCGGCAGGGTCATCTCTCTGTGGCCAAATTTTCCGTCGATTTCCGTTGGCCCAATTTTCCGTGGATTTCCGTATCCTCGCTGCAGAGAGTGGTTGGGATGATTTGGCGCTGCAGGGAGTCTTTTTGCAGGCGCTGAATAAAAATATTAAGGATGAATTAGCGGTTCGGGACGAGTCGAACTCATTGGACTCCTTGATTTCATTGGCCATCAGTTTGGACAATCGCGTTCGAGAACGCGGTCGGGAGAGGAGGCGCTGTGCTGGATTTACGGAGGTTTCCTCTACTCAGCCTTTTTTCCCCCAGACTGTTTCCTCAGCTTCTCCGGATGTTTTTGCTGTCACCAAGGAGGAGC